>CM034413.1:13740000-14297500 GCA_019925095.2 Dendrolimus kikuchii
GATGCGGAATAGTTGCCATTTAGTCCTCTAAAAATTTAACATAGTTTGGCCCCGTAGTTTTCATTTTACGAACATTTTTTTGTTCCCGTTTCTTGGGACCTATATTTTTTAAGGAGCGCGGCACCTTTCGTAGGTCTACCCATACATAGCTAGACACTAAAAATTAACAAATAAAATAAAAAAACTTCGTGAAAAAAACCGACTTCAAAAACTAAAAAGTATAAAATAACTTATTTCTAAAGCTATTATTATTAATATATATTATCTAAAACATCTTGAAGTCGGTGCAAAGTAAAACATAAAAATTACTATATTTTTTTGAAAATTACTAAGCACCGACTTTAACATGTTTTAGATAATATATATTAATAATAATAGCTTTAGAAATAAGTTATTTTATACTTTTTAGTTTTTTAGTTTCTGAAGTCGGTTTTTTTAACGAAGTTTTTTTATTTTTAAAACATCATGTACGTCTGGGATCGGCCTCAGAATAGTATATTGTACTACTAGTATATTAAACATAGCACAGACGTACCTTGCTTAGCTTCGGGATTTACAATGTCTGTGTTTGTCTGCCGATTATTAGTTTTAGTGGATATAAATTATAAAATTCATGCAGCCAAGGCCGCGGGGAAGTCCTACCGCATGAAAACAATATAGTAAACAAGTTTGCTGTTCTTGTCACTACACGAGTTAGTTCATTCATAACTTTTTGCAGGCTGTTTGTATAACAGCGACTTTTTGTACTATCTTTCATCTCGATTAGGTTTTTTCTATTACATCTGCGTCGACTCTTATAATAATAGCTGGAGGTTGTTATGTACTACAATACTACAACAACAATACTAGAAACAATAATATAGTATTATTAAGCCAGTTTCCTTGCGGGGTAGGCACGAACAACAGAGCGCCATTCAGGCTTATTCTTACACACCTCACTTGCTTCTTTGACATTCATAACTCTTGTCATGCACGCTCGTCTGTTCTTAAGGCTCCTGACATCAACTTCTGCCACGATCAATTTGATCATGGAAGGTGGTGTGTCGTGGCCTTCCACGACTTCTGCATCCATCCACTTTTGCATTGTATATCTGTTTAGTCATTCTTTCCACATGCCCGAACTACCGGAGCATTCCTTTCCTTACCTTCACCCCGACACTCTCTTTCAGACCAACTCTCTTTCTTACTTCGGTATTACGAACGCGGAGCCGCAAGCACGGAGTGGAGATCGCTAGTTCAGCAGACGGTCAGACGGCCCACCTGATTGGAAAGCGTTTACCGTAGCCTATGTAACATGAAAGATGCTACCAATATGTTACCTTTCTCTAAAGGGAGACTGGAATCTGGCCACTAATGCCGGAACACTACTCAAGGTTGTTATGACGGTATGCTCTAGACCAGGGAGCTGGCTGTGAGTTGTTTTGTCGCCTCTTGCGACAGGCCGCCGCAACGCAGGAAATTGTATTCTTTCTCCATCCCGGCAATGATCTACAGATTGTAAGGATACTTTCTAACATTCTAATGCTTATCTATACTAATCTATACTAATGTTATAAATCTGAAGAATTTGTTTGTTTGTTTAAACGCGCTAATCTCAGGAACCGCTGGTCCGATTTGAAAAATTCTTTCAGTGTTGGATAGTCCGTTTATCGAGGAAAGCTATAGGATATATATCATCACGCTAAGACCAATAGGAGCGGAGCACCAATGAAGAATGTTTCAAAATCGGAGGGTTTTGAAAGGAAATTCGACGCGGACGACGTCGCGGGCACAGCTAAGTAATAAATATTTTGAATCTTTTGCAATGCTTATGTATTAATGTACTCGACTTTACGAAAAGTAACGCACGGTACAAAGAGTTTCGGAGAAAAATTACTGCGTCGTTTACACAGAAACCGTCAGACGGGCGAACAAACATGACAGATATAACCCGCAAGAGCTAACTTGAGACTTCGCTTGGATGACGTAAGCGCAAGGTACAGATTTTGCGAGACAGTAATGTCACTCAAGGAGGCCGCAGAACGTAATAGGGAGAGGAGTCCTGCAGCATGTGCTAATGCGTTTTCTCGAGGTCGCCGGCCATCAGCTGGCACCCGGAGAGGCAGGTACGCGCATTACTTCCCTCCCTGAGTTAGGTTCCGTTTATCGCGGGGGGCCTTTAGCTTGCTAGGAGATCAAAGGACCTTCTACCCCCGCACAACGAAGTGGGGTGTGTTCTCCCAGGGCACACTCCAGGCACTTTATTGCACTGGATCGACTGGGCGTAACTATGTTCTAAATCTCAGCCTTTCCAACACAAAAGCGCAGGGCCGACAGGGAGGAGGGGGTTTTTAGTGGGTATTGGGGTTGCTCGCTCGTGCAGCAACGCTCGAAGTCTTCCACACTATTTTGTGACGTCGATCGCGGACGGAGCACCACCAAGAGCATACTATTGCTGCAGTGTTATCGCCCCTGACCGACGCGTGTCGTTCCCCTAGCAACGACCCAGTTTGTGCGTAAATCGGTTAAGCATTTTCCCTCGCCTCAAAACAAAAAAAAAAAAAAGGTACAGAGGTGTGGATAGCGAGAGCGGTAAGAAGGCGGGGGTCGGGAGGGGACAGCGCATTCCGCTCAAGTCTCAAGTTAATTCTTGCGGATAATACATAAAGCTTTCATTTTGTGGCGAAAGCGCAACGGGACTTTAAAAAAGTAGTCGATCGTATATGACAAGCCTATTTATTTATTATACCTATTACAAGTCGGCTTAAAACAATGAATGAATGTCCGTAAAGATGATTGCCTACTTGGATATTTTTTTTAAATTTTACAATAAGGGGAAAACCAAACTTGCGGTTGTGACACATTTTTACTTATTATACCTAGTTATTAAGAGGTTATTTAAATACCTATATAGGCTATAAAAAGTCTCATAATTATAAATTTTAACGAAATATGTTATTCAGTTAGTTTAGTAGTTATTTATGGCGTGTGTCTATATTTCACGGACCGTTCATTTGTCTTTGGGTTAAAATTTGACATAACCACCATACGAGTTATGTCAAAATTCAAGCGATGGTAAGGCAAGTGATTTTCTTGTATTTCTTTATTGCAGGAGTTCAGCAGACAGGCAGACGGCCTACTTGATGTAAAGCGGTTATCAACGCCTATGGACATTGGTAACATGAAAGGTGCTACAAATGCGCTGCTGCTCTCTTAAGGGAGACTGGAATCTGGTCACTAATGCCGGAACACAACTCAAGGTTGTTATGGCGGCATACTTTAGACTATGGTGTTAGCCATCTAATCGGGCAAATGCCCTACCACCTGGCTGTGGGTTGTTTAGTCGCATAAATATTACTTACTTACCGATTGCAGTTTATAGTGTTTTCTTTTTAGTGTATACCAGCTGTGCCTAAGACTTTGTCCGTGTGCAAGTTTTCCGCGGAACCCTAAAAAAAAGAAAAAAACGTTGCCGAAGTTACTCCTTATAACATAAGCTATCTGTCAGTGAAATACCATCAAAATCGGTCCAGCCGTTTCAGAGATTAGCCGGAACATCCGGACAGACAGACAAAAATTCTAAAAATTGCATTTTCTGAATCTCCTGGTCCGAATTATACTTCCTCATTTTTTTTACATTTTCATTTTGAAATTACAAACAGACCCTTCAATTTTATTTATCTGTATACATTTATCAGTTAGTAGTAGAGCCGGAAGGTCTAGTTTTTTATATACAAGGCAACAATGTAACGTAATTATGAATTAATAATCATCCGTTATCTGTCTATACCTTATGACAGGTTTTCATGATGAATCCATCCAAAATGAGCTCTAGAAGATAGGTCACGGTAATACATAATAATATGCAAAATAAGCGCAATCTTTTGTTCATTGATGACAAATAAGAGCGTCATTATCGCGACTCCTCTAATTGAAACCTGCAGATGACGAACAGTCCTAGGAGTACCTTTTTACCCTTCAAAGTAGATCACTTAAAATTGTATCTACATACATACATACATACATAACTTCACGCCAGTTCCCTTGCGGGGTAGGCACGAACAACAGAGTGCCATTTAGGCTTATTCTTACACACCTCACTTGCCTCTTTGACATTCATAACTCTTGTCATGCAAGCTCGTCTGTTCTTAAGGCTCCTGAAATTGTATCTAATAAGCTTTTTTAAAAAGGTTTTTAAATATAAGCTTTTGAGATCCTGGATATCATGTAGGAGCAGAGTGCTAGCTAAGACAAGTAAAAAGAGCCCAAACACGACGGGTTTATCTTGTTCAGTACAGGAGTTCCTATGGCCACCTTCCGACTCCATCATCAGATCAGCTCCATGGTACCATAGTATTGCATTGTCACGCGATAGACATATGCGTGTAAAATTTCAGTTCAATTGGAAACCGGGAAGTTGGTCAAATTTAACTTGCAAGATTCCACCCGAACTTACATACATACATCCATTGCAAGTTAAATAAAAGCTTGAGATTTTTGTCTTCTAGAAAAACTATAACTA
Source organism: Dendrolimus kikuchii (assembly GCA_019925095.2). Taxonomy (NCBI): domain Eukaryota; kingdom Metazoa; phylum Arthropoda; class Insecta; order Lepidoptera; family Lasiocampidae; genus Dendrolimus; species Dendrolimus kikuchii. The sequence continues at coordinate 13,744,502 of CM034413.1, forward strand.
AAACTCCCCCATTTACGCAGACTTTTAATACGTTTAATAACGTTCACGCGATATCGCGTGAACAGTATTTTCTCTGTACAGGAACGGAGAGAGAATAATAATTCCTGCGACCGGGCGGCCTGTCGTAAGAGGCGACAAAACAACCCACAGCCAGCTGGTAGGACCTTTACCCGACTGGATGGCTACCACCCCTGGTCTAGAGTATGCCGCTATAACAACTTTGAATTGTGTTCTGGCATCAATAGCCAAGTTCCAGTTTCTCTTTCAAGGCCGGTAGCACATTGATAGCACCTCCGGTCTTGCTAATGTCCATAGGCGACGATAACCACTTTCCATCACAGTTGGACCGTCAGTCTTCACTATACTGTCGTTACTTCACGCGATATCGCGTGGTCGTTGTTAACAAGTTTCTATGCTACTCTATTTCTAGAAAAACAGCTACAGCGAATCTTCTGTCTGATCTTATCTCACCTGCTTTATCCTATTCTCAAGGCTGGCAAGCCGTTAGCTTCGCCCATAGTGTTGCAAACGTCTGTAGGCGACAGTAACCACTTTCCATCAGATGGGCCGTTGCCTAGCTTTGCAATAAAAATAGGAGAGACTACGTAATATGGTTTACGATACTAGGCCAGCATAAACTGCTTCGAGATTGTTAAACTATTTATATGGCAGCGAAACCAATTTTGAAGATTAGCCACAATGCACTAAGAGAGAAACTATGCAAATTTTATTAGTAACCTACATTGATAACAGTTTTATTACTACAAACCTACGTAATAACAAAATAGAAAACAGTTTGCTTATGTATGTACAACTTAATTTTTTTCAAAATTTTCCACTTACATACACACATACATAACTTCACGCCAGTTCCCTTGCGGGGTAGGCACGAACGACAGAGCGCCATTTAGGCTCATTCTTACACACCTCACTTGCTTCTTTGACATTCATAGCTCTTGTCATGCATGCTCGTCTGTTCTTAAGGCTCCTGACATCACCAAATTTTCCACTTCATACTTTAAGAGTTACATACATATTATCACGTCTGTTTCCTATGGGAGTAGGTAAAGTTTATCAAGCATGGTTGCCAGATTACACTTTCATACATTACATAGTATACTCTTCTCTCTCTCTCTACTATAGTAATGTGTATATATGTCTATCTCCCTCCCCCCAACACCGAGTACGCGCGAAATGCAGCGGCGACGGCGCGGCTGCAAGACTTCACTTCGAACCCTGGGACACTAAACTTCTCAACATACTTTTTATATAAAAACAATATCAAAGGCCGGCCCAGTGAACTTTAACTTATATTTTCTGTGATTGTGTAAAGTGCAGCGTGCTAGCGGACGTAAACTACGTGCTATGTAAGTTATATGTATTCATATTTATTACTTTTTGAATACACAACAACGGACGCGCTAAGTTGAGCTATTTGCTAACCAGCGGTTTTATTCGGATGCCCGGATACATTCCTTCAGTATTCTGTGGAAATCCGGGCACATTCTTCTCTTCAAGCCATAACATGTTGCGAAGCGGTAGTAAATTAGATTAGGCTCCCATAGATTAAATAATAACCATAAACAAAATTAAAATTAAATAATTAAAATTAATAAGTTGGCGGTAGGCTAAATAAAACTTTAACAATACTCGTTGACACTTGACATCTTTGTCTTCCGTGATCACGGCCACTGAAAAGCGGCCGAAACGTCGGAAAAACCAAAATCAAATAAAATTACCGCGCTTAAAACCGTTAAAACGTAGTTTTATTAAGACATAGTAATTTAAACGATCAGTAATTTTAAACCTAACGGTATATTGTATACACACTCTTATCCTTTGAGCTATAATAATTTTATTTGAGGTCATATTTATTAATCTATATTTAGACGTACAATTAATTGATTATTTTCTTAATAACTGCTACCGTCCATTCAAGATGAATTCATTCATAATGTCACAACTTCTTGGCCATCGTTTTAAGACTTAAATGGGTTCCATATCTATCATCATCTGGCCGTAAATCCCGGTTGCGTTCAGAGCGACCGCCTCCACATTCCTACTTTGACTACTCCACTTCGCGCGATCTTCGTAACTGTGACACCATTGTACACAATATCATCTCTTAAGGCGCTCAGATACGACACGATTCGTGGTTACGATCCGTCGTTTCGGACCGATCGCAACTACGACTCGATGGCGTGTGTCCACAACGCTAACGATTTACTCGATCGAACACGATATCGTAACAGAAAACAATACGAGAGAGAGAGAGAGACCTTATTGCACACCAAAATATACAATTAAAAAAACAGACCATAATTACAATATTTTCTAGGCAATACAATAGGAGGCCTTATCGCTCAAAGCGATCTCTTCCAGGCAACCTAAATAAAAGGAATTCGAATCAAGCGATATAGGTGGTGCAGATAGAAGGCCATTGATACATATATACTCAAACTAATTTAAGAAATAAATATACAAATACATACATATATACATAGATTGTATTGTGTTAATCAGGTTAATCACTATCCGTGCAGGGACGGAGAGAGAATACAATTTCCTGCGTTGGGGCGGCCTATCGTAAGAGACGACTAAACAAACCACAGCCAGGTGGTAGGGCATTTGCCCGACTGGATGGCTACCACCCCTGGTTTAGAGCATGCCGCCATAACAACTTTGAGTTGTGTTCCGGCATTAGTGGCCAGGTGTCAGACTCGCTTAAGAGAGCAGCAGCGTATTTGTAGCACCTTTGGTGTTGCAAATGTCCATAGGCGATGGTAACCGCTTTCCATCCAGTGGGCCGTCTGCTGAACTCCTGCAAGTGTTTTCTGAGCAAATTTCTAAATGTTGGTAAGGATTTGGCCTCTCTGACATGGAATGACATGACAATGGAGTCTTAATTCCTTTAAAATATTTAAATGTACTTATTGATTTCGCTTTAATAGCCATTTCTTAACCGCCACTTCTCTAGGTTTTTTCTTTTGTAGCCGGATTAAACTTACCGCTACATATTACCTATGTAGCGGTATTTTTTTTTATGGTTAAGGCTTGGCAACTAGGCCTTTAAGCCAGGCGCAGTTGTATTGTAGGCTAAACCACACCATTCAACGGAGTTCTTGTGACAACTCAAAAGGCCACATTTGACTTTACAGTTCACATTTCTCACAAAACACATAATTACTACTCAAAAACTATCAATATCCTACAACTGTTGTTCATTTTAGAGTAATTTTACACATTTTTAGAAAATAAAACTGCACAGCACAACATCTCCTTTCAGTTCCCGCCAAAAACTCCTATGTAGCGGTAAGTTTAATCAGAAGTTGGTTATCCATTGTCAAAGAGGGCAAGTTTTGAATTCCTGTAAGCCATCTTATATCAGCTCCACAAGCTTTCCACACCTCGGTAGGATCATTATAAAACGACTCACTGGATTTTCTCAATAACCTCATGTTACTTTAATAAAATACACAGAAATTATGAAAACAATTCAACGTGATATATTGCACGTTCACATATTATTGTTGCTTTTTTACCTTGTGCGGGCGCGATGCGATGGCCGGGAGAAGGCAAAGGGACGTGGAGAAAGAAGCAAGGAAGGACTTACCTCGCCACCAGTCCGCCGCCACACTGCGCTCGTCCCCCGGGGGTTCACACACTCACTTTTATTTAATTTAATTATGCTTTTCCTAATTAAATGTGGTTATAAATAGTTTATTTCTTTATTGTATGTTCCAACAATCTTTTATACGTATTTTTATATATAGTGCGGTGACAGCAGTGACAATCCACTTAATGTCTCCTATTCTGCGCATTCTTCTTTTAAAAGTTTACTCTTTTCTTGATGGCGAGGATGGGGAGGAAGAATTTACAAGGAGGTGTTCCTCGGCGCAACCACCTTGTTTAATTTATTACTAGATTTTAAAGAGGTTACAACACAGGTATTTCACATTGTATTAAATTTTTATGTTAGTGCTATTTGCTCCAGAAGATTAGCTACATTTTATATCGTAAACTATCCCATCGCCCGGATGAAAAGTAGGTATATATGCTAATTTCTGGTATTAAAAATAAAAAAACCGACTTCAAAAACTAAACAACTAAAAAGTATAAAATAACTTATTTCTAAAGCTATTATTCTATCTTGAAGTCGGTGCAAAGTAAATCATAAAAATTACTATATTTTTTTGAAAAATACTAAGCACCGACTTTGAGATGTTTTAGATAATATTTATTAATAATAATAGCGTTAGAAATAAGTTATTTTATACTTTTTAGTTTTTGAAGTCGGTTTTTTTAAAAGAAGTTTTTTTATTTTTTTGTTACTTTTAAGTGTCTAGCTATGTATGGTAAACCTCTGAAAGGTGCCGCGCTCCTTAAAAAATATAGGTCCCAAGCAACGGGAACAAAAAAATGTTCGTAAAATGAAAACTACTAGGCCAAACTATGTTAAATTTTTAGGGGACCAAATGGCAACTATTCCGCATCAAACTAAACAAGACTCATGTAAATCGGATCATAAATCTCAGCGTAATCGGTGTACATATGGAACGGAATGGAATTTTTTTTATAAAAATGTTCATAAAATGAAAACTACTGGGCCAAAGTATGTCAAATTTTTAGGGGATCAAATGGCAACCATTCCGCGTCGAACAAAAAAAGAATCACGTATATCGGATCATAAATCTCGGAGTAATCGGTGAACATACATAAAAAAAAGATCCCGACGAATTGAGAACCTCCTCCTTTTTTCGAAGTCGGTTAAAAACTACATACCAGGCCACTTAGAAAGTATTGCGAAAAAAAGTTTTTATGTACAAGACTGGCCAGTTATAATCTATTTTGAAAATATGTTAATTTATAACTAAAAATAGGTACGTTCCAATTTCAAAATTTCCTACCTCATTGTGAGCTAATTTAAATTATCGTACATACATACATACATACATAACTTCACGCCAGTTCCCTTGCGGGGTAGGCACGAACAACAGAGCGCCATTTAGGCTTATTCTTACACACCTCACTTGCTTCTTTGACATTCATAACTCTTGTCATGCACGCTCGTCTGTTCTTAAGGCTCCTGACATCACCTTCTGCTAGTACACGATCAATTTGATCATGGAAGGTGTGTCGTGGCCTTCCACGACTTCTGCATCCATCCACTTTTGCATTGTATATCTGTTTATTCATTCTTTCATCATGCATTCTTTCTACATGTCCGAACCACCGGAGCATTCCTTTCCTTACCTTCACCCCTTAAATTATCGTGTCTCATTGAAAAATGGATCTGCGCCGGGAACATTTTCGCGCTATGAATTTTTACGATTTCAAGTAGAGACAGACAGACAGAGTTACTTTCGCATTTATAATATTAAAAGAGATAGTGATAGCAGATAGTATGTGCCAGCGTACTTCGTTCGCGTTGCCGTGACGATGTGTTTATTAGATTGCAATGGCGGCACCTGAAAAAATTACTTGACTGCAACGTAATCTCCTTAGCTTTGGCTACTGGCTATCATATAAATGATGATCCGGAATATAATCTAGCTCTGTGTTGAGTTTCATTTGAGTTGAGTTCAGTAGCTTTCAAGTGATTTTTTCTGCCAACCTGATTTTTTCTCATTTTTCTTATAAATAATCGGCAGACAAACACACACATTGTATATCCCCAAAATTAAGCAATCTACGCTTCTATACGAATAGATGATTTAATACAACTTGTTACTCGAGTATTTATTTTAATTTTGAAGTAACAAAGTATTTTATTGTTGGTTTTATTAAAATGTATTTCTTTGTTTTACTAATTAAATATTACATAAGTAGAATTACTTTTATTAATTATTATTATCTTGTATGTCTTTCAAGACCATGGGAAGGCCAACACGTAGAGGCCCCTTGACAAGTTTAATCTAAATGTCGCGTGACACTGACCGGCGATTATCCCTGTCTACACCATATAGTAATGCACCCAAGGACAAGCCCCGGCCAGTGTAGGACTATTGTGGCAAATGAAGACAAAAAGTACCGAGCTATTGGGGTGAACTGTTAGTGGTACTAGGAGTCTGGGAATATGGGGACTATGGCGTCTGCCCGTCGCAATGTTCAGGGAACATGGAAAAATGGGCAGACGGCGGCTCGCCACTCCCTGCATGGGCCCCAAATAATGCCATAGAAGACAGGAGCAACATGGGTGCGAGTGGCTAAGGGGTGTAGAGAGGTCGGCTGCAGGTTCACCGAAGCTACTTCTGCCGTGATGCCATTTATCACTTTCACCCCTGGAGCTTGAGTCTTAGCTCTAGCGATCTCCACTCCGCGATTATTATTATTATTATATAACAAAATTGAGTCGTTTTGATCTGAATGCCTAAAGCGGTAGCTTTTGGATAATCGCTTAGTGAAATTGACACCGAGTTTCCAGTCTATTCAGTCCAGTTTATTTTGAGACATATGTTCATAATACGAATCTGCGAAAGCGCCCGCTTTAGACCCCCACTTTCTGATCACCAATAGATTCGAGACGTGTGGCAGCTCTTTGCAGGGTGGCCTATGGGGTTTCTATTAATTTTATTCACATAATATTAACGTAACGAGTAATTTAGTTTTTAAATTAAGGGAGGAACCCCCTTTGATTAAATTAAAAGTTAAAAAACACGCAACCACCACATTATGTAAATAATTTTAAAAATTATGTAATTTTTGGTTAAGGATGGCTACACTGCCGAGTGCATTAGTCTCAAATATTCTCAATATTGATTTAATATTAGGAAAAAAAAACTCATTTATGGAAATACAACTTTTATGCAAGTTTTTGATGGGATCCATAAACTCCACACAAATAATGTCAATATTCTACTAGTAGTAAGGGAAAAAATTACACATACATACATACATAACTTCACGCCAGTTCCCTTGCGGGGTAGGCACGAACAACAGAGTGCCATTTAGGCTTATTCTTACACACCTCACTTGCCTCTTTGACATTCATAACTCTTGTCATGCACGCTCGTCTGTTCTTAAGGCTCCTAACATCACCTTCTGGAAAAAATTAATAACAAAATATATAGAAAGAAAGAATTGTTTTATTTAGAACAAATAAACACTTTGACAATACTGAGAAAAATGAAATAAATGCATCAATGTAAGTGCTGAAAATTGGACCCACACTCAGAGGAAAGCTAGCCGCTAAGACCAGCACTGTTCTTCCGCCTGGAACCAGCAGGTCCAGTTATTACCGAGGACATTACAACACAGATAATATAAAATCGGTTTAGTTTATTTTTTATTGCAGGAGATCAGCAGACAGGCAGACGGCCCACTTGTTGGAAAGCGGTTACCATCGCCTATGGACATTTGCAACAGCAAAGTTGCTACAAATGCGCTGCTGCTCTCTCAAGGGAGACTGGAACCTGGTCACTAATGCCGGAACACAACTCAAGGTTGTTATGGCGACATACTTTAGACCAGGGGTGGTGGCCATCCAGTCGGGCGAATGCCCTACCACCTGGCAGCAGACGTATAAAACGTTCCTTAAGGTTATGTTATACTGCGGTGACAAACAACAATCAATCTGTGTTTTGCGGCTACCTATTTGTTTTATTGTTGTTGTTTAGATAAATATACTCACGTCAATGCCTCCGAAAATAAAATCAACTGTCCTATAGCAATGGGAGTACAATGTTTTAATCGAACAACAAGAGTGATTCATTGGAAATAAGAGGAAGCGTATATCTAGGGCTGTCACTGTATGTGAAAATTATTAATTTATGCAGAATTCCCGGAACATAAAGTAGCGAAGAATTTTTATGCCCCCGAACAACTACAAATCGTTTCCAGGAAAATTACCCCGGGATTCTCGGGATAATAAATATCACACACTATACATGAAATTTGATATTGATCAGTGAAAAAATCAATTCGATTTTTTTTAGTGTGGCTATTTTAAATCATTCCCAGAAAAATTCCCGCGGGATTCCCAGGATAAAGGTAGCGCAGATTTTAAGTTAAGAATTTGCTGTCGATCAGCTAAAACCGCATCAAAATCGGACCAGTAGTTTTTGCGTGAATCCCGTACAAACAGACAAACCGACTAACTGACAAGAAATTTATAAAAAAAAATGCATCGTGTTCCCCGTCGTTTATATAGTCTATGTCAGTTGTTTTTTTAATAGGTTTAATGTACAGTACAGACACCGCACAGGTATAATAGTGGGTCTAGCCGACGTTGTTTTGCCCTGAAGAAATAAAATCTAGAACCTAATTGCAGCGCCTCCTACCTGATTGGATTGCGAATCTAAAGGGTCAAATAAATAAAAATACGTCGTAATCTCTGGAACTCGCTTCTAAGGCCACCTACGTGATCCATTTATGAATCTAAACAATCCAGGCATCCACTCAAACACGGACAAAAAATTTCCTCAAAATCCTTAGAACCTCCTTCTAACACCATCTACGGGATCCAATTGTGAATCTAAACAATCCAGGCATCCACTCAAACACACACAAAAAATGTCGTCAAAGTCTTTAGGACATGTTTCTAACACCACTTATGAGATACAATTATGAATCTAAAGAATCCAGGCATCCACTCAAACACGGTCAAAAAAACACGTCAAAATCTTTAGAATCTGCTTCTAACACCACCTACGGGATCCATTTATGAATGTAAACAATCCAGGAACACACGCAATATATAAAAGATTTTCTTTAACAAATTTATTTATTAACTTACAAACATCGCTATCATTACAGTTGTGACCAATACGATAGTGCACACATAACATATTATATATACATACTAGCGGCCCGGCGCGGTTTCACCCGCGCTCTGTCCCGTTCCCGTGGTATATAGCGTCATATTATATAGCCTACGACACTCCCTATTAACGTAGCTTTCGAACAGTAAAAGAATTTTTAAAATCGGTTCAGTAGATCCCGAGATTACCCCCTACGTCACAAACTCGCAAACTTTACCTCTTTATAATATTAAAGTATAGATTAAATAATTATAAATTATTTTTAGATTGAAAATAAAAACTAAACACTGATACTAAAATTAAATCAACTGTAAATTAAACTTACCAAAAAATTAGGCTTTCTTGAATTTAAGTTACTTTATTACCTTAGTTATTGTATCAAAATTGTATAATAGATAAGAAAAATACAAGGTAGACTCGCGATATCTTTTTTGAAATGCTACTCAAAAATTGCATAAATTCGAGTATGATGTTAAAACCTAAAGAAATGCATGCCCCTTTTCGAAATCGGTTAAAAATCCAAGGAGTGCCAGCCCTATGCCAAAGCCTTGGTGGTTGTACAACCTTATAAAACCTACTCGCGGCATCGCACGCCATTCAATTGACGACCATCGACGCGGGCGCACGTGTGAATTAGATATTTCGAAAAAAAAAACCAAAATGGGTTCCGTTGGGCCTAGTTCAGTGTTGCTAATCATATTAAACGTAATCCATTTCATCCTTAGCCTTGCTTTAACGGCTACTGCAATCTGGTTCTTCGTGGAAGTCCAAACCATCACCAGCCTGAGGAATACCAACCACTATCTATTGGACTACAATGTGTACTGGCCCCAAGCCATACCGTGGGTCTTCATGCTGGTTGGAATCATTGTTCTTTTCGTCTCCTGCTGCGGATTCGTTGGAGCCAAGAAGAAGAGTCGAGGCTTCATCATCATATACGCAACTTTTGAAGGTATAGCTATCCTGGCATTGATCATCGCAGCAATTGTAGCGCTGACTTGTGCTGACTCCACGAGTACTGATAGCTTCGTCAAGGATGCTATATGGGATGTGTACTCCCATTCCACAACTGATACGGAGATCCAGCAGGCTTTTGGAAACGTCGAGAAGCGCCTGCAGTGCTGCGGCGCTGGTGGACCAAGAGACTACAAAAGCAACAGGAATGAATTCCCGATTTCTTGCTGTGACACTTACTACCACGGATGGATTGGCTCTTACAACATCGACTGCGATTTCACCAACAAACTGGCAAATGAGAGACATGGATGTGCAGAAGTCGCCACAAATTACGTCAGGGTTGTCATAAGAGTTCTAGCTGGTGCCTCAATCTTCACTGCTTTTGTAGGTATCATGAATTTGATAGTTGCTGCAGCTCTATCTATAGCCTTGAAGAGGAAGCCCAGAGTGCAAGTCACAGAAATGGACAGCAAGAAAGGACTTCTATAAGTGATTAGTTTTACTGAAGTTTAGCTGAACAAACCAAATTGTTTTTCAACAGTATTAGTGTTTAGGTTTTTAATTTAGTTTTTTTTTTAATAAGGCGAAGTGACAGTGTTCGAAGTTCTCAAAGCATATGCGTAAGTGGTTAATTAGTTAATTTGCACTAATTATGTCTTTTCTACCTTGACCTTTGAGTCCTTAGAATTAATTCCAAGGCATGGGTTAACCATTTCTAATATCCATTTTATCTTGAGCTCTTGTGTAGAATATTTTAAAACATAATTGAGCTCATGCTTAACTGGTCTTTCTGAACAGTCAATTGATGACAGCCAGTATAAAATAAGCTGTGTTCATTCGATGATTCTATACGTGTAGAGGTCAAGTTAACCTGGGTATACGTTTCCATACAAGGTGTTTCGTAAGTTTTTATGTTTTTCCTCTCTTAGCTTAGAAGAGAGAGATTAACTAATGACGAAATATATTAGCACATGGGTACGTCAAGTAGTGTTAATGGGACATTAAAGATGACTCACACTTATTCGTTCTGTACTGATTAATTTATTTTTTATTTACTTTCAAGTTTTTTGAAAACATTTTTTAACTTTTGGTTTAAAGGATTTTGTTTTCATTATTCGAGCATAATTAATGAAGGTGATTCTTGTGTTTTTTCATTTATTAAAAGGCATTATTTTGAATCCTGCTCAGCAAGATACTGACATATTTGTATCTTATATTAAATCTTTTCAATTTTGAATATGATTGCAACCCATAACAGACATGATTAATTAACTAACTCAATAAGTGAATACACACTTAAAGTTATTTATTATCTATGAAAACTATTTTCAAAACGATTAAGTTATCAATAAATTTTGATTCCTCCCCACAATCAAGTAAATGAACATTAATTAGAGTACAAATGATAATTGGTAGATAACAAAGCGCTTTTATCGCTAAACATACTTCATAAATTAAGATGTTAAGTGTAAAAGGTGCTTATTTGATATTAAATTTATGTAATTAGTATTAAAGACCGTCATGGATTTCACTAATTATTAATTTCCAAAAGTCTATTAGGTTAGGTTATTTATTCCAATGTTATTTAAATGTCTTACGGTGTCGTGTATAATATTGACAATATACAGTGTAAACTCTATATAACGACACTGAAGGGACCGTGCATTTTATTGCGTTATAGAGAGTTTTCGTTAAATGAAGAGAAGTCTGTTATTTTTTTCTGACGTCTTTTGCTGCATCAGTAATTTTGTTGTATTTTTTATATTTATTTTATTCATATCTTGTGATATTGAGGCGCATCTTGGTGATAAAGGAAGTACTTAGAAACTTCGGTTTGCATGATGCCGGCAGTCGAGTTTAATACGGGCTAGAATAATAAAGCTCCTTATTGAGAGTAGGTGCAATGCTATATAGAGTGTATCATTGTATGGAAGACAAGCTAAACCAACCAAAGCCAAGTGGTTTCGACGATTAAGGGAGTTTGTCGTTAAATGGAGTGACGTCACATGGATTATACACTGTATTTCAAGCTAAGCTTTTTCTGCGAAGCTTGCTTATGGTAATTTTACCAAAGTAAAAAACCTCTTTTTATATATAAAATTGACACAATTTTATGAGTCAAAATTTGGTAAACAAACATATCATTTTCGGTTTAATGTTGTCGAATTTGATGTTTTTTTTTTATTAAAAATAATTAGTCCCTCCAAATTCAAAAGCGTCGGTAGGGTTAATACACTTTACACACGTATAGATCATTAACACAGATAAAATACCCACTGTGAGTCATTTAATTACATACCTATATACATATTCACCCAACGTTAAAGAATGAATAAGTGTGAGTCACCCTTATGAAGTATATGTTATAAAAGTTGTTTTAAGGCAAGTTTTCGATCGAATATGAACATTATGATATAAGGAATAAAGTCGATATTTAATTTTATATGATAGTGGAAAAATGTACAAATATATTAAGGTTGACTGTATTTCGTATATATGGCGGTCGTTAGATTTCTTTAATATATCGGAGGGTGAAAAGTTATTTGTGTCAAACGACATTTTGTGAAAATTTTATTCATAATAGATTTTTTCTATCTATCTATTGTATATCTATAGTATCTATAGATATTCTTTTTTTTTTATTTATCAGTGATACGTTTTTTGACCTGTTTGAAAAATTTTCAAAATATCGCTTGAAACATGAAACTTGTCATCTGTGATGTATTTTTTAAATGTAAAACATCACGCTAATGTGATATAGGTGATAGGCAGATATGTAAAATCCACCAGATCATAATTATATATAAGTTATTTATGTAGTCTTGCAAAACTCCCATTGTTTAACAAAATGCATTTTGATAGCGCAATGTTCTTCTTGTATATTGTGACGTCTTTACCGCACTCATAGTGGGATAATGATACATTAAACTTTAATATCGACGACTGAATTACTTCTTTCAGTTTTTTCTTATTTAGATTTATAGGTAATTAATGTTAGTTTCTAAGTAAATATAAGTTGTAAAGATTAAATTATAAGCTAATGGTTCTTTATCTGCGTTCGAGTAATTATATTTGACAACTCAAATACGGTACTTTACAGTCAAATGAACTGAAATCCCTTTAATATGTAACAAAACGCTGCAGTCTCCTACATTTTGTATGAGAATAACAAGTTATGACGTCATGACTTTAACGAGGTAAATTGCGTGTTTATTGTTACTGATATGTGGCAGGTTTTCTTCTAGAGCTAATACTTAGTACTGATAATAATTAAAAGTCATGAAATAATATAATATAGTTTTAAGTAAACGTGTAAATATAATTTTAGGAAGAATTAAAATAATTTATTGTTTTTAATTGTTTCATTTATTCGACTATACGATTGATAATTCGTGATGAGTGCATTCCAGTCTCAAATTCAAAGGACGCGGGTTCGAATCCAATTTACTTAGCAGACAGGCAGACGGCCCACTTGATGGAAAACGGTTACCATCGCCTATGGACATTTGCAACACCAAAGGTGCTACTGCTCTCTTAAGAGAGACTGGAACCTGGTCAGTAATGCCGGAACACAACTCAAGGTTGTTAGAGCGACATACTCTAGACTAGCGGTGGTAGCCATCCAGTCGGGGAAAGCCCTACCACCTGGCTGTGGGTTGTTTTGTCGCCTCTTACGACAGGCCGCCCCAATGCAGGAACTTGTATTCTTTCTCCGTTCCTGCACGGATGAAAATACCTAATGTGCATTGTGCAATTGTGCATATTACCACGTTCTTACGCTACAGGATAACGTAGTGATGAAACCTGCAAATCGAGATAATCGATGTGTCAGACTCGCCAAGCTAACTTGGACAAGCATGGCGGGTATACTGTCCGTTCCCCCTATAACGGGTGGCTCGAGCCCGATAATGGGGGATGTATATGGGCTTTTCTATAATGTATACTGAACCTTTCTTTATTTTCAAAATAAGTAAAACTTTAATGTGAATTGTACATACATACATACATAACTTCACGCCGGTTCCCTTGCGGGGTAGGCACGAACAACAGAGCGCCATTTAGGCCCATTCTTACACACCTCACTTGCTTCTTTGACATTCATAACTCTTGTCATGCACGCTCGTCTGTTCTTAAGGCTCCTGACATCACCCTCCGCTAGTACACGATCAATTTGATCATGGAAGGTGTGTCGGGGCCTTTCACGACTGTGATGTGATGTAATGTGAATTGTCACTATAAGAAATTCAAATTACATGTCGGTAAAGACTTTTAACAAGCTACCCCAAGCTCAAGCCTAAATATCTGCCCACAAATTACAAATATATTCAAACAAAGACTACACAGATGGCAGTTGGATAATTTTTTTACTTCGTAAACGAAAAACAGAAATGGTAATTAATTTCACTTACGTAGACATTATGAGTGTTATTAAGCCACCGCCGTGGCAGCAAAAAGCGAATCTAGTTTCTTAAAAACATCCGAGGTCCAAAGAGGTTGCTATCATTAAACCATTGTGCGCATCTAAAATGAACAACGCCATCTAGTGGCGTACGTCGAAACCATAGATGTGATGATTTAAATAATGACATTAGATTTTTCTTGATTATAAATATATGGCATTTTCGACAGTAATTTTTGTCAAAATACCAGATAATTGACATAAATGATATATTTTTTTCATTATAGTTTATTACAAATATAATTTAATTATGCAATTAAACTAAATAAAAATATATGTACAAATTAAAATTAAACTATAAAATCTAGTGCATGACCGCTGTCAGTTGGAAACGTGCCCAAAAGACTGGCCACATTGCCTCGCTGAGAGTGAAGCATCTACCAGACGTTTGGCCATATCTTGATGAAGCTTTTTCTGCACCCTGGGCCTCCATGGTCCCAAGGTCTCCACCCCAAAAGCCGCAAATAACATATTACATAGTAATTTTTTATACAATGTGGCATTTGTTCCAATAATTAATGTGAAGATTAATTTTTTGAATACAGGCTTAGAGTAACGAAACTAGTCAATATTACTGTAATAATATTAAAAGTAAAATTCCATTGCGATAATGAAAAAAAATGTATTCTACTAAATCCACAATATCTTCTCAATATCGTCGCGGCAGAATAATAGTCAAACGAATTGGTATTATCATTAACAGTAAGGGCTTTTAGCAAAAATTTTAATCATTTATAAAAAGAGTGTCTTGCCACGGGCACGCCATTGGAATTAAGAGAATACCAATATCAGTCAAATGTACGATTGGGACGATAGTGTTCGACGATTTAGACGAGATAGTAAGAGCAGAATTGGGTCCATGATCGTACCCTGGTGGAGATAGGCTACCCACGTGTACCTTCCATTTAGTTATAGGAACCTGATATAAGTCATCTGCTGAGATTCAAAGTCAAGTACATCCATTCCACAAGGTGACATTAGATGAGTAATCTTTACATTGACGACGAATGAATCACTGGTCATTATTAAATCAACATACATAAGACCCATTACGCCAATCGGGTAGGCAGGTGATTCATCAAACACACATACCTTATATTTGATTGTATTTGCAAAAGCTGAGTATACTTTCAAAGGTGAGACGGTGCAGGAACGGAGAAAGAATACAATTTCCTGCGTTGGGGCGGCCTGTCTTAAGAGGCGACTAAACCACCAAGCCAGGTGGTAGGGCATTTGCCCGACTAGATGGCTACCACCCCTGATCTATAGCATGCTGCCATAACAACTTTGAGTTGTGTTCCGGCATTAGTGACCAGGTTCCAGATTCGAATAAGAGAACAGCAGCGCATTTGTAGCACCTTTGCTGTTGTAAAATGTCCATAGGTAATGGTAACCGCTTTCCATCCAGTGGGCCGTTCTCACCTTGGGGACGGCTCAGCTAAATACCAGCTTGAAGCGCTAGAGTCAATTGAAAGAAGAGCCATTCATTGTTCATTGGTAGCGACCAGCTTGTTAATACAAGGCTAAAGCATCGACGCTGGGTTGCTAGTCTATCAGTTTTTTTATAGAATCCATTTCGGAGAGTGTGCGGTTGAACTCTTCGGCCTGATTCCCCCTACACCAGTCCATCTTCCAACGTCATCGTTTCACAGTATAAACGCTACCAGTGCGAACTAAACGTTTGGCCTCAACGTTCCTTCTACGTACGGCAGAGTTGCGCAATGCACTACCAGAGTCCGTGTTTCCCGAAATATACAATCCGGGTATCTTCCAGTCGCGTGGGAATAGGAACTATCTAGGAAAGCGTGCTCGATCTTCGACCGCATCATCGTCCGGCATTGGGTGTGATCGTGGTCAATCCTAATATAAAAAAAACTTGACATAATGGTGGTGTGGCAAATAGAGCCTCCATACTATCGACTACTAGCCGGCAGATTTTATAAATCTAAATTGACAACTGTTAAACTCGTATAAAACCTCTATTTCGTCATTGCTGGCGAGATAGAGAAAAATTAGAAATTTTGAAGTTTATGTTTGGGACGTTGTGAAAAATGTGCTCTATAATAAGTCAATTGTAAAAATACGCAATGTAAAATTACCTAAATTATAATATTGTTGAACTTAAAATCCGGAGTTTCCTTCGAGTATCTGAAATACCACGGCACCTTGGTACCTGATAGCAATTTCTCCAAGTGTCAAGTGCGTACTTAATTTTTTTTTTATTGCAGGAGATCAGCAGACAGGCAGACGGCCCACTTGATGGAAAGCGGTTACCATCGCCTATGGACATTTGCAACAGCAAAGTTACTACAAATGCGCTGCTGCTCTCTTAAAGGAGACTAGAACGTGGTCACTAATGCCGGAACACAACTCAAGGTTGTTATGGCGACATACTTTAGACCAGGGGTGGTAGCCATCCAGTCGGGCAAATGCCCTACTACCTGGCTGTGGGTTGTTAAGTCGCCTCTTACGACAGGCCGCCCCAACGCAGGAAATTGTATTCTTTCTCCGTTCCTGCACGGATAAATTAAATACTATTCAATCTAATCTAATAATCTAATCTTCGCCCATGGTCGAAATTCGACCATACAATTTGTTGTCAAAGACTATTATAGTCTATAATTACACATTTCGCCAACAACAATAAACAAGATCATATACGCGTGTGTGTCTCATTAAATACATGGTAGTGTGTGTAATGTTTTTTTTTATTGATTTCATGTATTTTTTATGAATAATTTAAAAAAAATATTAGTATTTTGCACTCCTTCTCTATATAAACTACTAGCTGTGCCCGCGACGTCGTCCGCGTGGAATTTGCTTTCAAAACCCTCCGATTTTGAAACATTCTTCATTGGTGCTCCGCTCCTATCTTAGCGTGATGATATATAGCCTATAGCTTTCCTCGATAAACGGGCTATCCAACACTGAAAGAATTTTTCAAATCGGATCAGCTCTTCCTGAGATTAGCGCGTTTAAACAAACAAACAAAATCTTCAGCTTTATAATATTAGTATAGATAAGCATTAGAATGTTAGAAAGTATCCTTACAATCTGTAGATCATTGCAGGGATGGAGAAAGAATACAATTTCCTGCGTTGGGGCGGCCTGTCGCAAGAGGCGACAAAACCACTCACAGCCAGCTACCAACCCTGGTCTGGAGCATACCGCCATAACAACCTCGAGTAGTGTTCCGCCATTAGTGGCCAGGTTCCAGTCTTCCTTTAGAGAGAGGCAGCATATTGGTTATAGCCTTCCTCGATGAATAGGCTATCCAACACTGTAAGAATTTTTCAAATCAGACCAGTAGTTCCTGAGATTAGCGCGTTCAATCAAACAATATTAGTATATTTGGCTACAACACTAATACTCTTTTGAATGAAACGTCCGAATTGAATAATTCAAAAAGTTCTAGTATAAACTATAAGTGTGCGAAATTTCATACTCCTCCGTCCGCGCAATTTTCGTAAAAAGGGGTACTAAGTTTTTGCTTCACGTATTAATATATAGATTATTTAAATAGGCATGTAGTGGACTGCGATTGGCTGGAGAAGAAACTTAATTTAATCTAAAATCCGACTTATTGAATTCACCAATCACAGATATTATTTTGTTTTGTTATTCTCCCAAAATGTTGGTTGATCTAATCGCTTAAATACTCTACTAGTTTTGCTAGTATTTGAATAGTAATGAACGCGTAAATGACGTAATCGTTGATACTGTTGTTGTTTGTATATCCTTAAATTTCAAGCCGGTTGTAATGTTACAGAAGTGATGTGTCATCTTGAAGATTGATAGAAGTAGTTTTATTTTAATACTAAACTACAGCAGCAAGTACAAGCCTCGAAGAAGGGACTGGAACCTAGGCACTGATGTCGGAACACAACTCAAGGTTGTTAGGCGGCATATTTTAAAGCAGGGCTGGTGGCCATTCAGAAGGTGAAATAGTGATGAGTAGTACACGTGTGAGGCAGTACATCTGTCCCGTAATAGATTAGTAAAATTAAAATTTTGAAATTGAATTTACGAAAAGATTAATGAAAGCTGATGAAGCGAAAAGTGTTTGTCAGGGTCGTAGCGGGTGGAGATCCATCGTCTCTGCCTACCTGAATTGGAGAAGCGTGATAATATGTATGTATTAGAAAAGAGATGGATGGATTCGTGTGATAGAGGACGTATGATTAATATAGAGAAGTATAGAAGGATAAGACATGCTGTGCTAACTCCAAATCACTGAGAAGAGGTCCTTGTACGGTTCAACGTATAGCGTTTTGCTGACGCTGCGGCCTAATTTAAGCTACTCTAATATTAGGTTGGGGAAAAAGTTTCTTCGCATTTTATATAAAAATTCAAAAGGTTTTTTTATAAAGTTTATTTACATTTGACTAAAGTATGTAGGTGTCATTTTGTTGGATAACTTTTTGCCATCTTGTAGGTAGGGACGTGATCCCATTGCTATAAAAATTTTGGTGCTTCTGATCAAAAAACTGCGACAAGTGGTTTTGGCAGTCCTCTCGTGATGTTAACCTGACACTGCCTAAGGAATTCTGCAGAGACTGAAACAGGGGGAAAATCTGAAGGTGCAAGGTCAGGACTATACGGCGGATGCATTAACACCTCCCAGCCAAACTCTCGTAATTTTTGCTGCGTGGCTAAAGATGTGTGAGGTCTAGCGTTATCGTGGTGAAAAACCACACCCCTTCTGTTGATTAATTCCGGCCGCTTTCTCTCAACTTTTTGCTTTAATCTCATCAGTTGTTTGTAGTACAGTTCAGAATCGATGGTCCTGCCTGGCGGTAACAGCTCATAATGATTAATGCCCTTCCAATCCCACCATACACATAGCATCACCTTTTTGCGAGTTAACCCGGGTTTTGCCACAGTCTATGAAGCCTGACTGGCCTTTGATCACGATCTTTTTCGCACGTTCCTGTCGTACGTGATCCACTTCTCATCATCAATTATCAGCTTCTTCAAAAAGGGTTCAGTTTTATTACGTCGTAATAAAGAATCACAAATGAGTACACGGTTCATTAGGTTTCTTTCAGTGAGCTCATAAGGCACCCAAATATCGAGCTTTTTTGTGTACCCAGCTTTTTTCAAATGCGCCAAAACCCTTTTGTGGTCAATACCCAGTTCTCCAGGTACATCGTAACTACTTATATGCCGATCTTGCTCCACTTTTTAAAAAATCGCATCATATTTGTCCGTAACAGGGCGACCAGAGCGACGTGCATCTTTGATATCAAAATTTCCGGATTGAAAACGCTTAAACCAAATTTGCGCTACTCTCACAGATACTGCATTAGGTCCATAAACATCACAAATTTTTTTCGTGGCTTGTGTTGCATTTTTACCTTTTTTGTAGTAAAATTTTAAAATGTATCGAATTTCTTCATTAGATTCACTCATTTTAACAATAAGAAAAACAAATGAAAATCACACATTTTCCTAATTTGAATTTGGAATTGTCTTCTTTAAAATTAAAACTTTTTAATGATACCAAAACCAGCCAGATACAAATGGTATAGCCAAAGAGATCTTATTACAAGTTCATACATACTATATGCGAAAAGACTTTTTCCCCAACCTATTATAATAACATCACTATAAATAACGCTCACAAATATACTGTGATCAAGTTGCTACGAGCTGCTATTAGTCGTAACATAGGTAGATAGATAACTCATTATTATACACCAATACAAACATGAACTTGAACTAAAGACTAAAATGATATCTAGTTATGTACAGAGGGCGGTCTTATCGCTAAAAAGCGATCTCTTCCAGACAACCCCAGGAATGAATTGCGATGATAATGGCGATGGTAGTATACGTAACATATAGTACAAACTACTTACATTTTAATAATAAATACATAAATTATATATATATATATATGCAGAAATGTTATATATTACATACTTAATATACATACTATACAAATATATAAATGTTTATACATACATACATACATACATAACTTCACGCCAGTTCCCTTGCGGGGTAGGCACGAACAACAGAGTGCCATTTAGGCTTATTCTTACACACCTCACTTGCCTCTTTGACATTCATAACTCTTGTCATGCAAGCTCGTCTGTTCTTAAGGCTCCTGACATCACCTTCTGCTAGTACACGATCAATTTGATCATGGAAGGTGTGTCGTGGCCTTCCACGACTTCTGCATCCGTCCACTTTTGCATTGTATATCTGTTTAGTCATTCTTTCATCATGCATTCTTTCCACATGCCCGAACCACCGGAGCATTCCTTAAATGTTTATAAATGAATTTAAATATCATATTCCAACGACAGGTAGTATTTTTTTATCATAGTAACATATGACTTCAACTACCACTAAGTTGAACCCAGGGATCAGCATCCAAGCCCTCCCTGAAAGCAACAAGGTGTATTTTCTTCATCCTACTACAAGAAAGCACTAGCACTCCCCCAACTACTGTCAGCATCCACCACAACAAGCAAGAACAAGTACAAACTGTACAGTCCTCTTACTATAAAAACCATGATTGTCAGTTCACCATAAGATGAGCGCCATCTGCCATGGAGTACATGGAACCACTCTCTCCCGTCACCATTAACTCCGTGACATAACAACATCCAAAATGGAAAATTCTACGCTATTTTTTATTTGCTTTACCATCAAAGTGGGTTAAGTTACGCAATCCACTTTCTCCTACCAAATATGTGGCTAAACATTACTACGTCTATACTAATAATAATACAGAAATAGGAGCTGCGTCTGTTTGTTGCAAATAAATTAAATTCGAGATTTCTCGAAAGCTGCTGACCTCGGGCTTCCTGTTTATGTGGGATTGGACATTATATCCCCATTCTTCTCCAAGGCGGTATTTTTTATTTTTTATTGAAGTTTTCAGCAGACAGGCAGATGGAACAGGACCCACTCGATGGAAAGCGGTTACCATCGCCTATGGACATTTGCAACACTAAAGGTGCTACAAATGCGCTGCTGCTCTCTTAAGGGAGACTGGAACCTGGTCACTAAGGCCGGAACACAACTCAAGGTTGTTATGGCGACATACTTTAGACCAGGGGTGGTAGCCATTCAGTCGGGCGAATGCCCTACCACCTGGCTGTGGGTTGCTTTGTCGCTTCTTACGACAGGCCGCCCCAACGCAGGAAATTGTATTTTTTCTCCGTGCCTGCAATAAAATGTAAATAGAAAATGTGTGTGGTAAGCATTTTAATACATTCTTTAATATTGAATTTATCTGATTTCTATATTGTCACGATTATCACGTATTAGCAGATAATACGAAAATCTTTTTGAACACGTCTAAAATGATCAATTAGGTTTATATTATAGTTAATTATATGTTGCTATGCTGTAAATACATAACTACTTAGTGGTCGTTAAGGTTAAGTTAATAATTATAATATAATAATAATCTATTACATAATAAACTAGTATATGCCCGCGACTTCGGCCACGCTTGACTTGAAATTCCCGGGACACAGTACCACAGCATTTAAATAACACACACACACACATAACTTCACGCCAGTTCCCTTGCGGAGT
This sequence comes from Dendrolimus kikuchii, assembly GCA_019925095.2. Taxonomy (NCBI): domain Eukaryota; kingdom Metazoa; phylum Arthropoda; class Insecta; order Lepidoptera; family Lasiocampidae; genus Dendrolimus; species Dendrolimus kikuchii. Next base: position 13,766,234 of record CM034413.1, read on the forward strand.
AGGCACGAACAACAGAGCGCCATTAAGGCTTATTCTGACACACCTCACTTGCTTCTTTGACATTCATAACTCTTGTCATGCACGCTCGTCTGTTCTTAAGGCTCCTGACATCACCTTCTGCTAGTACACGATCAATTTGATCATGGAAGGTGTGTCGTGGCCTTCCACGACTTCTGCATCCATCCACTTTTGCATTGTATATCTGTTTAGTCATTCTTTCCACATGCCCGAACCACCGGAGCATTCCTTTCCTTACCTTCACCCCGACACTCTCTTTCAGACCAGCATTTAAATAAGCTTTTTAAAAAAGGTTTTTAAAAACAAGCTTTTGAGATCCTGGATATCATGTAGCAGAAGAGTGCTAGCCAAGACAAGTAAAACGACCCCAAACACGACGGTCTATCTTGTTTAGTACAGGAGTTCCTATGGCCACCTTCCGACTTCATCATCAGATCAGCTTCACGGTACCATATCATTGCATTGTCACGCGATATACATATGCGTGCAAAGTTTCAGCTCAACCGGAAACCGGGAAGTTGGTCAAATTTAACTTGCAAGATTCCACCCGAACTTACATACATACATCCATTGCAAGTTAAATAAAAGCTTGTAAAAAGAATGTAAAAATAATGTAAGCTATTACACTAAAAATGTACTGTGGCGGAATAAGCAAATTTTTATACACCCGTACAACTAAAAATGGCTCCCGGGAAAATTCCCGCGGGATTTCGGTGTTAAAAAATATCACACATTTTATTACATAAAATTTGTTATCGATCAGTAATAAAAAAATCACATTGGAATTTGGTTTTTTTAATTTGACCATTTTAAATAATTCCCAGAAAATCTATCTGTGCAGGAACAGAAAAAGAATACAATTTCCTGCGTTAGGGGGCCTGCCGTAAGAGGCGACAAAACAACCCACAACCAGGTGGTAGGGTATTTGCTCGACTGGATGACGGCCATCCTTGGTCTAGAGTATGCCGCCATAACAACCTTGTATTGTGTTCCGGCATTAGTGACCAGGTTCCAGTCTTCCTTAAGAGAGCACCAGCGCATTTGTAGCACCTTTGGTGTTGCAAATGTTCATAAGCGATGGTAACCGCTTTCCATCAAGTGGGCCGTCTGCCTATTTGCTGAACTCCTGCCATAAAAAAAAGAAAAATCCTTGCAGGGTTCCCAGGACGGACGGGCATGACGATTGACAGTTCCGATGGCGCTTCTCCTCCCTTATCCCATTTTCATATCCTATCCATTCTATCCCACCTCTGTCTGATGCCTGTATTTTATCCCCCTGTCCTAAAGGCTGGCAACGCGTTGGCTTCCCCCTGGTAATCACTTTCCATCAGATGGGCCGTCTGCCTGGGGCTCGATTCTGACTGTTTCAAATGTCTCGGCGTTGCGAATATATTCAACGTACGATTCCAATGTGATAGTGTGAAAAATTAGTATTCTACTAAAGCCAGAATATCTTCTCGATATTGTCGCGGTGGAATAGTATTACCATAAGCAAAAATGGCGTCCAAATTTTTAAACATTTATTTCGCGAGTTCTCGCTTACAAATATTTACAACAATAGAGTGGCATGCCACGGGCACGCCAGTGGAATTAACAGAATATCGAAATCAGGCCAGCTTGGCAATAAAAATAAATACGATTTCATGAGTGCCAAAGTGTATAGGAAACAGTTTTGTAAACACAAACTAATGATGTCACGACAACACGAGTGAATTCGCGTACTATAGTTAGTATGTAGCCATGTTTATACTGTGTGTATTGGAACGCCATAAAAGTGTGTCAATATAGTATACTTTAAGGTGCGCGAGCGCATGTTCTTGAGGTCTAATTTTAGGCTCAGCACATTCGATCAATATTCACATCAATATATTTATCAATCCTATCTGTCAGATAAAATTGCTTGTTTAGCATATTAGTTGTATTGTTATGCGATTCGATTTTTAAGGGAATTTATTTTGTGAGTATTATAGAAAATCACTTTATATATAGGATACGTAATATTGATATAAGCAACTGAAGTATACAGTTTACATGATCGAATAGTGTGGAAAGTTTAGTCATTGAATTGGGTATTCGACATACTTTAAAATTATGAAACAATACCTTGTCTAGAGTATGCTGCCATAATAACTTTGAGTTGTGTTCCGGCATCAGTGGTCAGGTTCCAGTTTCTCCTTCAAGGCCGGCAGCACATTGGCAGCACCTCTGGTATTGCTAATGTCTATACGCGACGGTAACCACTTTCCATCACAGTTGTTCCGTCAGCCTGTCTGCTGTGCTTCAGCAATAAAAAAATGTAAATAGAAAATAGTGTGTTTCTTTATTGGGAAACAGGTCACATAATGAAATGTGGTCATAGATGTTTGCAACACCAGGGGCGAAACCAAAACGATGTCAGCCTTGAGGGATCAGACAAGAAGACCAAGAGAGGGTAGGGGGAAGTGGGCTGTCAGAATTCTCACTCACCATACGAAACGATTAACTATTTGGGTCTCTAAGGCTAACCGTTTCACGCTGATTGATCCGGTTTTAAGAGCAGTAATCAAGACTGGTTTCAGGATGGCTCTACACTTCTAACGACGATGAAGACTTTTTGACAGCTTTTTTATAAAGAGCGTATAAACGTCGTATATCTATTATGAATAAGGCTGTAACTATTTACTTATGTTAGAATTATACCGAAGTTTAGTACTTTTATATATATATCGCAAGGAACTTCATTTATACTAATATTATAGAGGTAAAATTTGTGAGTTTGTGACGTTGTAGGGGGTAATCTCTGGATCTACTAAACCGATTTTAAAAGTTCTTTTACTGTTCAAAAGCTACAATAACAAGAAGTGTCATAGGCTATATAACATGACGCTATATACCACGGGAGCGGGACATAGCGCAGGTGAAACCGCGCCAGGCCACTAGTTTCTCATAAAAGATTTTTCACAATTCACTTAAACTATGAAAACATTTATTTTATATTAAAAGAACCATTTAATATTTAATTCACATGGAAGAAGAATACTGCGAATAAGAATCACACAATTAATAACATAATTCTGAAAATATCGTATATCTCACATGAGCAGATGGCACCACATGTATATTTGTTAACCTCATATTTTCATAACGCTGTTTTTTAACTAACCACCAGTAATATAACCTATAAACAGCGAATAGTGTATTGCAAGACTGTCTCAATGGGATATTTGTAATCACTGCCTACTCTCCATAAGAAATAAACGTAATATATATAATGCGACTTCGTCCGCGTCACGATCGCGATATAGAATACTATCAGTGCCATCTAGTTTATTTAACATGATGATGAAATACGCTATACTAGACAGTTTTTGTAAGGCTTTATCTTTTTTGCGGAATCTCGTCTTTTTAATTTATAACTCGTTTTATTGTATGATGATACCGGCAATATCAATACTTAGTTAGGTGCATATAAGTAATTAAAGTTTTTTAACTATCCCACGGGAACTCTTCAATTTTTTTGGGATCAAAAGTATCCTATACGTTGACCAGCAATATAAGCTACCACCATACAAAATTTCATTTAAATAGGTCCAATCGTTTCGGAGATTAGCCCGTACAAACAGACAGACAAACAGAGAAAAAAAATCTAAATTAGTTCTATTTCACTTCATACATCCCCCTAACTCGGTTTTTAAGCGTTTTTTTTTTCATTGTTTTTTTTTTATTGCAGGTGTTCAGCAGCAGGCAGACGGCCCACTTGATGGAGAGCGGTTACCATCGCCTATGGACATTTGCAACACCAAAGGTGCTACAGATGCGCTGCTGCTCTCTTAAGGGAGACTGGAACCTGGTCACTAATGCCGGAACACAACTCAAGGTTGTTATGGCGACATACTCTTCTTTTTTCTTTCTTTCTTACATACTTTAGATTAGGGGTGGTAGCCATCCAATCGGGCAATTGCCCTACCACCTGGCTGTGGGTTGTTTTGTCGCTTCTTACGACAGGCCGCCTGGCCGCAGGAAATTGTATTCTTTCTCCGTTTCTGCACGGATAATTTGTTGTACAGAAATTCGACCTCTACAGTTTTATTCTATGTATATAGATAGGTAACCTACGTAAAATAATTATTATTACAGATTTAACTATAGTTGCAATCTTGCGCTACGTTATAACAATTAATTATTTCATGTGAATTTTCCTTAAAGAATAATTAAGGAACTACAATTACTCATTGTTGTTATTAAACCTTGCATTAATTTAGATGAAAATATTAATATTACATTTGAACTATTTCTTAAGCATCTTATGTTTTGCAAAATTGTTTTCTTAATGGTTGTGCAAATAGACTAATATGTTAATAGATTAATTTTATATCATAACCAATTTCAATTGTAGTAAAAACTTAATTGGTTGTTTGAGGTTTTACAAATATATCTTTATATAATAAATCTATAGATAAGAAAATTTGTGCAATGAATAAAAAAACCAGGAAAACTAATTTGGACCAGTATTTTCAAAATGCAACCTTTTATGATTTTTGTTAGTCCGTCAGAATGATGTAGATAGAACGGATATAAATTCAACTCAACAAAAAGAGCTTAAATCAAATCAAATAATATATGAATGGCGTTGTTTCACTCGCCAACCAACAGTTTTGATTGACGCCAAACGAGTGGTCTTATAGTAGTAGCTCGAAAAGGAATATTTCACCAACTAATCGTTTGAAATTAATGAAAAAACACAAAATTCTTCATCAAAAAGTATGAATATCGTACAGTTATTCTTTAATTTAAAACTAGCGTTATACATTTTTTAAATAAAACTGAAAAACAAAACATCACCCTTCAAGTTCCCACCACAAACTCACAATAGAAGCAAGTTTAAAAAAAGGAAACAAAAATACATAGCAGGTATGCTTATATTCTTGTAATAAAATATTCAAAACATGACAATGTCGACGGTGCACACATAATTCAAAAGATTCGTCACTCAAATAAAACAAAAATTACTCATGATCAAACACAATCGCTCATTAGCATATCATAATTTTGTCTTGACTGTTTGTGTACAATCCACATGAGTATATAAGTAAATAAAGTGAGAAAACCAAAGACGATAGAATTTTCGCAAAAACCGGTAACCTTATAATATTGGACTGTATCCCTATATGTGAAATATCAAATAGAAATCGGGGGTGGCAGCCATACATGTAACTTGGCTGTTTTTTTTTCTGTGTAGAGAAGCGAGTATCTTCCTTTGGCGTGCTGGACATTTTTTGGAAATAATAGGGAAATTATAAAAAAATATAAAAGGAAAAAATCACTTTTAAGTAAAATTCACACGAAATATAACCAACAGCAAAATTTGTTACTTGAGCATGTCACAAAAACCCTAGACTTTTGGATGATTAAATGTCAACATCTAAACAGGTGAGAATTTAAACAAGAAAACAATTCTTGACAATTTACGACAATGTTTATAACGAAGGTAACCGGTTCCGAAATTGTATAAAGCTTTTCCATTTTCTAATTTTTTTAGTAATATACAGAAATACAATAATGCGAGGATAATATAATTCTTAAACCAAAACCGAAGTCATACGCATACTACACATTCAACTCTTTGATTAGTATTAATGTATCTGAACTATTCCTTGTAATATTTATTATATACTTTGTTCTATATAATATGTATGTATCTTTAATAAAACTACGTTTTAACGGTTTTAAGCGCGGTAATTTTAATTAAATTTAATTAAAAAAAAAAAAAAAAAAAATTACCGCGCTTAAAACCGTTAAAACGTAGTTTTATTATGTATACAAGTCGCGAAAACTTAAGAAAATATTATGTATGTATCTTCATATAGATCCATGGGTGGCATAAATTTCGCGAAAACCATTCGAAAGTTACTAACTTGTATTTATAGTAAATAAAGCTAGTTGGCAAGATAAATTGATATAGCCTTGACGATAACTACTTTTTCGATGGCAAAACTATCAAAATTTTGAAAATATTTAATTCTATTGAATGTTCTTTACTATTGTTTCTATTCTTCTACTAAAATGGTCCTAATATTAAAAGTAACTTTGATAAGTAGATATACAAGTTAGAAAATTACTTTCCATCCATCAATGTAGCCTTGTTAGGACGTTTGTACATTTATTCGTTCTTCATTGACAACCTTGGAGTAGCTATTGCGAATGGTATACGCGAGTAATGTCGCGGGAAAAACAGTAATGGTTAATATGTCCTATATTACAAAATATACCATTTCACTATAGTTATCCTGGCACGATGCAATAAGGGTACTCAGTAATCAAGCGACAATCAAAGCTAATCACGTCCATTCAAACCCGTGATTAGGCATCAAGCGAGCTTGACAGTCTGTCGCAACCTGAACTCGCGGCCCGAGTTAATAAAACAAGTTGCATAATTTCTTTACCTCTCATTTCATCGACAACTATCGAAACGGACGGACGTATTCGCGAACATGGGGAAAGACGAATTAGTTAAAAACGTACTTTACATCATCAATGTGATTTTCGCGGTATTCGGCCTTGTGACTGCTGCGACAGGAATCTGGTTTTTTGTACAACTAGCGGAGTTCGTCAGCTTAAGAAACAGCAACCATTATCTCTTGGACTATCGAGTGTACTGGCCTCAAGTGGCGCCATGGCTCTTCATCCTTGGTGGTCTGGTGATTATGATGGTAGCCTTCTGCGGATGGTGTGGCGCGAATAAGGAAAGCCGAGGATTACTAGGCTTGTATGGAGCCTTCTTAATTGTGATGGTAATCGGGCAAGTCATATCTGCGACCTTGATCTTCGTATACGTAGATGGAGAAGACACAGATAAATTCATCAAGGATACTGTATACGATGGGTACTACAATTCACAGTCAAATCCAGATGTCTTCAAAGCCTTCGGAAGGATCGAGAGGAAGCTGAAGTGCTGTGGAGCGAACGACGCAAGAGATTACAGGAGTTGGAGGAACGATCTGCCTTTGACTTGCTGCCAGGATAGTTACTATCGAGCGACGTGTGATTTTACTGACAAAGAAGCAAACGAGAGACTGGGTTGTGCAAAGGTTGCGTCTGTTTATACTAAGATTATCAGCTCATCGGTGGCAGGAGCGACTTTACTCATGGCCTTGGTGGAAGTAGCTGGTATTATTCTCTCTTGGACGCTGTTCAGCAGTTTGAGAGAAGTAGAACATTATATCACGGAGCGGAAGGAAGGAGAAACTGAATGCTGAGTGAGTAGACATTTATATAATATTAAAAAATAAGCCTTGATAGCTTAGTGGTTAGCACATCCGTCCCAAACTCAAGGGGTGCTGGTTCGAATCCTAGCCAGAAAGCATGCAGTTTTCTGACCTTATTGTTCATATCATTATATTAATACGTGAAGCAAAAACTTTGTACCCCTTTTTACAAAAATTGCGCGGACGGAGGAGTATGAAATTTCGCATACTTATAGTTTATATAGAGAAGGAGTGCAGAATGCTAATATTTAAAAAAAAATATGCATACAAAAAACATTACACACACTACCATGTATTTGACATACACACGCATTTATACTCTGTTGTTTATTGTTCAAGTCAAATTAACCGTGTAGCCTTGGCGAAATCTGTGATTATAGAAGTATGTCTTTGACAACAGAACCTTAATAATGTTCAAACTTATAATTTAAATTAGTAATGGTCGAATTTCGACCACTAGGCGACCATTTGTTAGTTTGTAGATTTCACTAAATTTAAAACCAAATTAAAAAGTGTCTTGCTTAAAAAGAGATATTACATTACATTACAGACGAGCGTGCATGATAAGAGTTATGAATGTCAAAGAAGCAAGTGAGGTGTGTAAGAATAAGCCTGAATGGCGCTCTGTTGTTCGTGCCTACCCCGCAAGGGAACTGGCGTGAAGTTATGTATGTATGTATGTACATTATTGAAGAATACTTAAATGATAAAACTCCATTTACATATCAGCTCGCTCCAGCCTCTTATACAATCGTCTGTATAACGTTTTAATTTTTCCAAACATGTAAGGAATTTATGGAGATATGTTGCAGTATAAACTTTTAGTACGTCTCGTCATTATTATAACAATAATAGTATTCTTCTTTCCTCTTACTGTGTCTTTGTCTTCTGAGCATGCACTGTTTGCTACAACTCCATTAATTCTTCGAAAAGTAATTCTGTAACATACTTCTGTATAAAACTTATAAATGGAATAAGAAATATAAAGAAAAACAATTTTTAGCTAGACGTGTTGCTGGGGAGTTTCTTGCTGCTTCTTCTCCTTATCAGCAATAACACGTTGCGAAGCGGTGTACATAGACTGGGAAGTAAAATTAAATTTTAACCTATATGTATGAGCTTCAAAGTGTTCTCCAGTGGAACTTATTTTGAACACAAGCGTGGCGGGTATACTGTCCCTTGCCATATGAAAATGGTAGGCCCGAGCCCAGCAGTGGGTCGTTGTGGGACAGTGGGCTATTATTATTATATCTAATACATATTTCTGAAAGAGAGTGTCGGGGTGAAGGTAAGGAAAGGAATGCTCCGGTGGTTCGGGCATGTGGAAAGAATGACTAAACAGATATACAACGCAAAAGTGGATGGATGCAGAAGTCGTGGAAGGCCACGACACACCTTCCATGATCAAATTGATCCTGTACTAGCAGAAGGTGATGTTAAGAGCCTTAAGAACAGACGAGCGTGCATGACAAGAGGTATGAATGTTAAAGAAGCAAGTGAGGTGTGTAAGAATAAGCCTGAACGGCGCTCTGTTGTTCGTGCCTACCCCGCAAGTGACCTGGCGTGAAGTTATGCATATATGTATATATTTTTAGTTGATTAGTTATTTTTTAATAACAGGAATACTTTGATTGTTTATGAAAAACATGCAAAAAATGCTTTGTTTTAAAATTATTGTGTTGACAAAAAAAAATCAAATGATAACATAATCTGTGTACATTGATAAAGAAGGTCAATAGGAATACGGACACAGGTTAAAACAAATTCTAATATTATCTTTATTATATATAATTCTTCTGTACGTGTGTGTCTATGTCACTGAACTCCTAACCTACTGAATCGATTTTGATATTTTTTTGTGTATATTTGAGTGGATTCCACTGTATAGTTTACATTCAAAATTAGACCCGATAGATGACGCTGCGATCGGTTTCTAGATTTTTGTTTTTAGGGTAGGTGAACGTCTTTAAAATAACATCTTACTTTTAAAATACGATAGAAATAATTTAAATGACTCCTTTTACCTACTTGTACAAACTCGTGACGTCATATGTTTGTAAGCTCGTACAAAATCTATAAGGCTACATTGCTTTGTATGATGATAACAGGTGTATAAGTTGATTTAAATGCCGGTTGATTGCGCATTGATTTTGTAATCATTTACCAATTTTGTTACCAATTACCAAAAACCTTAAACTTATTGTCTCTACATTATTAATAAGTTAATTATAATGATCAAACACTTTCTTAATTATATTACTCATCATATTGCCAATATGCCAATATTATTAGCAGTTAATTATAGATTAGTTTAGTGGGTATAGAATTCTGTTATACAATTTAATAAGTGAATCATCAAGCCATGAAGACAAGCGCAATGACTATAAGGCACCTATTCTCGAATTGGTCGAATTGAAATATCGAAATATTTTCTGAATGATTAACTATTTGTATGTCTTTCAAGACCACGGACCATAAAAATGGCCCGGACATTTGGAGGGCTTGCGTGGGGCCATGGGAAGGCCAACACGTAGAGGCCCCTTGACAAATTTAATCAAATGTGGCGTGACACTGACCGGCGATTATCCCTGTCTACACCGTATAGTAATGCACCCAAGGACAAGCCCCGGCCAGTGTAGGACTATTGTGGGAAATGAAGACAAAAAGCACCGGGCTATTGGGGTGAACTGCTAGTGGTACTGGGGGTCTGGAAATATGGGGACTATGGCGTCTGCCCGTCGCAATGTTCAGGGAACATAGAAAAATGGGCAGACGGTGACTCGCCACTGCATGGGCCCCAAAAAATGCCATAGAAGACAGGGGTGTGAGTGGCTAAGAGGTGTAGAGAGGTGGGCTGCAGGTTCACCGAAGCTACTTCTGACGTGATGCCATTTATCAATTCCACCCCTGGAGCTTGAGTCTTAGCTCTAGCGATCTCCACTCCGTGCCGGCTGGCTAACGCAAGTACGGAGGTGGGGGCCTTGTCTTGGCCCCCGGAGTCAGGTACGAGGTGTCGCTACTCACCTAAGGCTTCGCCACAAAGCCCCCCTGCGGGGTGATTAACTATTACTATTACCACATTACTATCATTAGAAAGGTTTTAAGGTTATATATAATTATAACATTGAAACATTAGCAATAATAATTAAAACTAGATAAATATTAAAATAAGAATAGTATGTATATATACCGCATGTGTATGTATGTATGTATATATATATAGGTACCTATATGATATGTTTCAAAATATTCGTACGCCAAACCGGAAAAAAATATGTGATCATTATTAAAACAACAACACGTATTTGCATAGCTGTTACCTTGTTTTTATGCAATAAATTATTTGATTCAAATCTAAAGCAGCTAAGACAGGAAATTCAATTAAATAACTTTATTTGCAAGAATGTAGTTTATAGAGAAAGTAATGTAGAAAGAAGAAAGGATCAGTTCGCATAGAATTTTATTTATAGAATCTGTAACTGATTTTAGAATATTAGACAATTAATCTAGTGTTTTATTTATTTTTTCAGGAGCCTTAAGAACAGACGAGTGTGCATGACAAGAGTTATGAATATCAAAGAAGCAAGTGAGGTGTGTAAGAATGGGCCTAAATGGCGCTCTGTTGTTTGTGCCTACCCCGCAAGGGAACTGGCGTGAAGTTATGTATGTATGTATGTATTTTATTTATAGAATCTGTAACAAATTCTGTAACATTAGAAAAAGAATCTACATACATACATACATAACTTCAAGCCAGTTCCCTTGCGGGGTAGGCACGAACAACAGAGCGCCATTCAGCCTTATTCTTACACACCTCACTTGCTTTTTTGACATTCCTAACTCTTGTCATGCACGCTCGTTTGTTCTTAAGGCTTCTCCTAAGAAGAATCTAGTATTTTATTTATAGAATTAGTAACTGATTCTAGAATATTAGAAGAAGAATCTAGTAATTTATTAATAGAATCACTAACTAATTCTAGAATATTAAAAGAAGATTCTAGTAATTTATTAATAGAATCAATAACTGGTTCTAGAAGATTAGAAAATTAATCTAGTATTTTATTTATAGAATTAGTAACAAATTATGTAATATTAGAAGAAGAATCTAGTATTTTATTTATAGAATCACTAACTAATTCTAGAATATTAAAAGAAGAATCTAGTAATTTGTTAATAGAATCAATAACTGGTTCTAGAAGATTAGAAAATTAATCTAGTATTTTATTTATAGAATTAGTAACAAATTATGTAACATTAGAAGAAGAGTCTAGTATTTTATTTATAGAATCAGTTACTGATTATATAAATAAAATACTATGTGAACTAATTCTTTCTTCTTTCTACATTACTTTATTTATAAACTACATTCTTGCAAATAAAGATATTGAATTGAATTTCTTGTCGTAGCTGCTTTATGGAAGTTTTTCCAAAATATGCTAATTTCACAAAAAAAACAACTGTTGATAAAAATTCACATAGTTATTTATTTTAAAATTTATAAAAGTTAAAAAACACTTCTTACGTCTATGTACATAAATTTAATTCATATTATTAAATTATTTTAATATGCGCAACCACACAATGCATACTTACATGCGTGGGAATTGAATCTGCGACCTTCCAGTTACTGTTGTGTAGCTGAAAACAAGACAAACATATTCCATCATATTGAACCTTGTGATAATTGCTTTTAGTAAATGATTTGTAAGCATTGAGCCATTATTTCAAATTGCAAAAGTAGATTGAAATGTCAATTGAAATAAGTCTTTTCATTATGTCAACTACTGGTTCCAATAAAGGTCCCACTGCTGGGCTCGTGCGTTCCAATTTATAGAGGAACAAACGGTATACCCGCCATGCTTGTACAAAGCGGGTTGACGTGTTCGACACATCGGTTATCTCAATGTGCAGGTTATATCACGATGTCTTGCTTCACCGTCAGCATGTGGTAATTGTAACAATATGCATATCATCATCATCGGAGCGTTAAATCCCGGTTGCGTTCGGAGCGTTCAACGAGGCGATAAAGTAATTTACAAACATATAGGTACAAGATAGCCCTTCCTTGGCAGTCGGGTATACATGCAGGTTGTAGACCTTAAAAATTAAATACTATAGATTGGGTACTAGTTTTTGAGATATGGAGTAAGTGTTGTTAGAACTCAGGTCCCGACGAACACAAAACCCACCTGCATATCTGAAACAAAGCACATTTATTACCCGTCGGCATTTGAACTAATAACATTGAAATTCTTTTATGGTCGTCTTCTTTTGTTTACTTATTGGCATAGGGCCTATTGTTGTATTGTAATTATTAGCCAGGTGTTACGGATTTAAAGTACAAGCTGATTTTAGGAAATTCGGTCCACGCTGCCGGGCGGATATATTGCATTTGTGCAGTATAAAGTAATGGCCCGATTGAGGGAGGAGTTAGTCGAGCGAGAACCACCAGCGAAGCGAGACGTGTGTACTACAATCGGGAATCTAATAAGTGACGGACTTTGCGCGTTTTATTGAATTACAACCTTCTGCATTACGTTTGAACTTGTTGTGTTGGGTTATATTTGTACCTGTGTTATACGTGTTTGTATAGTTCTAATAAACTCTATAGTAATTCTAACGGCATTTTAATTCGAGTCTCGCGACTCGTAACAGTATTTTAGATTAAATGCATTTTATGATTCTGCAATCAAATGACAAAAATAGTGTGCTTGTCTGCTCTACAGAATCCTTCATTTGCACACTTTTTTTAGTTTATCTACATACGTCTAGTCATCGCAGCGGACAACGAACTACTGGCTAGCGTAACGCGGGAGCGCACATTAATAGTTGCTCTACCTCGCTCGCACATCATCCGTCCCGCTCACACACTGTGCTATATATTATACTAACAGTACGACTTGTTAATATTTGTACTTAAGGTTACCGTTTCCAAAAATAATTAGTTCACAATAGCACTCTACAGTGAAATACTACACGCTGCCATCTGAAGTATCATTTAACCTCTACTTCGCTGCTACAAGTTTAATAAAATTTATAATAATTTCAAACGTTTATTAATCGTTTCGTATTTTATTCGAACCCAATTTATTGGAAAGAGACGTGAATGCTCTAACCACCAAGCTATCGGAGTTTAACTAAATAGTTAAAAATAATCTTTATTGTCACATGTGTTTAGTTAATGTATGCGTAACTACATTATGGCCTTTAAGATTAGCGAAAAATAAGGTTTTTCCCGCATTGTAAAAAAGTTAATGTGTAATGCGTGGTTTTTTGTTCGTGCGGCTGTGTATACCTCACACTTTTTGCTCGACGTATTGTGTACCCCATAGTTGGTTTTGTATTGTATGAACATATCATTTCCTTGAAAGCATTTCTAATATAAATACTATTATATACAACTAGCTGTGCTCGCGACGGCTTCCGCGTGGATATTTTTTTTCAAAACGCCCCGATTTTGAAACATTCTCCATTGGTGCTTCGCTCTTATTGGTCTTAGCGTGACGATATATAGCCTATAGCCTTCCTCGATAAATGGGCTATATTACACTGAAAGATTTTTCAAATCAGACCAGTAGTTCCTGAGATTATCGCGTTAAAGCAAACAAACTCTTCAGCTTTATATATTAATATAAGATATTAATAATTTTGCCAGGTGGTAGGGAATTTGCCCATCTGGATGGCTACCACCCCTGGTCTAGAGCATACCGCCATAACAACCTTGAGCTGTGTTCCGGCATTAGACACTAGGTTCCAGCCCCATCTACGAGTCCGGCAGCACATCGGTAGTAGCTTTAGTCTTGCGAATGTTTATAGGTGACGGTAAGCACTTTCCATCACAGTCGGGTCGTCAGCCTGTCTGCCTATCTCTAGCAATAAAAAAAAAAATCTAAGTTAAAGAATTTTGGTCACATTTCACACAGCTTACGAATTCATATTTATCATCGTATAGCATCACATCATTATTGCACAATTACAATATTGTCATGGTAGAAACAACAGGCGGCCTTATCGCTTAAAGCAATCCCTTCCAGGCAACCTGACTTAAGGAATAGTTTAACCTAATCTGGCGATGTAGGTGGTGACATTGATTAAATATAATGTATTCTATCTCAGCTTCAGCCAGAAGGCCCAGCTCGCCGTACACAACGCGGTGCTGGTACCTACGCTCACGTATGGAAGCGAGTGTTGGGTATGGAAGAGAGAGCATGAAAGTAGAGTAAACGCGGTTGAGATGCGAGCACTGCGCAAAATCTGCGGAGTGACGCTCGCGGACCGCGTTCGTAATACCGAAGTAAGAAAGAGAGTTGGTCTGAAAGAGAATGACTAAACAGATATACAATGCAAAAGTGGACGGATGCAGAAGTCGTGGAAGGCCACGACACACCTTCCATGATCAAATTGATCGTGTACTAGCAGAAGGTGATGTCAGGAGCATTAAGAACAGACGAGCGTGCATGACAAGAGCTATGAATGTCAAAGAAGCAAGTGAGGTGTGTAAGAATAAGCCTGAATGGCGCTGTGTCGTCCGTGCCTACCCCGCAAGGGAACTGGCGTGAAGTTATGTATGTATGTAAATATACAATTTCAAAAATGCACAATTACAATATTGTCAATAGTGTATAACCTGGCGGGTCGAGAGGAGTAGAGTGCCGTATAGGCACGTTCTTTATGAATGTCAAAGTAACAAGTGAGGTGTGTAAGAATAAGCCCGAATGGCGCTCTGTTCCTCGTGCCTACCCCGTAAGGGAACTGGCGTGCAGTTATGTATGTATGTACAATATTGTCATGGCAGAAAAAATACGCGGATTTATCGCTTAAAGCAATCGTTCCAGGGAACCTGACTTAAGGAATAGTTTAACCTAATCTGATGATGTAGCTGGTAAGCTTGATTAAATATAATGTATTCTATCTCATCCTCTCGCAGGCTTAGTCCTATAGATTTATGTATTTATCTCCATTTAGTGTCACTTTTTCGTTTCATCGAGTTGAAATCGCAACGATTCTAAAGAAGTTTCACTTCAATGCTAACAATATTGTTGTACAATAAAACTACGTTTTAACGGTTATAAGCGCGGTAATTAATTTTTTCCGACGTTTCGGCCACTTTTCAGTAGCCGTGATCACGGAAGACAAAGATGCCAAGTGTCAATGAGTATTGTTAAAGTTTTATATAGCCTATCACCAACTTGTTAATTTTAATTATTTAGTATTAATTTTGTTTATGGTTACTATTTACTTTATGGGAACCTAATCTAATTTACACCGATTCGCAGCCAGTCGTGTTAGTTACACTATTTATAACTCAAGAAGGACTGTACCGATTTGGCTGAAAATTGGTGGGGAGGTAGCTTAGAACCAGGAAACGGACATGGATACTTTTTATCCCGTTGGAACCGTTAGGTGGCGCTGAGATCGGATTCTAGAATCCTCCTAATCACCTGGACCGATTTTGATGATTTTGTTTTTGTGTGTTTGAGTGGGTCCCCGGATGGTTTAAATCCACAATTGGAACCGGGAGGTGGCGCTGGGATCGGGTCCTAGATTTTATTTTTTCAGAGCAGGACAACGTCTGCCGGGGCCGCTAGTATTTTATATAATATTAAAATGTGTCCGAGGGAAAATAAATAAAAGAAATTATCAGTCAAGTTGGTTTGTGTTCCGTTGCACGGAGAAAGAGCTCACAGTGTCTTGAGGTCTGGCAGTTGATTTTTGTTGGGTTAGTTTTGATGATCGGATGAGATGAGAGCGCGAGTGTTCCCGTGGGGCGCGTTACAGACCGCCCCACGCACGGAAAAGACCAAGTTGGCGCCGGGGGAGCAGCTCCCCCGGCAGTGGAAGAGGCCCAGTGAGGGGGGCCTACGCCTGTCAGGGCATCGCGGAGTCGGGCAGCCCAATTACCCGTAGCCCTGGCATAAGGCGCAGGACGGAACACCCAGGGCTTTTAGTGGGTATCCCTAACTGGGGAGTGGCAATAGCATGGCTCCAGTCCTGACTGGGCATGCTAGTGCCACCCCCGATTTGGCGAATCCCACACTAAGTCGCGAAATATCCCCCAAAGGTTCTGCCCTTGTCGCGGCTTAGTCCTCAAACGGATTTCCCCTGGTAAAAAAAAAAAACAGTTTTGATGATCGGATCCCAAACAGGTTTTAATTACCAACTATCTTCTCTATTGATATTTAGGTATTTTTTAATGTAAATAGCCTCATGCATCATTCTAGGTATGAAACGATTCTCTTTCGCGAGGATTTGAGGTTTATCGAATCTGATGTAGTGGTTGGGTTTATCCAGCGTGTGTTCACTGATCGCAGACTTCGTAGACCTTGTGTGTTTCATGTCAGCAATGTGTTCTTTTACCCGTGTTTTTATGCTCCTCTTTGTTTGTGCAATGTATAAAATATATATATTCTAGGTACAATTAACGATCGTAATACCGAAGTAAGAAAGAGAGTTGGTCTGAAAGAGAGTGTCGGGGTGAAGGTAAGGAAAGGAATGCTCCGGTGGTTCGGGCATGTGGAAAGAATGCATGATGAAAGAATGACTAAACAGATATACAATGCAAAAGTGGATGGATGCAGAAGTCGTGGAAGGCCACGACACACCTTCCATGATCAAATTGATCGTGTACTAGCAGAAGGTGATGTCAGGAGCCTTAAGAACAGACGAGTGTGCATGACAAGAGTTATGAATGTCAAAGAAGCAAGTAAGGTGTGTAAGAATAAGCCTAAATGGCACTCTGTTGTTCGTGCCTACCCCGCAAGGGAACTGGCGTGAAGTTATGTATGTATGTATGTATGTATGTACAATTAACGCTTAAAAAAGTTTCCAATATTCGTCTATCGAGGCAAGTCTTACTAGATCATTTACTTTTTTAAGGACAGATATTTGATACTGGTCGCTTTCAGCTTGTGTTACAAACCAACGTAAGGCAATATCTACGGAAGTTAACGCTTCAGAAGCAGCAATTATGTTTTGATCTTTATTATCTGAACTGTAGGCGTCGTAGTTCGGATAATCGATGCTCCACTGTAATTAATACATTATTCGGCTTTAAAGCCATGACTTCATAACTTATTATTTTCGTACAAACGTTATGCAGCCTTGGCGTACTGTAAGATGATCAAAAGTATCGTCAGTGACTATCAACTACCTTATTTACATATTTGCAGTAAACAAACTAATGTTATTGGTCGCCTGCCGACCACCTGAGATAAGAGCCGTGAAGATCACATCATCGCCCGTCCATGGCGCGCTATTCACGCGTAACCCTGATTGCGAAACCGACGTACTCGTCAATAGAATGTAAAAAATTACAAAACACCTCCGAGGTCAGTTTATACTTGCGACCAGAGTGTGATTCAAATGCTTAGTCAGATTGAACATACTAACACGGAGTTAAGACTTATTACAAATGATCAATGAATCAATGACAATACATTATTGTTCATTAAAAATTAAAACTACGTATGTACAATAAATGTTGAACAAAGGGCAGCCTTATCGCTTAAAGCGATCTCTTCCAGGCAACCTCCTAGACTATGAAAAATGTTAAAACACTAGCGGTTCCGGTAGACGTTATCCTGCCCTGAAATATAAAAATCTAGAACCCGATTCCAGCGCCACCTACCGGGTCTAATTGTGAATCTAAACCTCCACGGGACCCACTCAAACACATTTTTTTTACACCTCGGGTTACATTATTGTTGTTTTAGTAGGGATCCCTAATTTTTTCTAGTAATAAATATAGCCTATGTTAATCTGAGATAATGTAGCATTATAATGGTGAAAGAATTTTTGAAATCGGTCCAGTAGTTTTTGAGTTTATTCGTTACAGACACACAAATCTTTTCTCTTTATAATATTAGTATAGAGGTATAGATAGAAGATAATATCCTAAAGAATCGTTTATAATTAAGATATTTACTAATCGCTTGCTATGCAATTGCTTAAAATTTAATATGTGTATATGAGTAAAACCAATTATGTCCAAGTAATTAAGTGCTTAATTTTTAGGTAGTTTATTATTGGGCGTTAAAGATTAATAAACTATTTTTTATGTTGAGAAGGAATATGGTATAGGAATATGGGATGAGCTACATAGGAGAGGGAATATGGTGTAGGGAATATGGGATGAGCAACATAGGACAGGGAAGATACAAAACACACACATGTACAAAACATGACTAACTAAAAGCTGTTAGTTTCACCACGATATTCTGAGTTTGCGTGGTAGGAGAAGGAACACGGTATAGAGAACATGGGATGAGCAACATAGGATAGGGAATATGGTATGGGGAACATGAGTTGAGCTACATAGGAGAAGTAATATGGTATAGGGAACATGGGATGAGCAACATAGGATAGGGAATATGGTATGGGGAACATGAGTTGAGCTACATAGGAGAAGGAATATGGTATAGGGAACATGGGATGAGCTACATAGGAGAAGGAATATGGTATGCGAACATGGGATGAGCTACATAGGTGAAGGAATATGGTATGCGAACATGGGATGAGCTACATAGGAGAAGGAATATCGTATAGGAAACATGGGATGAGCAATATAGGACAGGGAAGATATAAAATACACACAGGTACAAAACACGATTAGCTCAAAACTGTCAGTGTCACGTCGATATTCTGAGTTTGCGTGGTAACACACCTATCTAGCCAGCCCTAAAAGCTGTAATCAAGATAATGATTCCAGCATAGTTCTACCGCGATAAAAAGTTCCATCTAACCTTACCAGCCAGAGAGGCGACTTAGCCAATTGAACTCATGAGTTGAATATGATGGTTGAGTCATTTGGTTAAATAGGAAACAACTGATTAGGCGCACGTCGTCTTGATATAACACCTCTGACCTCGGTTTCAGACGATTTCACACATGGCTTGTTGTCAATTAAAATCTTTCTTGCAACATTTAATAAAACATAGCGTATGTGAAAGGAAATATAAAATTACAATTAAATTTAAAATACAATTTCCTGCGTTGGGGCGGTCTGTCGTAAGAGGCAACACAACCACCCATAGCCAGGTGGTAGGATATTTACCCGTCAGGATGGCTACCATCCCTGGTCTAGAGTATGACTTTGAGTTGTGTTCTGGCATTAGTGACCAGGTTCGCACGCAGTGTAGTACGTTTTGCTATATCGACGCCTCTTAGGCAAAAGGTCGTATCACGAAAAATACAACTTTGCAGAAGAGCTATTTTTATTATTACTAGTGGTCGCCCAGTGGTCGAAATTCGACCATAATTGATTTAAATTATAAGTTTGAACATTATTAAGGTTCTGTTGTCAAAGACTACACTTCTATAATCACAGATTTCGCCAAGGCTACACTGTTCATTTGACTTGAAGAATAAACAAAAGAGTATATATGCGTGCGTGTGTCAAATACGTGGTAGTGTGTGTAATGTTTTTTTTATTGATTTAATATATTTGTTATGTATATTTTTTTTTGCATTCGTCGCTTCTTCTCTATATAAACTATAAGTGTGCGAAATTTCATATTCCTCCGTCCGCGCAATTGTCGTAAAAAGGGGTACAAAGTTTTTGTAGTAAGTAAGTAAAATCAAAACTATTTCCTAATTTTTATTTTGAGGTTTTTTAAAGCCTGCTTTATTAAGCTGTACATTATAAATTAACATTAAAAAAATATGACTTTTAAATTATTCATTTACTACTATTCAAGTTTTATGTACATACATACAGAAGCTAAATTTTTATATATAAAGAAAGACCTACAAAGGCACCATAATACGAGTACCAGTATGGAGGTACATGGTATTGTTCACCATAGGCAACTGTTGCGTTGTGGTACGAAACGAGGTCAACACGTTGTGCAATGAGGCATGTTATTGGTCATATATATTAGTATATTTATAATGTATAATGCAATACATGTTACCTCTTAAATATGTACTTAGAAATATTGTAACAAAATAACAACCTAAAAATAGGACAAGTGCGTGTGAAGACACTAACAGAGAATGGTTCAGTATAGCTGTCCAACAACCACAGAGCGCCTAATCCGGCTGCTATTGGAAAATTACTTATTTGTGCGTCATTTAGTATTTCGATACCTCGGGGCTCAAAGGACGTAACCGCCATTTCGGAAAAATTCACTTTTTAATGTAGCTCTAATTTTTTCTCCTCTATCGATCAGTATATGTAAAGTCTTCCAATTCGGCAAAAAATGGTGTTTACGACCCAATTTTTTGTAGAAAATAAAACATCTATTTTTAGATTTTGTATCGTAACAGCATCCAATGTTAATGATCATAAACGCGAGGGTAGTATTAGTTATCTGAGTTGATAAATTGATATACTAAGTTCATAAATAAAATTGAAATTAAATAGGCAAATAAAGAAAGTAAAGAATTTCTTATTTTCTCTCTTTACTTGATATTTAATTAACTGAAGAAAACAAAGCAACAGTCTACAAACTGATGGAATTAGTAGGCAAATTGGCAGTTACAACCATCTCTGATCACACATCCATAGATTTTTAGGGTGTAAACGCCCCAAACGTAATAATATATATATAATAAGTAGAATTAGTTTTTTATTAATTATTATTCTCATTTATTATTTAATTAACAAAAGTGGGTCATTTTCGTCTTACACCTAAGGAAGGTTTGCATTGAAAATCAGCGTTGTGTCGGATATTATTCCGACACAGCAATATGCTGAGTGCAAACCTTGTTTGCTGAAAATGCGGCGTACAAATTCTCAAAATATGCTTTGTGTATAGAAATGTATAAGGAATGGAATCCAGGTTCCAGACTCACTTAAGAGAGCAGCAGCGCATTTGTAGCACCTTTGGTGTTGCAAATGTCCATAGGCGATGGTTACCGCTTTCTATCCAGTGGGCCGTCTGCCTGTCTGCTGAACTTCTGCAATAAAAAATAAAAAAATGTAATTGCGTCGCAATTTCTTCAAATAAAGTTTTTCTTTCTTCTTTCTTTCTTTCTTCTTCAAACATGCAATTTTACGGGGCGTATAGGAAAGCTGTTTTTGTTACTTTTAAATCTATTTGAAATATAATTTAACAGTGTTTAGCATCATAAAATTTTAAGACTTTTAGTTTTAGAAGGGTTTGTTTAGGCCAAGAATCAAAAAAGTTATGTCCGAAATATTATTTTATATTTTGTTTTTCGGCTCTCTTGAAAAATCGAGTTTTGGTGCTTACGCCCTTTGAGCCCCAAGGTATCGATTTGTTAAATTTAGGGCTATATAGGCATAATTTTAAGATTAAAGTATTAGTGATAATAATTAAAACCAAATAAGTATGTACCTTTATAAGTTACAAAAATAAAAAAATTGTACGTCCGACCGGCAAAAAACCTGTGCTTAGTATATAACAACAAGACCTATTGTGTTAACCATGATTTTATGCAATAAATTATTATATACTGCTAAACTTTTATCCGTGCAGGAACGGAGAAAGAATACAATTTCCTGCGGCCTGGCGGCCTGTCGTAAGTGGCGACTAAACAACCCACAGCCAGGTGATAGGGTATTTGCTCGACAGGATGGCGACCACCCCTGGTCTAGAGTATGCCGCCATAACAACCTTGTGTTGTGTTCCGGTATTAGTGACCAGGTTCCAGTCTCCTTTAAGAGAACAGCAGCGCATTTGTAGCACCTTTGGTGTTGCAAATGTCCATAGGCGATGGTAACCGCTTTCCATCAAGTGGGCCGTCTGTCAGTCTGCTGAACTCCTGCAATAAAAAAAAATGTAAGACAACGCATTAAGATCCGATTTACTTAGACACTTGTCGTATTTGTAATAGGAATCTGCGGAAACGGCAGCTTCAATTTTCGTTGAAACTAGTTTTTTCATTTTATAGTTAAAGTGAAAAATTCTGGAAAAAAGGTTTCTTTTTTTGCTCTTTGCTCTCTCTAACTCTTAAACTATTAAGAGTTTGAGAGAGCAAAAAAATGTTTATGAGTTCGGGATCTAATATCTCGCCACCTATTGATTTAATCTTAATTAAGGAATATCTTTATGGTTTCGGAAAATAATGCTCCGGTGGTTCGGGCATGTGGAAAGAATGCCTGATGAAAGAATGACTAAACAGATATACAACGCAAAAGTGGATGGATGCAGAAGTCGTGGAAGGCCACGACACACCTTCCATGATCAAATTGATCGTGTACTAGCAGAAGGTGATGTCAGGAGCCTTAAGAACAGACGAGCATGCATGACAAGCGCTATGAATGTCAAAGACAAGTGAGGTGTGTAAGAATAAGCCTGAATGGCGCTCTGTTGTTCGTGCCTACACCGCAAGGGGACTGGCGTGAAGTTATGTATGTATGTATGTTATGATTTAACAGTCTTTAGGATGGAATTGAGGGATGACATAGGAAGGTTCTTTTTATTGCATGAGTACAGCAGACAGGCAGACGGCATACCTGATGGAAAGCGGTTACCACTGCCTATGCACATTTGTGACACCGAAGATGCTACCAATGTCCTGCCACTCTTTGAAGGGAGACTGGGGCCTGGCCACTAATGCCAGAAGACAACTCAAGGTTGTTATGGCAGCCATCCAGCTTGTCACCTTGCTGTGGGTGGGTAGACCGCCCGATTGTATTAGGATAGGACGGGTATAGGATATGGGAGAAGGTTGGCAACGCGTTGCCTCCGCCATTGGTGTTGCAACCGCCTATAGGCGACGGTAGTCACTTTTTGTTTGTTGTTTGCCACCTTCGAAATAAACAAACATGAGTAAACGGATAACCAATATCCCATTATTATCAAAAAAGAGGTTCTGTGGTTATATTTTAATGGTAAAAAATGGTGGGGACGTATTGTGCAACCATTTTGAACATATAACATCTGTTTGTCATTCAGTTACAGTCCGTTAGAGCATCGGCAAATGTAAATTAATTTACGCAATCTTAAGTTAACATTCTCACCACTTAGGAGTTTCAACATGGCGGGTTTATGTAATATTTATTATTAGTACTGCTAGCGAAAATTCGTTCGCGTTTCCATGGCGGTAACATGTTTGTTAGTTAATTGCAACGGCGGTACAAAAAAAAAACTAATCAAGTATCTTTGGGACGAAGCTCCTTTCGCTATATTCCTAAAAGTCTTAAAAATTCTAGAAATGTCTCAAAAAGTGTTAATACGTATCGAAAACTAGAAATGCCACGAATATTTAACCGTTATTCGGTATACGGCCTATTCGGCCACTTTTTTAACTATTCGGCCACTTTTTTAACTATTCGCCCACTTTTTTTAACTATTCGGCCACTTTTTTTAACTATTCGGCCACTTTTTTAACTATTCGGCCTATTCGCCCATTTTTTAACTATCAAGTCAGACGTGGAAAAAGTTGCGAGCATATCCTAGTTTTTGTACAAAATTCATTAGCCAATACAATGCAAACAATAGGACAGATGGCAGCTAAGGCCCGGTTTCTACATCTTACCGACCGATCATTTGCCTCACTATCGGTTAAAATTTGTCATAAGCTCCACACAAGTAATGACAAAATTCAACCGATGGTAGGGCAAGTGAAATAAGGAGGTATAGGAACCGGCCATTGATCATTCGAAACGCTTTTTATCGTGTTGCAAAACGACGCGGCCTCGCAGATTTTAAAGCGGTATAATTTCGACCATAATTTTGAATTAGTTGAATATAATTAATTAATTTTTTTTTTTTGGTTCACAGGACGAACAAGTTACTCACTAAAGGAAGCGTGTGGAAGCGATTGCAAGATGGCGGATGTTTTTGCAAGTTTCTGAATTCGTGATGTGGTAAATGTACATTTTGTGCCTATTAGTTATTATGTGATTGTTATAATGTGTTCAGTATTTGAGGATAAACTTGCCCGTATCACTTTTTATCTTTGACCCTACGTGACTCTATGACGTTAATTTAGAAGCAAAAAATCTAAGAATAAATATTTTTTAATCATCAAATATAAATTATTTGTAGAAAATGTGGGAGAAATTATACAAAACGAAATGCCCCGCTCAAAACCGTTAATAGGAAGTGGTTTTAAATTTTGACTTATATTTGCATGTTACCGTCCAAAAATGTTCTCCACTGGAACATTGAATTTAAT
Source organism: Dendrolimus kikuchii (assembly GCA_019925095.2). NCBI lineage: Eukaryota > Metazoa > Arthropoda > Insecta > Lepidoptera > Lasiocampidae > Dendrolimus > Dendrolimus kikuchii. The sequence goes on from CM034413.1 coordinate 13,790,584, forward strand.
AATTTTCATTTTGTACTTGGTACTTTCATGTTGGCTACACAAGAAAGATTTCTTAATATTACAAGCTTTTATTTAACTTGCAATGGATGTATGTATGTAAGTTCGGGTGGAATCTTGCAAGTTAAATTTGACCAACTTCCCGGTTTCCGATTGAGCTAAAATTTTGCACACATATGTACATCGCGTGACAATGCAATACAATGGTACCATGGAGCTGATCTGATTGTGGAGTTGGAAGGTGGCCATAGGACTCCTGTACTAAACAAGATAGACCCGTCGTGTTTGGGCTCGTTTCACTTGTCTTGGCTAGCACTCTGCGGCTACATCATATCCAGGATCTCAAAAGCTTGTATTTAAAAACCTTTTCAAAAAAGCTTTTTTTTAATATATAAATGTCAACAATAGTTATATTTTACCTTACGAAATAAAGACATTAAAAATGTTATTTGGATGAATAAAATACTTAATTTAACTAACTTTTGTATTTGGACGGGTCATAATTTAGTCTATGGATAACTTTAATCTGATGATTGAAAAATAACCCGTAAATGTCCCAAGTTTATCTTTGGTTTCTACGATCATTGAAATTTCATGAAAATCGGTTAACAAACAAATCTGTTTAGGAGGACACAATATTCTCATTTTGCATTTGTAAGCTGACCTAAATATTATAATTATAATATTTGTATAATTTTGGAAAATATTTGGTTTTAAGTTAAATTAATGGAATATTTCCGTCCTTTGAAATATGCGCCATAGTAGACTATAAAATAATAAGATTAATATAATAATGTTTTTTGTATAAAAAATATATTAATATATCACAGTGTGCTAACCATATGCCAAAGAAAGGAATGGGTACAAAATAATATACTTATATCAGATCATTCAATATATTATCTTGTCTTATAATATTAAATAATCATTTAAATATTCAATTTTTAATTATTACTTTGGTATTATATTTTAAAATTTATAGTTACCACAAATATATGAAAAATCACGTGATATTGTCTATTACCTGACAGTATCCCAAATCCCAAAAAAATCGGGATAAAAAGTATCCTACGTTCATCTTCGATTGTGAAGTATATATACAAAATTTGATTAAGTTAAATTAATGCAAAGTGGATAATTATATAAAATTATCTTCAAAGAACTGACTTTGTGTTTTTAATTGCGAGAATTTGTTTTTTTAATACCATAATATATAAATTTAAAAAAAAGCCTTAGAAAAAAATCTGGTAGTATTGAATGTTCTTACCATCATTAATTTTGTGAAGTATGTTTTATGCAATGCATGATGATATGATTTGAAACTTAGTTGTTGTTTATATGCTTTAAAGCTAGTTGTACGTAGGATAAATATTTTACAAAAGTAATGACATATTAACATTTTTACGTTTGTATCGCTATATATATACAATACGGTATTGTATAATTGTTATATATAAAAGCTATTTACTTTTTTTTAAATTAGAATTGGACCTACTTATGCAAAATAGAACCAAGCCACAAACATGCCAAAATTGGGTTAAGGATGCAGAAGGCTTTCATAATTCACTTTCTATCGACTCAATAAGAATCGTAACGAGCTGAAATTTACAGTAGATCAGCAGACAGGCAGACGGCCCACTTGATGGAAAGCGGTTACCATCGCCTATGGACATTTGCAACACCAAAGACGCTACAAATGCGCTGCTGCTCTCTTAAGGGAGACTGGATCCTGGCCACTAATGCCGGAACACAACTCAAAGTGTGGTACCCATCCAGTCGGGCAAATGCCCTACCACCTGGCTGTGGGTTGTTTTGTCGCCTCTTACGACAGGCCGCCCCAACGCAGGAAATTGTATTCTTTCTCCGTTCCTGCACGGATGAAAAAGAGAATAAAACATTTGTATCACAAAGTAGCTAACCCACACAACACCAAGAGTATATTACTATTTTTGTTTGATTACTATGTAATTTGAAATTATTTACATTAAAATTGTACTTGAATATATAGGACAAAATATAATATACAATATTCTAATTTTTTTTGCCAAAATATAGACATATTTTTTAATAAAAACGGCTTTTTCTCAAAACTGTCAGTATGTGGCTTGGTTCCATTTTGCATAAGTAGGTCCAATTATAGAATAAATGATAAAATGTAGTGTTTTCCCATCGTTGTACTCCGTTTTTTTTTTTCGATTATTTTCTCCGATTTCTTACCGAATTTTGACGACCACCGAAATATATATAAACGTGTAAATCACTTTATAGATAAGGAAGTATGTAATAAGTTATTTTTTACATTTATAATAAATAATAAGTTAAAACATTATAATTATTTAGATCTATAAATCGGAACTAGTCTTAAGTTCGTTTCGTTTATAAATAATTACAATTAAAATATATACAATAAGAAATTTATTGTGTTTTATTTATGCATATACTATTAATAAAATTTAAATTAATATTATAGAAAAAAAAATTGTCAAGTAAATGATGTAGCTTTAAAAATCCCATAAATTCTATAATTGAAGATAGCGCTAAAAGACAGTCAGCTTTTACCGACTACAAAAAGGAGGTTCTAGATTGCAGGTTATTTTTGGTATGTTTGTTACGCGATTTCTTCCTCAATTGTAGACCGATTTTCTATTTTTTTATTCGAAAGAGTATATTCCAGACGTCGTCCCATTGTCAACAAGTCAGGACCTGATGAGTGGATTTCAGGGAAATCGAGAGTAACCCTCAAATATTATAGGCATATACAACATGTTAATTTTTTTTTTGAATTTTTGGATATCTACGAATAAAGAGTTCCAAAGGAAAATAGCCTGCACAGCGAAGGATTTGGAGTAAAATGTTGAAGAATGTGCAGGTTCCTTTAACAGGAGGTTATTAGAGGAGCGTAAATTGAAGGTGTGTGATGTATAAAGGAAGTTGAAACATTCCTTAAGTTAAGGAGTGTAAATAGTGTACGTCATTAATTAAAAAGTAAAAAATATTTTCTACATTTTGAAGTCGGTGCCAAGAAAAACATATCAAAAATACAACAAAGCAAAATATTGTTACAACTCAGGTTCCGACAAAAACAAAATCCACCTGCATATCTGAAACAAAACACATTTTATTACCTGCTGGCATTTAATTGTAACTCTTCTGATCATCTTCTTTTGTTTACTTTGTGTTTAAAAATTGTGATTAGAAAACAGCCCATTGTTTTATTGTACTCTTTTGTGGCAGTTTGCGGCCGAGTCATTAGCCAGGTGTGGCGGATTAAGTCGACTTAGATACGGGGACATTGTATTTGTGCAGTATAAAACGATGACCTGATGGAGGGGGAGGCAGTCGAGCGAGAACCACGAGCGAAGTGAGACATGTGTACTACAGTCGGGAATCTTATAAGTGACGGACTTGGCGCGTTTTATTGAATTACGACCTTCTGCATTACGTTTGGACTTGTTGTGTTTGGTTATATTTGTACCTGTGTTATACGTGTTTGTATAGTTCTAATAAACTGTATAGTAATTCTAACGGCATTTTAATTCGAGTCTCGCGACTCGTAACAATATAGTCAATTTTGTGTTTTACCACACAACAATTTCAAGATGTTGTAGACAATGTTTATGTCTTGTTTTATAACTAGGTATTTTTGATGTCGCTTTTGTTTTCTGTTAAAACAATTATTTGAAAACAAAACTGCACAGCAAAACTTGAATTTAAAGGGTCTTTACCCTTCAAGTCCCCGCCAAAAACTCATAAAGAAACTAATTTTGACTTTAAATCTAGGTATAATGATGTAAAAATATGTTTTAATTAAAGTATTAGTTGAAAGTCAAGCTTTATTTTTCTATACATAAGTCTATGTAAGAGAAGAGAAAAGAAATTTGCTTAAAAAACACTATGTGTAATTAAACTTCGTTTTAACGGTTTTAAGCGCGGTAATTTTTTTGATTTTGGTTTTTCCGACGTTTCGGCCACTTTTCAGTGGCCGTGATCACGGAAGACAAAGATGTCAAGTGTCAACGAGTATAGTTAAAGTTTTATTTAGCCTACCGTCAACTTTGATAAGTGGCCGAAACGTCGCAATAAACAAAATGAAATAAAATTACCGCGCTTAAAACCGTTAAAACGTAGTTTTATTATGTATACAAGTCGCGAAAACTTAAGAAAATATTAAACACTACGTGTCCACAAATAGCTATGTCTGATTAACACAATATAATCATGCCAATGCATTTATTATAATACATACATACATACATAACTTCACGCCAGTTCCCTTGCGGGGTAGGCACGAACAACAGAGTGCCATTTAGGCTTATTCTTACACACCTCACTGGCCTTTTTGACATTCATAACTCTTGTCATGCAAGCTCGTCTGTTCTTAAGGCTCCTGACATCACCTTCTGCTAGTACACGATCAATTTGATCATGGAAGGTGAACTTATGTATTTTGAAATTTATTATTTTATATATGTGACTATGTATATATGTGAGTATGCATTGTTTGCTACAACTCCATTAATTCTTCAAAAAGTAATTCCGTGACATACTTCTGTACAAAACTTATTAAAAAAAAAGAATTTGAGATATAAATATAATATGAAATATAAAGAAAAACAATATTTAGCTAGACGTGTTGCCGGGGAGTTTGTTGCCGCTTCTTCTCCTTTACAGCATCAACACGTCGCGAAGCGGTGTACATAGAATAGGAAGTGAAAATTAAATTTTGACTTACATGTATGACCTTCAAAAAGTGTTCTCCAGTGGAACTTATTTTGAATAAAAACTTTTGAATTTGAATATATATATGTATGTATTTGTATATTTATTTCTTAAATTAGTTTGAGTATTTATCTAGGTATCTATTGGCTTTTTCCTGCACCACCTATATCGCCTAATTCAAATTTCTTTCATTTAGGTTGCCTGGAAGAGATCGCTTTGAGCGTTAAGGCCGCCTATTGTATTGCCTAGAAAATATTGTAAATATGGTCTATTTTTGTAATTGAATATTTTGGTGTGCAATAAAGTGTTATCTCTCTCTCTCTCTCAAGAGATTAAATTGTATAACAAACGAGTTGTCTGAAAAGGAGCGCTAACAACTGCAACACTATTATACTACAGCAGTTATTTGCGATACCAAATTGCTTATGTACTCTATGTTAATGACTTTGAATAAATCTTTAATTATAAGACCTTCTAATTTCAAAACATCGTATGCTACACTGATATGGTTTTAGATCTTATCTCATTGCATTAAAGTTCGAAATTGTATAATAAAAAGACGTAACGCTTTTGAGTTGAAAAAAAGAGAAGGCTTGTGGCGCCCCCTTTATTTGTAAAATTTAAGAACATATTTCGAGTTACCTTTACTTCTGGGTGTTATTATACTGTTCTTTCGTACTTATAGCTATGAATCACTGTATGAAGAATTATTTTAATAAAAAATGACATTCAAAATATTTTAAAAACAACAATATTTTTCCTTAAACAAATCTTGCTAGTTTTATATATTCTCACGTAGATATAATTATAATAAATCTTTTGGTATAATTGTGGGAGTGTGACGTAAGTCAAAAACCGGCTTTGCGTCGCTTTTTTCGAGTAAAAAGTGTGTCACCGGCTTTATTACCTAATCGAAAGTTTCTAATCTATGACGCCATACAAATTTGGAAGGAACTTAACGAGTAATTTTCTAACCATTAAGAGTCGTGGTAGCGTAATGGCTAGCGCACGCGTCCCAGACTCAAAGGGCGCGGGTTCGATCCTGGCTGGAACGCATGCAGCAATTAGGCAGTTTTCTGACCTAACGTGTATATTGTTATAATTATCACGTGCTAACAACGATGAAGGAAAACATCGTGATGCAACTTGCATATAGAGATAACCGATGTGTCAAACCTGCCAAGCCGCCTTGGACAAGCGTGGTGGCGGGTATACTGTCCGTTCCCCCTATAATGGGAGGCCCGAGCTCAGCAGTGGGATATTTGTGAGCTGTTTATTATATAATTAAACTGTTTTTAGCTTAATTTTTAAACTAACTATGCTCATCAGTTACACTCGCGTTATTTTTCAAATTCAAATTTCATAAATTTACTTAACTAACTTAAATTTATTAGTAACTGTGATTTAATTTGCAATATCTGTTAGTTTGTTTAGTCAAGTTGAATTATAAAGCAATTAGACATAAAACTTTACACTTTTGCATGCATGATCACTCCTAGTGAGAACAGTTTTTTTTAATTTTAGTGAAAAAAAGTAACTTAATACAACTAAAACTTTTTTTTTAAATTATGCACTTGTAGGAAAATTTTGAGAAATTTTCCAGTGTAAAATAGGATAAGTCGCAACAAGGTTTTATAGTATTGTTACAACTTGGTTTCCGACAAAAACAAATTCCACTCCTAATCTGTAAAACACATTTTATTACCTGTCGGCATTTGAAGTATCTGTAATTCTTTTATGATCGTCTTCCTTTGTTTACTTATTTATTGGTATCCGTTTTTAGAGAAATTGGTCTATTGTATTCGCTTACGGCCGCTTGCGGCTCAATTATTAGCCAGGTGTTGCGGATTACGTCGACTACAATACGGGCACATTCGTAATTGTGATGTATAAAACGACGGCCTGATGAAGAGAGGGGGCAGTTGAGCGAGAACCACGATCAAGGCGTGACGGACTTTGCGCGTTTTATTGAATTAGGACCTTCTGCATTACGTTTGGATTTGTTGTGTTCGGTTATATTTGTACCTGTGTTATACGTGTTTGTATAGTTCTAATAAACTCTATAATAATTCTAACGGCGTTTTAATTCGAGTCCCGCTAAACTCGTAACAGTGTATAAAATTGTATAATGTAACAAAATGATGAGTTTAATGTACATCAACGTAAATTTTTACGTTTTTAAATTTTTATTTTTTTTCATTAAAGCTCAAATTTAAAAGTCACTTTTACCAGGACAAACTTAAACTGTATTGATTTAGTAAAAGGTTTTGCATGAAAAAAAAAACAAATTTCCATTCATAATATGTATGGTCAACTTGACATTTGCATTTTGCTATATAAATTATTTTCACCATCAAAAATGCAATAATTACTTAAGGGTACGAAACAAGTAAGAACTCAGTTGTTATCTGCAACGCATCAAGGTATTTCCTACATAGACTAGAACTGATAAAAACAGTTCTGCGGAGTGACGCTCGCGGACCGCGTTCGTAATACCGAAGTAAGAAAGAGAGTTGGTCTGAAAGAGAGTGTCGGGGTGAAGGTAAGGAAAGGAATGCTCCGGTGGTTCGGGCGTGTGGAAAGAATGACTAAACAGATATACAATGCAAAAGTGGATGGACGCAGAAGTCGTGGAAGGCCACGACACACCTTCCATGATCAAATTGTGATTGAAAACAGACGAGTGTGCATGACAAGAGTTATGAATGTCAAAGAAGCAAGTGAGGTGTGTAAGAATGGACCTAAATGGCGCTCTGTTGTCCGTGCCTACCCCGCAAGGGAACTGGCGTGAAGTTATGTATGTATGTATGTATGATAAAAACAATTAAAACGCTGACCAATCTTTATACAAAATCGAAACGTGTATTCAATTAAAGCTATATTATTATATAACAAAATAAATTAGTCTGTTTGTACGTGACATCAAGTTTCACATTAAATCACGTTTTTGCACAACTGCCAATTCATGAGTAATCATCATTAAAATGCATAATATTTTTAGCATTTATTATATAATTTAAATGTAATTAACATAATTATACTGCAAGTTATGACCTGTAATGTACTTGAAGGTTTTCATATTCTTAATTACTTGGCCAAGTGCCTGTCGGGCCAGGGATCTTTTTAAATGTAATGCTGGTGAGCAGTCAGAAGGCCTAGCTCATGGAAAGAGGTTTTTTTTAAGTCCTCTCTCCGGACGAACGGGATTGTCCGAGCTTTTCCTTTTTAAGAGTTTTATATGCTTTTCCAAATATTTTTGTACAACAATTTCTTCTATTAATACACGTTTTCTTTTTTACAAAATTTTCTAGTTTCTAAAAGATTTTATACTTACTTTACACAGTTGGTCTAGTTCAAGTATATATTATAAAATTCTAAAACCCGATTCCAGCGCCACCTACCGGGTCCAAATGTTAGCTATCCTATCTTTCAAGTCGGATCAAACTGATTTATTCTTTATTATCAAAATTTTTTCAAAAGTTTCTTAAATTTATTACATTTTTCTATTTACTAGGGTACATGCTTTTCCAAATATTTTTGTACAACAATTTCTTCTATTAATACACGTTTTCTTTTTTACAAAATTTTCTAGTTTCTAAAAGATTTTATACTTACTTTACACAGTTGGTCTAGTTCAAGTATATATGTATATAAATATGTATATATACATATACATATATATACATATAAATATATATATGGAAAGAGGTTACCGTCGCCTATAGGCGTTCGCAACACCAATGGCGGAGGCAACGCGTTGCCAGCCGTTACAATGCGGATAAAGAAGACGGCATAGGGGGATGAGGAGCATACCGTATATATATACGGCTCACAGATAGATACAGCAGAGGTCCCATTGGATTCGCGCCTGGGCTTGGTTGATATATATATATATATACATACGATCGAATTGATCGTGTACTAGCGGAGGGTGATGTCAGGAGCCTTAAAACAGACGAGTGTGCATGACAAGAGTTATGAATGTCAAAGAAGCAAGTGAGGTTTGTAAGAATGGGCCTAAATGGCACTCCGTTGTTCGTGCCTACCCCGCTTATGGACATTTGCAACACCAAAGGTGCTACAAATGCGCTGTTGCTCTCTTAAGTGAGTCTGGAAGGGCCGGAACACAACTCAACTGGCGTGAAGTTATGTATGTATGTATGTATGTACATATGAGAGCGTCTGCCTTCGGCTACAACCCAAACGGAAGAAGCACTTTGGTGTTGCCAACAAATATCACTCGTAGATTAAATAATAAGTATTACCTTTTGTTAGACAATGCAAATCTAAGAAATATTTCTATGTCGATGTTAATTTTTTTTAACATTTTCATAAAACCATAGTTTTTGTAATAAAACTGATATAATATGGCAAAAACTAGAAGGTCGTACCGTTTAAGCTTGGTGTTTATACATGACCTACATCTTTTGTTGATAGTACTATATATACGCAATGTTTAGTACCACTATACTTGCTCAACCTTGAAATCATTTTTCGTGATTATCGTCTCTAAAGGATAGCATTTGACATAGCAGGATTATCGTTGTGTAATATCCGCTTATCAGTTTTGGACATGGCGGCTATGTCCGTGTGTATAAAATATATATAAATATATATAAGTATGGATAAATAGGTTCCAGTTTCCCTTAAGAGAGCACCAGCGCATTTGTAGCAACTTTGCTGTTGCTAATGTCCATAGGCGATGGTAACCACTTTCCATCAAGTGGGCCGTCTGCCTTTCTGCTGATCTCCTGCAATAAAACTGATATAATATGGCAAAAACTAGAAGGTCGTACCGTTTAAGCTTGGTGTTTATACATGACCTACATCTTTTGTTGAAATATATGGAGATCACTCCATATTTTACATACCGGTGTAAGTAATGGAGAAAGAATACCAAATCCTGGTGCTAGCCTCTCTGGATGCCCATTACCCATGGTCTGGAGTATGCCGCCATAACGACCTAAATTAATTGTATTCTAGCACTAGCTCTCCGCGGAGAATTTTTTTTGCGGAACCCTAAAAAAGAATATAGAAAAAAAGTAGCCTAAGTTACTCCTATACCATCAGTTATCTGCCAGTGAAAGTCCCATCAAAATCGATTCAGCCGTTTCAGAGATTATCCGGAACAAATGCTTCTAATGTTTTTTAGAGGAACCCTAAAAAAGGCGGTTTAAGTTATTCTTTATAATATCAGCTATCTGCCAATGAAAGTTCCATCAAAATCGATCCAGCCGTTTCAAAGATTAGGCGGAACATCTAGACAGACAGACAGATAAAGACGTTACAAACAGACACTTCAATTTTATTTATCTGTACGTATAGATTAATGTCCAGGTTCTAATCGCCCCTTGGGGACAACTTCAGTACATTGGTAACACCTCTAATGTAATACCTATAGGGTAGTAACCGCTTTCCATCAGGTACATTTTCAGCTTGTATGCTATACTCCAGCAATATAAGAACATCAAAAAGACAAGCTACTAGTTATACAAAAAGTTTCGCATACCAAATCTATTGTTATTCAATAGATATGCATGGCTAACTTTGTTGGCCAGGTGTATAATGCCTAGGCTTACCTAATAGCCTAGAATTAGGCATTGTATTCGCACGTATGACGCGTGTTGTCTAATAGTTAGCAAAAGTGGGTCATTGAACCAAGTGTTTATGTTTTTAACCGACTGTGGCATTATAAGGCGTGATGTCAATGAGTATTGATAGTTTTATTTAGCCTACCGCCAACTTGTTCATTTTAATTATTTGGTTTTAATTTTGTTTATGGTTATTATTTACTCTATGGGAGCCTAATCTAATCTACCACCGCTTAGCAACATGTTGTGGCTTGAAGAGAAGAAGCGGCGCAAGAAATTCTTCAGCAAACACGCCTAGCTCAAATATTTTATATAATACTAGCGGCCTGGCGCGGTTTCACCCAGGCTCTGTCCCGATCCCGTGGTATATAGCGGCATGTTATATAGCCTATGACACTCTTTGTTAACGTGGCTTTCGAACAGTAAAAGAATTTTTTAAATAGGTTTAGTAGATCCAGAGATTACCCCCCTACAACGTCACAAACTTTTTTTATTTTTTTTATTGCAGGAGATCAGCAGACAGGCAGACGGCTCACTTGATGGAAAGCGGTTACCATCGCCTATGGACATTTGCAACACCAAAGTTGCTAAAAATGCGCTGCTGCTCTCTTAAAGGAGATTGGAACCTGGTTCCTAATGCCGGAACACAACTCAAGGTTGTTATGGCGGCATGCTCTAGACCAGGGGTGGTAGCCATCCAGTCGGGCAAATGCCCTACCACCTGGCTGTCTATTAGCTATTAGCCATTACCTATTACCTATTTAGCCTACCGCCAACTTGTTCATTTTAATTTTGTTTATGGTTATTATTTACTCTATGGGAGCCTAATCTAATTTACTACCGCTTCGCAACATTTTCTGTCTTGAAGAGAAGAAGCGGCGCAAGAAACTCTTCAGCAAACATGCCTAGCTCTAATCTTAATATATATAAATTACGTGTCACGTTGTTTGTCCGCGATGGACTCCTAAACTACTTGACCGATTTTAATCAAATTTGCACACCGTGTGCAGTTTGATGCAACTTGAAAGATAGGATAGCTTACAACCGTTGGAACTGGTAGGTGGCGCTGAGATCAGGCTCTAAATTTTATTTCTTCAGGGCAGAACAACGTCTGCCGGGACAACTAGTAGTTATATATAATCTTAAAATGGGTGGGAGGAAAATATCAATCAAGTTGGTTTGTGTTCCGATGCAAGCAGAAAGAGCTCACAGTGAGTTGAGGCCTGACAGTTGGTTTTTGACGGGTTTGGGTCTTAATAGTTAATGATCGGATCTCAGACAGGTGGTACAGCGATCTTCTCTATTGAAATTTGGGTGATTTTTGATTTGAATAGCCTCACGCATCATTCTAGGTATGAAACGATTCTCTTTCGCGAGGATTTGTGGGTTATCTAATCTGATGTAGTGGTTGGGTTTATCCAGCGTGTGTTCACTGATCGCAGACTTCGTAGACCTTGTGTGTTTCATGTCAGCAATGTGTTCTTTTACCCGTGTTTTTATGCTCCTCTTCTCTTTCTCTAAGAAAGAGACATAAAATAAGGCAAAATGCGAGGCTGTGCCTTCGAAATTAAAATGTGAAAAAATGGGTTATTTCCTAAAATATTTGAATTTTTCTACATCTTGAAATCGGTGACCAAGTAAAACCAAAAAACGAGAACAAATTTGCAAAATATATAGAAAGAAAGAAAGAAAGAAAAACTTTATTTGAAGAAATTGCGACGCAATTACATTCCTTATACATTTTTATACACAAAGCATATTTTGAGAATTTGTACGCCGCATTTTCAGCAAACAAGGTTTGCACTCAGCATATTGCTGTATCGGAATAATATCCGACACAACGCTGATTTTCAGTGCAAACCTTCCTTTAGGCGTAAGACCAAAATGACCCTGTTATGTTAGTTAGATAATAAATAAGAATAATAATTAATAAAAACTAATTCTACTTATATAATATTTAAATTGTAAAAAAACAAATAAATAAATTTTAATATAATGCTTTTTATGTTTTACTTCGCACCAACTTCACGATATATTATAGTACATTATGGTACTAGTGTGTAACATTGGTGATTACCGCCGAGGCGCCATTGAGACTCGAGCCGTAGGCGAGGGTCTTAAGAGAGCCGAGGACGGTAATCATCAATACACACGTGTATCATACGACGTTTTTCAACACACTTGTGAATAAGATAACAACAAAAACTCATTTTATTTAGTAGATAAAAAAAAGTTATATATGAGTGAAAATTTTATTTATTAAACACGTACGAGTTAAAATTATCTATTTAAATAAAAAGTTGCATGAAATGAGCAAGCAATAGGAACATTAATTTAATTGTTCTATAGGACACGATCTTTTTTTTTGAATAAAAACTTTTTTAAGCGCAAAGCAACTCAACCAATAAAATTTAAAAAAAAAACTATAACTCACTAGTGAGTTATAATGTCTTTTACTCACAGTTTGATAATGGGTGTCATTCTGTGCCTAATTGCGGTGACCATAGAGCCACTTTATGAGCAAGTGTGTTGAAAAATCTTTTTACTCACTTTATATCTATTTACTGCGTCAAAACGACTAGAGATAGTAGAATATTGCAGTAATTGTAAAAACAATATTTCTCATGCCACAACAATCAATGATAGTATTGTGCATTCATGATTGTAATAATTGAGAGAACGTAAAAAGCTAATTGGCTAGTAATTAACGCCTGTGGTGAGCTAATTACAAAATAACATGATTGAATTGTCAAGGCTAGCCTATAGAGTAACTTGGGTTCTTGCGACTTTTTACGAAGTTCGCGTTTCGCCGACAATGCACCTAATCACAAGTGGAAATGCAGTCCAGGATGTAGCACGCTCGTCTAGAAGATGCTTGTTCACGCAAGAGTTGAAAACACCTACATTGTTTATTGCAGGAAAAACAGACGACGATAAAGAGTTCCACTCATCAGCGGTACGTGTAATAAAATAAAATAAAAAGTCGTTTAAAAAAACCGACTTCAAAAACTAAAAAGTATAAAATAAATTATTTCTAAAGCTATTATTATTAATATATATTATCTAAAACATCTTAAAGTCGGTGCTTAGTAATTTTCAAAATATAGTAATTTTTATGTTTTACTTTGCACCGACTTCAAGATGTTTTAGATAATATTAGGTTGGGGAAAAGGTTTCTTCGCATTTTATATAGAAGTTCGTTAAATTACGTCGTGATAAAGAATCACAAATTAGTACACGGTTTATGAGGTTTCTTTCAGTGAGCTCATGAGGCACCCAAATATCGAGCTTTTTTGTGTATCCAGCTTTTTTCAAATGCGACAAAACCGTTTTGTGGTCAATTCCCAGTTTTTCAGCTATATCGTAACTACTAATATGCCGATCTTGCTCCACTTTTTCAAAAATAGCATCAATTTTGTCCGTAACAGGGCGACCAGAGCGACGTGCATCTTTGATACCAAAATTTCCGGATTGACAACACTTAAACCAAATTTGCGCTACTCTCACAGATACTGCATTAGGTCCATAAACATCACAATTTTTTTTCGCGGCTTGTTTTGCATTTTTCCTTTTTTGTAGTAAAACTTTAAAATGTATCGAATTTCTTTATTAGATTCACTCATTTTAACAATAAGAAAAACAAATGAAAATCACACCTTTTCCTAATTTGAATTTGGAATTGTCTTCTTTAAAATTAAAACTTTTTAATGATACCAAAACCAGCCAGATACAAATGGTATAGCCAAAGAGATCTTATTACAAGCTCATACATAATATATGCGAAAAGACTTTTTCCCCAACCTACTATATATCAATAATTTATTATTTCCTATACTGTAACATTATAGGTTTTTCTTTACTATTTTCACTTGAACTATTAAAGTCTACTACTAAAACTATATAAAAATATTGTGTAAATACCGAAGTAAGAATGAGAGTTGGTCGGAAAGAGAGTGTCGGGGTGAAGGTAAGGAAAGGAATGCTCCGGTGGTTCGGGCATGTGGAAAGAATGCATGATGAAAGAATGACTAAACAGATATACAATGCAAAAGTGGATGGATGCAGAAGTCGTGGAAGGCCACGACGCACCTTCCATGATCAAATTGATCGTGTACTAGCAGAAGGTGATGTCAGGAGCCTTAAGAACAGACGAGTGTGCATGACAAGAGTTATGAATGTCAAAGAAGCAAGTGAGGTGTGTAAGAATAAGCCTGAATGGCGCTCTGTTGTTCGTGCCTACCCCCCAAGGGAACTGGCGTGAAGTTATGTATGTATGTGTAAATACATCTTATAAAACTTTAGTCACAGGCGCTAAAATTGCTTCCATCAGCAATTTTATACCTGTATATGACGCAGCGGTATAGCATTCAAGTATTTACTTGATTGTTGACATTCTTACATAATTATTTGTACAGTAATATAGGTAAAGAAGTATTTATGAGTCATTAGCGCCAAGGATAGTATTTAGATTGTTAGATTACTGCAAACAGGCTTACTGCGAACCTGATGGCCAGTGGCTACCATCGTCTGTATACATTTGCAACGCTCGAGGGGCTGTCAAAATACTGCCGGCCTCTGTGTTAAGTTTCATTGAAATCTGTTCAGTAGTTTTTATATGATGCTCAACAGAGAAGTAGACTAAAATTCTAAAGATTGTATTTTCTGAATCTGCTGGTTAAGAAAACAAAAATATCCAGAACTATGAGCGTGGTAAGTGTATCCACTAAAACATCATCTGCATAAGTTTATATTTTGCATAAAAGGTAAGAAATCTAAACTCTAAATCTCTGAAAGAGAGTGTCGGGGTGAAGGTAAGGTAAGGAATGCTCCGGTGGTTCGGGCATGTGGAAAGAATGCATGATGAAAGAATGACTGAACAAATATACAATGCAAAAGTGGATGGATGCAGAAGTCGCACAAGGCCACGACACACCTTCCATGATCAAATTGATCGTGTACAAGCAGGTGATGTCAGGAGCCTTAAGAACAGACAAACGTGCATGACAAGAGTTATGAATGTCAAAGAAGCAAGTGAGGTGTGTTTAAGAATAAGCCTAAATGGCGCTCTGTTGTTCGTGCCTACCCCGCAAGGGAACTGGCGTGAAGCTATGTATGTATGTAAGAAATCTATGTATATTTTAGTAAACCATTATTCCGTCGGTAACAATAATTTTTGTATTAATTCTTTGAAAATTAATTGTATAATAACTTCTATATGAATTAAGAAGAAAAGTGTCTGAGATAGATAAATAATTTTTTTTCTTACATAATGTACCTTAGTGATACAAAATTAAAATTACAATCTAATCTAGGAAATAAGACTAATGAGTAACTTAAGTTTGACCTAAAATAACTAGATATAACTTAAACTAAGAATGTGTCCTATAGCACGTTTCGTATTGTCTTTATTAAGAACCTCAGCCAGAAGGCCCAGCTTGCCATACACAACGCGGTGCTGGTACCTACGCTCACGTATGGAAGCGAGAGTTGGGTATGGAAGAGAGAGCATGAAAGTAGAGTAAACGCGGTCGAGATGCGAGCACTGCGCAAAATCTGCGGAGTGACGCTCGCGGACCGCGTTCGTAATACCGAAGTAAGAAAGAGAGTTGCTCTGAAAGAGAGTGTCGGGGTGAAGGTAAGGAAAGGAATGCATGATGAAAGAATGACTAAACAGATATACAATGCAAAAGTGGATGGATGCAGAAGTCGTGGAAGGCCACGACACACCTTCCATGATCAAATTGATCGTGTACTAGCAGAAGGTGATGTCAGGAGCCTTAAGAACAGACTAGAGCTATGAATGTCAAAGAAGCGA
Organism: Dendrolimus kikuchii; assembly: GCA_019925095.2. NCBI lineage: Eukaryota > Metazoa > Arthropoda > Insecta > Lepidoptera > Lasiocampidae > Dendrolimus > Dendrolimus kikuchii. The sequence goes on from CM034413.1 coordinate 13,806,706, forward strand.
GTGAGGTGTGTAAGAATAAGCCTGAATGGCGCTATGTTGTTCGTGCCTACCCCGCAAGGGAACTGGCGTGAAGTTATGTATGTATGTAAAAACTTTGAATTTTGAAAAAGCGTGAAAGCGCAAACAATCTGCCATTCGCACCTATAAAATTAGTTAAGATAGCTTATCATACAACAATGTTCCGCCACAATTATACCATTAACAAGGAAATGAATAAAATAACTAAGCACGTTACGAATGACCGGTTTTAAGGAAAAATCTTGAAAAATCCTGATACGTGATTGAGTTGCATGCAGTACTTGCTGCGTGCAAGTATGCTAATCTCTGACTATATTCATTATTTTCTATGATCGTCATACAATTTTATTTATTTATATTAATTCATTAACAAAAAAACATTTATATCTGAAATACGTAGTCATAATTACCATTATAAAAAAAAAAACGAATCAATCAATTGAAAACATAATGTCCAAATGATTATAAGGGTTTAACTAGGAGGAGGAGGAGGAGCTAGGAAACTGATAGGCAATAACCAACTATTCGACGAGAGGCTTCAGAGCCTAAGTCATCGACGTAAGGTCGCCAGTTTGTCGGTATTCTATAGGATACACTTCGGGGAGTGTGCCACGGAATTACATGAATTCGTTCCTCCCTCACCATTCTACCACCAGACAAGCAGACGCACGCACTCACGCCACCGATATATGGTGGAAATGCCAACGAAGCGGACGAAACGCTATGCTTCCTCTTTCATCATACGCACCGCTGAAGAGTGGAACTCTCTACCGTCGTCTGTTTTTCCTGAAAAATATAATCTAGGTGTCTTTAAGTCTCGCGTGAACAGGTATCTTCTAGGTAAGCGTGCTCCACCTTAGACTGCATTTCCACCTGACGTCAGGTGCATTGTCAGTCAAACGCGAACCTATTCAATATAAAAAAAAAAAAAAAAACTCGCTAGTTTATTAAATAATAACCCGCAGGGGGCTTTGTGGCGAAGTCTTAGATTAGTAGCGACACCTCAGACTTGACTACGTGCTTGCCTCAACCAGCCGGCACGGAGTGTGGTTCGGAAGAGCTAAGACTCAAGCTCCCAGGGGGAAGTGATATTTTTTTTTTTATTGCAGGGGATCAGCAGACAGGCAGACGGCCCACTTGATGGAAAGCGGTTACCATCGCCTATGGACATTTGCAACACCAAAGTTGCTACAAATGCGCTGCTGCTCTCTTAAGGGAAACTGGAACCTGGTCACTAATGCCGGAACACAACTCAAGGTTGTTATGGCGAGATACTTTAGACCAGGGGTGGTAGCCATCCAGTCGGGCAAATGCCCTGCCACCTGGCTGTGGGTTGTTAAGTCGCCTCTTACGACAGGCCGCCCGGCCGCAGGAAATTGTATTCTTTCTCCTTTCCTGCACGGATAGAATGACATAACGTCGGAATTAGCTTCGGTGAACCTGCAGCCCACCTCTCTACACCCCTTAGCTTCTCACACCCATGTTGCCCCTGTCTCCTATGGCATTTTTTTGGGGCCCATGCAGGGAGTGGCGAGTCACCGTCTGCCCACTTTTTCCATGTTCCTTGAATATTGCGACGGGTAAACCATAGTCCCCATATTCCTAGACCCCTAGTACCACTAGCAGTTTACCTTAATAGCCCGGTACCTTTTGTTCTCATTCTCTACTTCCTACTTCCTACACTGACCGGGGCTTGTCCTTGGGTGCATTATTATATGGTGTAGTTAGAGACAATCGCCGGTCAGCGTCACGCCACATTTACATTAAATTTGTCAAGGGGCCTCTACGCGTTGGCCTTCCCATGGCCCCACGTAAGTCCTCGCAAAAGGCCGGGCCATTTCTTTGGCCCATGGTCTCTGAGACATACAAATAAAGCCAATACAATTAAGCAATAAGTATACTAAATTAAATAAAAAAAATTGTTTGATTGTTAAATACTAATGATCGAAATTCGACCATAATTAATCTATACTAATATATAAAGCCGAAGAATGTTTGTTTGAACGCGCTAATCTCAGGAACTACTGGTCTGATTTAAAAAATTCTTTCAGTGTTAGAGAGCTCATTTATCGAGGAAGGCTATAGGCTATATATCATCACGCTAAGACCAATAGGAGCGGAGCACCAATGAAGAATGTTTCAAAATCGAGGGTTTTTTTTACTTTTTTTTTTTAACTATTCCACGCGGGCGAAGTCGCGGCAGAAGCTAGTGTATTATAAGTTTGAACATTATTAAGGTTCTGTTGTCAAAGACTATTTAATTTGACTTGAACAATAAACAAAGAAGTATATATGCGTGTGTGTAAGGTTTTTTTTATTGATTTAATGTATTTATTATGCATAATTTTTAAAAAATATTTACATTCTGCACTCCTCTCTATCTTAATATATATAAATTACGTGTCACGTTGTTTATCCGCGATGGATTCTCAAACTACTTGACTCATTTTAATCAAATTTTCACACCGTGTGCAGTTTGATCCGCTTTAAAAGATAGGATAGCTTACATTTGGACCCGGTAGGTGGCGCTGCAATCGGGTTCTAAATTTTATTTCTTCAGGGCAAAACAACGTCTGCCGGGACAGCTAGTAAACTATAAGTGTGCGAAATTTCATACTCCTCCGTCCGCGCAATTTTCGTAAAAAGGGGTACAAAGTTTTTGCTTCACGTATTAATATAATGATAAATAAACTACTATTGCAATCGATATCCAGCTAATCTTGATATATAGATATATATTACCTTACTGAGACCGGTCTAGGCGATTAGGCTGCATACAAACATGCGACCTTCCACCTTGCATGGGTTACGTCATACATAATTGAAGGCAACTCACGTATTCAATGAGATGATTGGGAAGCATAAATGCATGCACTCATACATTTAACCATACACGTTAAATCAGTATTTAAGTTCAAAAATAGAAAGATAATCATCGTTTAGGAAAAAAGTACATATATACATAACTTCACGCCAGTTCCCTTGCGGGGTAGGTACGAGCAACAGAGCGCCATTCAGGCTTATTCATACACACCTCACTTGCTTCTTTGACATTCATAGCTTTTGTCACGCACGCTTGTCTGTTCTTAAGGCTCCTGACATCACCTTCTGCTAGTACACGATCAATTTGATCATGGAAGGTGTGTCGAAAAAAGTAACTAAAAAAAATCTCCTAAATACTGTAATATAATAACAGCCCTTAAATGTCCCACTGCTGGGCTCCGGCCTCCTATTGGAGGGGAACGGACAGTATACCCGCCTCACTTGTCCAAGGCGGCTCCGCAGGTTTGACACATCGGTTATCTCGATGTGTAGGTTTCAACGATGTTTTCTTTCACCGTTGTTGGCACGTGGTAATTGTAACAATATGCACATTAGGTCAGAAAACTGACTAAATGGTGCATTCGTTCCGGCCGGGATCGAACCCGCGTCCTTTGAGTTAGGGACGCGTGCGCTAGCCATTGCGCTACCATGACTTATTGTATATATGCCAGGTGGTAGGGCATTTGCCCGACTGGATGGCTACCACCCGTGGTCTAAAGTATGTCGCCAAAACAACCTTGAGTTGTGTTCCGGCATTAGTGACCAGGTTCCAGTGTCCCTTGAGAGAGCAGCAGCGCATTTGTAGCAACTTTGGTGTTGCAAATGTCCATAGGCGATGGTAACCGCTTTCCATCAAGTGGGCCGTCTGCCTGTCTGCTGATCTCCTGCTATATATATATATATATATATATATATATATATATATATATATATATATATATATATATATACCGTATTTTACAGCATAAGAGACCGACATGAGCAACCACCATGGTTACTCATGTATGCGGATGACATCGCGCTGGCAGATGCGGACAGGGCGCGCCTGGTGCGACGTGTGAATGCGTGGAAGGAGTCGCTTGAGAACGGCGGTCTCAAACTAAGCGTGGCGAAGACGGAGTACTTGGCTTGCAACATTACAGATCCCACATCCGTGCGCATAGGCGAAGACACGGCCGAGCGCACGGACCAGTTTAAATACCTGGGATCTGTACTAAGCGCGTCCGGGGACATCGACCATGACGTCAAGGCCCGAATATCAGCAGCTTGGGCCAAGTGGCGTGAGGTGACAGGTGTCATTTGCGACCCCAAAATGCCGGTTAAGTTAAAAGGACAGGTCTACAAATCCATTATTAGACCTGTTCTTTTATATGGCAGTGAAGCGTGGCCTGTACTTGAGCGACACAAGCAGGAGCTGCGTGTCACGGAAATGAATATGCTTCGGTGGATGTGTGGAGTCACGCGAAAGGATCGCGTCCGGAACTCCCGCATCCGCGGCAGCCTTCACGTCCGTGACATAGCAGACAAACTGCAGGAGAGTCGCTTACGCTGGTATGGCCACGTTTTACGGAAACCGGCTAGTTACGTGGGGAACAAATGTCTAGCCATGCCGCCTCCGCCAGGTCCCGGTCGAAGGGGTAGGCCCAAGAAATGCTGGCTTGACGTTGTGAGGGATGACATGCGTACCAATGGTCTCAATACAAGGGATGCCGAAGATCGCGCGAAGTGGAGAAGAAAGAGTAGGAAAGCGGACCCTGGGCGTCGAAGTGATCGCTCCGAACGCAACCGGGATTTAACGCTCGGATGATGATGATGATGATATATATACCGTATTTTCTTAAGTTTTTGCGAATAGTACACATAATAAAACTACGTTGTAACGGGTTTCAGCGTATATTTGATTTTTATTCGGACGTTTTTTTATTCTTGATCATTTATTTTTTTTACTTTTTCTTCTCCACTTCGCAAGGTCTTCGGCATCCCTATGTTGAGAATAATGCTATGCATGTTATCCTTCACAACGTCAAGCCAGTTGAAGCCCTTCTTCGTCTGCCGGGACCTGGTGGAGGTGGCATGACTGATGACATTTATCCCCAGACAATTAGCCGAAGTAAGAAAGAGAGTTGGTCTGAAAGAAAGTGTCGGGGTGAAGGTAAGGAAAGGAATGCTCCGGTGGTTCGGGCATGTGGAAAGAATGCATGATGAAAGAATGACTAAACAGATATACAATGCAAAAGTGGATGGATGCAGAAGTCGTGGAAGGCCACGACACACCTTCCATGATCAAACTGATCGTGTACTAGCAGAAGGTGATATCAGGAGCCTTAAGAACAGACGAGCGTGCATGACAAGAGTTATGAATGTCAAAGAAGCAAGTGAGGTGTGTAAGAATGGGCCTAAATGGCGCTCTGTTGTTCGTGCCTACCCCGCAAGGGAACTGGCGTGAAGTTACATGTATGTACAATTAGCCGGTTTCTCTAAAACTTATTTTTTTTATTGCAGGAGACCAGCAGACAGGCAGATGGCCCACTTGATGGAAAGCGGTTACCATCGCCTATGGACATTTGCAACACCAAAGGTGCTACAAATGCGCTGCTGCTTTCTTAAGGGAAACTGGAACCTGATCGCTAATGCCGGAACACAACTCGAAGGTTGTTATGGTGACATACTTTAGACCAGGAGTGGTAGACATCCAGTCGGGCAAATGCCCTACCACCTGGCTGTGGGTTGTTAAGTCGCCTCTTACGGCAGGCCGCCACAACGCAGGAAATTGTATTATTTCTCCGTTCCTGCACGGATAAACGTGGCCGTACCAGACACTACTGGTGCCAACGCCTAATTTTCACAACCATACCGCTCGCCGTTGACGGAAAATTCATTTCCATTTTCTCTATCTTCCACGCTCAACTACACAACAGTTCTCTAGCATATGTTTTCCACGTACAAGTTCAATGATCTTGAGAGAACTTCCCGTCGCGGTTTTCCTTCTGCACTGTTTGACGGCCCACCTGATGGAAAGCGGTTACCATCGCCTATGGACATTTGTAATACCAAAGGCGCAAAAAATGTACTGCCTCTCCCTACGGGAGACTGGAACTTGGCCATCAATGCCGGAATACAACTGGTTGTTACGGCAGCATACTCTGGATCAGGAGTGGTAGCCATCACCTCACCTCACCAGGGCAAATACCCTAGCTAGTGGTTGTTTTGTCATGCAGTACTTCTGTACTATGACATAGGGTCTTTTAAAAAAGGCGTTAAAATTTCTTACACGTCGGCAATGCGTTAGCGATACCTTTGATGTTACAATCATCTATAGGCAACGGTAATTGCTTTTCATCAGGTGGGTCATCAGCCTATTTGCCCGAGTCAGGTAATCAAAAAGATCAGCGTAGTACAACTATCTTGCAGTTTGTCTGCTGAAGACTGCCACAGATGCAGGAGTTCCTGGCGCGGTCTTTACACGCGAATCCATACATCCACCTCAGCTGTATACATTCATATACATATCCATAGGTATAATGAAAGCAAGACGACTGAGTTGTCTCCAATCCCTTTAACTCGACGGCACTTAATGTCGTTGATTACCTAAATTGTACTCGGAGAGTGCAATTATCTCGTTATATAGTCGCACTTGATTCCAGCCGTTGATTTAATTAGGTGACAGTAGTGAGAGTGGTACTTGAGGCATAAGCGGAAGACGGCTTGAAGCGTTTATAACTTGATAGTGTATTTGGGTGTAGGTAGGTAGGTTTTGCTCGTGCAAGCCTGATTTACATTAGGTAAGTACAATAAAGCCCCATTTTAAGATCCAGGACACTATCGGACATATCCCATATCCGGGACATTAACATTTCGAGCGATGTGCAATTTAGGAGTAATTTGGAGAGCAAATTCCCCTATAATGGGAGGCCCGAGCCCAGCAGTGGGACATTTATGGGCTGATATTATTATTTATTATTTTTATTTGGAGAGCAAAGCGAAAATCGCTTTATAAAGCTTGAGGTGCTCAACAAGGCTAAGCGGTACTTTATACCGGGACATAGGCCTTTATGTAAAGCCTAATTCTGTCTCCATCTGAAGTATAGACGGATATAAGTATTCGTGCAGGAACGGAGACAGAATACAATTTCCTGCGTTGGGGCAGCTTGTCGTAAGAGGAGACTTAGCAACCCACATCCAGGTGGTAGGGCATTTGCCCGACTGGATGGCTACCACCCCTGGTCTAAAGTATGTCGCCATAATAACCGTGAGTTGCGTTTCGACATTAGTGACCAGGTTCCAGACTCCTTTAAGAAAGCAGCAGCGCATTTGTAGCAACTTTGGTGTTACAAATGTCCATAGGCGATGGTAACCGCTTTCCATCAAGTGGGCCGCCTGCCTGTCTGCTGAACTCCTGCAATAAAAAAAATTAACTCTTTTTTCCTATTCAAGCAAAACATCGTCAAAATTTATAATACAAAGTAACTAAAAGCGTGTAAGTGTAAGCCTAAAAGTGGATGGATGCAGAAGTCGTGGAAGGCCACGACACACCTTCCATGATCAAATTGATCGTGTACTAGCAGAAGGTGATGTCAGGAGCCTTAAGAACAGACGAGCGTGCATGACAAGAGCTATGAATGTCAAAGAAGCAAGTGACGTGTGTAAGAATAAGCCTGAATGGCGGGCGCTCTGTTGTTCGTGCCTACCCCGCAAGGGAACTGGCGTGAAGTTATGTATGGATGTATGTGTATGTAAAAGCGTATAAGAGAAAAACCCAAGAGAGAATTACAGTAATGACCAAAGCATTTCTCCGTTGTCGCTTACAAGGGAGTGCAATAATTCAAGTAATTCCATTAGATTGGGCTGAGTTAAGTCACTCGGCGGCTGCCAGTGTCGGATAATTCACTTAATTATGACCGGCTGGGGCGCAGTGATGGGCGGAGCGGAAGCGGCAGCGGAAAATTTAGTGTCTGATGTATATGGTAGACATTCTACGATATGTCTAAAAAATCGTGCAAAAGGTTGTAGTTCACCAACAATGAAGTGTTTTGAAGAAGTAAAAAATTGACCCAAAAATACTGAATGGATATTATTAAGAAATTTATGTTGTATGCATTATTGAATCTATACTAATATTATAAAGCTGAAGAGTTTGTTTGTTTAAACGCGCTAATCTCAGGAACCGCTGGTCCGATTTGAAAAATTATTTCAGTGTTGAATAGTAAATTCATCGAGGAAGGCTTATAGGCTATATTATATTTCTTTTTTAAATTAGGGATCCTTACTAAAAGTCCAATAATGTAACCCAAGGTGTAAAAATATGACCCGAAAAAATCCTTACACGGCGTGCGCTGCGAAAACTATTGATTATAGAACAAAACAATGTACTACCACTTTGCAGAAAATATAATTGTCTACAAAAAATATCGCGTAACCATACGTCTAACTATTGTAGTTATCTCACAATAAGTGTTTTCTTTTATTTTTTTAAATAATTAAAATGCCATCGCCTCAAAAACTCTTTATTTTGTACCTTGGTATTAATCCTTATCAAAATACATTACTCCATATTCAAGACGAATTCAATGCCTTTCTAGAACTTTTTGAATTATTCAATTCGGACGTTTGATTCAAAAGATATCGCGATATTTAAAATGTATGTATTAGTGTTGTAACCAAATATATAATATTGTTTGATTGAACGCGCTAATCTTAGGAACTACCGGTCTGATTTGAAAAATTCTTTCAGTGTTGGATAGCGCATTTATCGAGGAAGGCTATAGGATGTATATCATCACGCTAAGACCAATAGGAGCGGAGCACCAATGAAGAATGTTTCAAAATCGTCGGAGGGTTTTGAAAGGAAATTCCATGCGGACGACGTCGCGGGAACAGCTAGTCATTTAATATAGGTTTTTTCAGAATTTTTCACTTTATATTCACACTGCCATATAGATTCTTGTCAAATTTCATCTTTCTTCTGCTTTTTTTAAGGGTTTAGGGCTCCAACGCAATTTTACTTGATTTGGCCAATGTCACAGTAGGTGGTAAAATGACAGGTGCATATAAAATTTCATCCATACTATAATTTCCAAAAAAAAACGACTACGTATAGTATACATTAAAGACAAACAGACATATTGACTTTATAACGGTGACGTTTTTGTTAAATTGACTACTGTACCCTAAAAAGCTAAATATATATATATATATATAATCGAACTAACTGTTATCCGCGACTTCGTCCGCGATGATTTTTTTTCGCAGAAACCTAATTATAAAAGAAGTAACTTAGACTAAGTTACTCCTTATAACATCAGCTATCTGCGAGTGAAAGACAGGTCAAATCGGTCCAGCCGTTTCAGAGATTAGCCGGAACAAACACACAGATAGACGAAAATTGTAAAAATTGTTTTTTTGATATAAGTACTGTATACACTTTCAAGTGCATTTATTATAGTAAACAGCTGTTATTTTGACATTACAAACAGACACTACAATTTTATTTATTTGTATAGATAACAGCCCATAAATGTCCCACTGCTGGGCTCGGGCCTCCCATTTATAGGTGAACGAACAGTATACCCGCCAGGCTATCTAAGGCGGATTGGCGGGTTTAACACATCGGTTATCGGTTTTATCACGATGTTTTTCTTCACCGTTAACATGTGGTAATTGGAACAATATGCACATTAGCTCACAAAATTGCCTAGGTGGTGCATGCATTGCGGCCAGGATTCGAACCCGCGCCCTTTGAGCTTGGGACGTGGTAACCACTAAGCTATCACGGCTTTAAAAAAAGCTACACATACCTACAAAATACTTTATAAATTATCTTGATCATGGCATCTTTAAAAACAATAAAAACCCGCCTAATCTCTTACAATCAGTACATAACCTAAAATAACTTTCTTTACTATTTTTAAGGCATTATGACCCTTATTGCTTAGATAATAAAAGTGACGCTTTTGTTCAAACATTGGCCCTAATGGGTCCAATGAGCGTGGGCACCTGCAGACTAAAGTTCAACTTTACATAGAAAACACACAGCAGTAAACTAACTGAATACAAATTACTATAAAAATGAATGAAAGAAGAACAAATCGTTTTATTTATGACTAGGGATTCCGGCAGACGTCCTAAAAAAATAAAAATCTAGAACTCGATTCCAGCGCCACCTACCGAGTCTAATTATAAATCTAAACCATCCCAGGATGTGTTTGTGTGGGACAAACACATTTTTTTACACCTTGGGTTTATATTATTGAAGTTTTAGTAAGGATCCCTAATTTTTTCTAATAATAAATATAACCTATATTAATCTAGGATAATGTAGCATTCTAATGGTGAAAGAATTATTGAAATCGGTCTAGTAGTTTTTGAGTTTATTCGTTACAAACATAAAAGCCTTTCCTCTTTATAATATCAGTATAGGTAAATTACACAAGTGCTGTGTAAGTACTAACAAATTTAAAATTAAAGTGAAATAATCTTGTCCTAAAAGCGGCAATATAGCGTAATGCTGGTCTGTTAAAACCAGCGCTGATAGTCCGCTGAACCCTTGAGGTATCGACACGGCAGACACTACATCATTGCAAAGCATAAACTAAGAATCTTAAACAATATATATGCATACATAATATATTATATAGCATAGATATTGTTACGAGTGTGAGAGTCGAATTAAAATGCCGTTGAAATTGTTATAGAGTTTATTAGAACTATACAAACTCGTATAATACAGGTACAAATATAACCGGACGCAACAAGTCCAAAAGTAATGCAGAAGATCGTAATTCAATAATACGCGCAAAGTCCGTCACTAAATAGATTACCGAATGTACACAGGTCTCGCTTCGCTCGTGGTTCTCGCTCGACTGCCTCGTCCCTCAATCGAGGCATTGCTTTATACTGCACAGATAAAATATGTCTGCCCGGCCGCGTGACCGAATTTCCTAGAATCAGTTTGTACTTTAAATCCGACACACCTGACTGCCATAAAAGATTACAATACACAATAGGCTGTTTTCTAATCACAAATTTTAAACACAAAGTATACAAAAGAAGTCCAAATGCCGAAAGGTAATAAAATATGTTTCTACAGGTATGCAGGTGTGAATTTGTCTTTGTCGGCGTCTAGGTCGTAACAATATCATAGGGAAATTAGTGATCATAAATAAGTTATATAAGTCAGTAATGAGCCAGTCAAAAATTTTACCCGTATCACACACTGCAATCACAGATGGCGTCACCAGTGCGTTCTAGTTATTATTGGAAATCTCAAGTTAAAACTTTCAATCAACCTCTTAAGGTCTTCTTTATATTAAGTTAGAGTACGAACAGAAGAGTACAAACCTACTCTAACTTAATATGAATAAGGCCGTTAATATTTAACACATATTTTTTTACAGTAGACTTGTCTATACCTCGGGCAACGCATCAGCGTTGCCATTCTACGAGGGGCTGAGTTTCTTAGCGCCTAGACTTCCACCCGCACGCATGCCATACAGCCCTCGTAAGTGGACTGCACAGCACGCATCAATTGGCCATTAATCCCATATCCGGGCAATATGTCCCAGAGGTCCTTCCGCACAACCCTGTCAAATGCTTTCTCTAGATCCACAAAACCGCAGAAAACCTTCCGGCCCATAGCCAGCTGCTTCTCTACGATATTGCGGAGAGAGAAAACTTGATCCATACATCCCCTTCCATTTCTGAAACCACCTTGTGCATCCCACAGTAATCCATCGGATACAACTCTCATTCTCTTTTCAATAATCTTCGCATACACTTTAGATGCTGTGCTGATCAAACTGATGGCCCTGTAGCTGGCGCACTCCATACGTGACCCCTTGCCTTTATACAAGGGCACGATGACAGCGCGCCTCCAGTCCTTGGGAACCTTTCCCGTCCTCCAGCACAAGTTGCATAAGGACAGGAAAGCGTCCCGGACGCAGGTTCCACCAGATTTGATCATCTCAGCCAAAGTATTTTTTTATAAGCTGGCAAAGAAGCAAATGGCTCACCTGATGGAAAGTGGTTATCGCCGCCTATAGGTCTTTGACCATTAATCCCAAAATATAAATGACGAAGAGAAATAAACATTTACTATCCGTGCGCAGAACGTTTGCCGATAGCCTCACAATGTCACGCGTTGATAGTTGTTGCAATAAATTTATTATTGTATATACTTTAAATCAGTGTTTTTCAACCTGTGGGTCGCGACCCTTAGGGGGTCGCAGAGCCTTGCTCGGGGGGTCGCCGGCAAAAGGGAAAAGGCAATTTAATTTTCTACCTCGTTCTAAGGTACTTTCTAAGCTCAGCAGCTTTTTTAAGAGTAAAAGGTCCAAATAATGAATATGAGGTAAGTAAAGGGGTTGCGTATTCAACAAGATTGAAAAGCACTGCTTTAAATAAGAATATACAATAATAGTACGTATTACAATACAATAATAGTAAGTAGTAGTAGTAGTAAGTAGTTTTTCTGTTTGTTCGGGATTCACATAAAAATTACGGGGCCGATTTCGATGCGGTTTTCGCTGTCTGGCAGCAAATTCTTAGACTTAAAATCTGCGCTACTTTTTATCCTGGGAATACCGCCTGAATTTTCTGGGAATGATTTAAATGACCAGATTTAAAAAAAATCGAATTTCAATGTGATTTTTTTTCACTGATCGATTGCAAATTTTGCGTAAGAAAATGTGTGATATTTTTTATTCCAGGAATCTGGATTTTTCCCGGGAGCAGTTTGAAGTTGTTCGGATGCATAAAAATTAGCTTATTCCTGCAGTTTCCATTAAAACTATAGCTTACATTCTTTTTTTAAATGTTGCGATACTTTGTGTCACGGGTATCCTGCGGGAATTTCAAGAGAAGCGTGGGCGAAGTCGCGGGCATATACTAGTATATATATATATATACTAGTATTTATTATTATTAACAACTCTACGGACTCGAGTTCCGTACCATTTTTTACAACTTAATTTCTAGATGAATTTTTTTGAATTTAACACGCTTATTCGTCATTTTGGTTCTTGTGTGTGACATTAGTTTATTGATTTTTGTGTTGAGGTGTATGTATCTTACGAATAACTTATTATATTAATTTATTCTAGTTTTAATACTAAACTTATACTAATGTAGAGTGTATCTGTTACATGCTGGTGTTGTGAAGAAGTGCATGTGCGGTGTGGGCTTGATATCTATACTTATATATATAGTCCTATCTAGTGCCATGTGTGTTGTTTTTTCTTTTCTGTGTCTGGGTTATTAATTTTTAGGCTCTTTGTGTGTCTTGGTTTGTTTGTGAAGTGTGCGTGTAATGCAATGCGGTGGTAGTGCGCGTTGGTTTCAGTATGTGTATAACTTTTGTTGTTAGTTATGTGTTTGTGGCTTTGTGTGGGGTGTTATAATATATGCAGTGAATGCCGAACCACTATTAGACATGTAAAATTATCTCCAGAAGGTTGTCTGGAAGAAATCGCTATTAGCGATAAGACCGCCGATTGTACTATAATTTTGTGCATGATTAATAAAAAAACTACGTTTTAACGGTTTTAAGCGCGGCAATTTTATTTGATTTTGGTTTTTCCGACGTTTCGGCCACTTTTCAGTGGCCGTGATCACGGAAGACAAAGATGTCAAGTGTCAACGAGTATGTCAACAATAAAATTGCCGCGCTTAAAACCGTTAAAACGTAGTTTTATTATGTATACAAGTCGCGAAAACTTAAGAAAATATTATGTGCATGATTGTTAATTCTGATGTGTACTGCTTTCTTGTTTGCAATGAAGAATATTCTATTCTATTCTACGAATGTTGTTCTTTTTCTTTCTATGGTATTGTCGTTTATATTACTCGGTGGTACTATCTGGCATTTCGTTGGGGCCTTGAATGGAGACCGGTTCTTCAACTGCTGGCACTAGATTTGGGTCATTCATAATACACTTTCCATTTCGCTTGATTTTTGTATAGCGTTACGTATTCCAATTTGTTTTGACGAAAATTTTATACGCATTTATATCGGTTGTGTATAATGACATCATGAATTATTTTTGTACATACATACATAACTTCACGCCAGTTCCCTTGCGAGGTAGGCACGAACAACAGAGCGCCATTTAGGCTTATTCTTACACACCTCACTTGCTTCTTTGACATTCATAACTCTTGTCATGCACGCTCGTCTGTTCTTAAGCCTCCTGACATCACCTTCTGCTAGTACACGATCAATTTGATCATGGAAGGTGTTTCGTGGCCTTCCACGACTTCTGCATCCATCCACTTTTGCACTGTATATCTGTTTAGTCATTCTTTCCACATGCCCGAACCACCGGAGCATTCCTTTCCTTACCTTCACCCCGACACTCTGCTTTCAGACCAACTCCAATTATTTTTGTAAATTTCTTTAAATTATAACAATTTTGCCACGTTACCTATAGTAGTTTTTTTCTTGCTGAAGTACAATGTTAGCAACACCAGGAGCGAAGCCAACGCGTTACCAGCTTTAATGATGGCATAGAGAGAATTGGAAATAGGGGATGAAATAAGGAAGATAGGATAGTCATACATGTAAGTTAAAATTTAATTTTACTTCCTATTCTATGTACACCGCTTCGCAACGTGTTATTGCTGTAAAGGAGAAGAAGCGGCAAGAAACTCCCCAGCAACACGTCTAATTAAAAATTGTTTTACTTATATTTCTTATTCTATTTACATCTCAAGTTCTTTTTTTTATAAGTTTAATGGAGTTGTAGCAAACAGCGCATGCTCAGAAGACAAAGACACAGTAAGAGGAAAGAAGAATACTATTACGTAAATACATACATACATAACTTCGCGCCAGTTACCTTGCGGGGTAGGCACGAATAAAACAGATATACAATGCAAAAGTGGATGGATGCAGAAGTCGTGGAAGGCCACGACACACCTTCCATGATCAAATTGATCGTGTACTAGCAGAAGGTGATGTCAGGAGCCTTAAGAACAGACGAGCGTGCATGACAAGAGCTATGAATGTCAAAGAAGCAAGTGAGGTGTGTAAGAATAAGCCTGAATGGCGCTCTGTTGATCGTGCCTACCCCGTAAGAATATTATTATTGTTATAATAATGACGAAACGTGCTAAAAGTTTGTATTGCAACATATTTCCATAAATTCCTTACATGTTTGGCAAAATTAAAACGTTATACAGACGATTGTAGAAGAGGCGTTTATGAGCAGTTATTATATATATATATATATATATATATATATATATATATATATAGATAGATAGATAGATAACTCTTTATTGTACACCAATACAAACATGAACTTAAAGACTAAAATTATATCTAGTTATGTACAAAGGGATAAGACCGTATCGCTCAAAAGCGATCTCTTCCAGACAACGTACAACTACTTACATTTTAATAATAAATACATAAATGATATAAATACATAAATATATGCACAAATTTTATATATTACATAGATATATACTTAATATACATACCATACAAATACATATCTACAAAATATATAAATGTTTATAAGTGAATTTAAATATCATATTCCAACGACAGGTAGTATTTTTTGATCATAGTTTTAAATATCGCTAGCGATTTTGCTTGTCTGATTGTAACAGGAAGCGCGTTCCAGAGCTGTATAGCCTTAACAGTAAAAGAATTGTTATAAAAAGTTGAGTTATGCGCAGGAGTGTTCAATTTAAGTTTAGTAGAAGGGCGTAAATTATGAGAGCACGAAAGAAATTCAAAACTTTGTTTAAGGTAATCAGGAGTACTAGGGACAAATAAAATACTATAGATTCGGTGATATGGCAAGACAGCTCGCTGTCAAATATAACGCCAAGGTTTTTTACCTTATCAGTGAAAGGAATGATTGTTCCGTCAAACATCACACTAGGTATGGTACTCCAGTCGACCTTATTAAGCATCCGTGACCTATATATATATATATATATATGGGCTCGGACCTACCTCCCCCTATAGGGAAACGGACAGTATCCAAGGCGGCTTGGCAAGTTTGAGACATCGATTATATCGATGTACAGGTTTCATCATGATGTTTTTTCTTCACCGTTGTTAGCATGTGGTAATCGTAACAATATGCACATTAGGTCAGAAAATTGCCTAAGCGGTGCAAGCGTTCCGGTCAGGAATCGAACCCGCGTCTTTTGAGTTTGAGACGCGTGCGCTAACTAAAAACACTAAGCATATTCCCACACTTATGGCGGTATTTTTTGTTAAGCGGGTAATTTTTAGCGCAGTTATGCCCATTGTGGTGCGCCCTTGTCTCCACGTACGTGGCAGCTCTAATTACAACGTGACAAACACACGACCATTGTTACGTAATTATAGCATAATGTGTTAGACGCTTTGTTTATGTAGCCACAATTATTTGTGTCCTTATAGACAGTGGCATATGTGTAGACACATTATTTACGCCTTTATAGACAATGCCAAGGAATGAGTTTTTTCTTTATATATAAAACCAAAATTTTGGCTAACGAAATACGCATAGTGCGACGTTGTAGAGCCATGTTTGATACCACGCTTTCACAGATTTTCGGCGTGAAACGGTTAGTCTTGAAAAAGAGTCTAAGATAATATATAAATAATTATGATGAAAAATCTTTTTTAGCTAGAAGTGTTGCTGGTGATTGTCTTGCCGCTTCTTCTCCTTAACAGCAATAACACATTGCGAAGCGGTGTAATAGAATAGAAAGTAGATTTAAATTTTGACTTACATGTATGACGTTCAAAAAGTGATCTCCATTGGAACTTATTTTGAATAAAAACTTTTGAATTTGAATTTATGAATTCTGATGACCAACCACTCTCCCCCCAAAACTCAATCTTCTATACCTCCTGTCTATCTATTTGTGAAGGAACGGAGAAGGACTACAATTTCTTGCGTTGGGACGGTAGGGTATTTGCCCGTCTGAATGGCTACCACCCCTGGTCTAGAGTATGGTGCCATAACAACCTTGAGTTGTGTTCCTGCATTAGTGGTCAGGATCCAGTCTCCTTTTAGAGAGCAGCAGCACATCGGTAGCACCTTTGGTGTTGCAAGTGTCCATAGGCGACGAAGACTGCTTTCCGGTGGTGCCGGTGGGCCGTCTGCCTGTCTTATGAACTTATTTTGAGCTAGCTGTGCCCGCGACGTCGTCCGCGTGGAATTTGTTTTCAAAACCCCTCGACTTTGAAATATTCTTCATTGGCGCTCCGCTCCTATTGGTCTTAGCGTGATGATATATAGCTTATAGCCTTCCTCAATAAATGGGCTATCTAACACTGAAATAATTTTTCAAATCAGGCTAGTAGTTCCCGAGATTAGGGCGTTCAAACAAATAAAGTCTTCAGCTTTATATGTTGGTATAAGATAAAAAATCTCTCTTTTTTCTTTCACCTGCCAATTAACTGGGGTCGGCCCAATATGTCTTCTACTTCCTTCAATGTTCTTTTACTTCTCTATTCTGAGGACGTATTCCTCAATCAGAACACAAATCATCTTGTCATCCTTAACACTCCATCTGTCTTTATGTTCTACCTTTACATATGACGGCCTCTGTGGTTGAGCGGGCTAAGCCTTTTCCGGCCTACCTCACGCAATGCAGAGGCTCCGGGTTCGATTCCTGGTATAGAAAATTTCGGAAACTTATTTTCTCCATTATTTGCTATGGTCTGGGTGTCTGCGATCGGCCCCAGTGTAGTCCGTTGTATATTACCCATAACACAAGCGTAACTTGCTTAATTTGGGGATATACAATATGTGTGTTTGTCCGCGATGGACTCCTAAACTACTTGACCGATTTTAATCAAATTTGCACACCGTGTGCAGTTTGATCCGACTTGAAAGATAGGATAGCTTACATTTGGACCCGGCAGGTGGCGCTGGAATCGGGTTCTAAATTTTATTTCTTCAGGGCAGAACAACGTCTGCCAGTACAGCTAGTATTATTTGTATCTATCGATCTTCTGGTTGAACTTACGCTTCGTTCTATCAATTTATCACTCACTGGAGTAACTTTCAAAGATCCCCTTATGTACTCATTTATCACGTTATTCATTTTTGTGACACCACACATCCGTCTCACTATATCATCTCAGCTGACTAGAGACGTTTTTGATCTACTACTTTAGTACCTCAATAATGCGAGTGAAACCACGGCGTACAACTAGTATATATAAGCACAAAGAAATCTTTTGTATTATCACTCAGATTGCGTCGTGTGTGACGTAGAGAATGTTTAAGTAGCCCAACCTTATAACTTATGTTTGATTTGTGTAATGACTCGTTCACACGATGCGACTAGTCGTTGCGATTAAATGCTGTGTTCATTATTTAAATATTGTAATATTATGAGTATCGAATTATGAGTATTGAATTATGAGTATTGAATTGTGAGTCTTGAATTATTAGTATTGAATATTGTAATGTTATTGGACAGCTTTAGACAAGGCAAATATTAAATGCTATCTGCATCTTACTAACCAGAACTATTGTTTATGACAACTAGACCTACCTACATGAGACCGAGATCTGACGCATGTAGATGTATTAAGTGTACCTAAATACAATAAGGTATATAGGACAAGGTTCAAAGAATGTATAACAATTAATGTACAAAAATAACCAAGCGACTAAATATAATCTGAAAAAATTCTATATTAATTCCCAAAACAGATCATCGAGCTTACTTGTGCAGACCTTGGACTTAATTATTTTTAATGTTTAAGGCTTGGCAACTAGGCCTTTGAGCCAGGCGCCGTTGTATTGTAGGCTACAATCGACGTCATTCAACGGAGTTCTTGTGAAAACTCGAAAGGCCACATTTGGCTATATAGTTCACATTTCTCGCAAAAACACATAATTACTATTCAAAAACTATCAATATCCTACAACTATTGTTCATTTTAGAGCAATTTTACACATTTTTAGAAAGTAAAACTGCACAGCACAACGTCCCCTTTCAGTTCCCGCCAAAAACTCCTTGGACTTAATTAGAACCATATTACAACCATGGTGACGCTGATAACAATTCTTTGCCTCTTCGCCTATTTTTATATCTATACTATAATATAATATAATAATATTATAAAGAGGTAAAGTTTGTGAGTTTGATGTAGATGATTTTTAGGTCAATCTCCGGTACTACTACTCCGATTTTGAAAATTCATCATGATGATTGGACCGCGTATGATCGTCGCGATCGTCAGTCAGTTCATTTGAGTGACGATTTCATTTGTTTCCTGTTTTAATTTTGTCCTTTATCATGAGTAAAATGACTGAGACAGCTAAAATATCGTTGTCCCTCACTTCAACTTCCGATTGGACAGTTTATATTGATCATAAGTGGTGTATATGAACGAACTGCAGATTGGATCAAGCCTGCAGCGTCATGCCGATTGGACGATAGGCAGCATAGTGTATAGGCACCATTAATCGTCACATAACCTTACTGCTTCATCTGGGATAATTTTATAGTTGATGAAATTTCACACAAATGTAGCCGGTGAGCTTAATGCGTTATTTGTGATGATGACATTAAATATTGACAGATAACGTATGTAGCTATTCGTCAACGGCGTTATTTTTAACATACATACATATATAACTTCACGCCAGTTCCCTTGCGGGGTAGGCATGAACAACAGAGCGCCATTCAGGCTTATTCTTACACACCTCACTTGCTTCTTTGACATTCATAACTCTTGTCATGCACGCTCGTCTGTTCTTAAGGCTCCTGACATCACCTTCTGCTAGTAGACGATCTTATAAGATACATACATACATACATACATAACTTCACGCCAGTTCCCTTGCGGGGTAGGCATGAACAACAGAGCGCCATTTAGGCTTATTCTTACACACCTCACTTGCTTCTTTGACATTCATAGCTCTATTTTTAACAATATAAATAAAACATTATCCCAAATGAAGCCCGGGCATGATAAACATTATCATTTCATGTTCAATGATACTCCACAAGCCTAAGTATATAAAAAATATATTTGCTCGTTTTTCCAAAATGGCTGCTGACTTCTAAAAAGAAAAGAGAATAACTTACTTTAATAGGCTATTATTATTTAACGAAATTGGGCGCAAGGGGCTAATTTCTTGGGCAGAATAGTCTATTTCGGCTAATTTACATTTTGGGTAATTCACCACGAAATAATTGTGTTTTAATAGGAACCAAGGAGTCGTAGATTAGTGATTAAAATGCCAGCATTTAATGGTACTTCTCTGGATTCGAATCACCGCTTAAAAAAAAATCCGACTGAATATGCGGATTATCACAATTACACTTGTTGACAGCGGAGCAAAATGTTATGAGAATTCCTGCACACCGAGATTAGATGTGTGAAAGCGCCCAATCCGCTTTGCAAAAGTGGACCACCCATTCTATAAAATGCGAAACCCCGATCCCAGTAATGAGATATTAATGAGTTTTTTTTATAAATTAATAAAAAAGTTCAACTCATACATTTATATGTATAATATATACATAGTTTTTTATTTATTTATTTTATTTATTTGAGAAACATACAATAATTATCATTCTTCTATAGTTTATACTTTTACTTTATTAATATTATAAAGAAGTAAAGTTTGTGAGTTTGTGACATTGTAGACGGTAATCTCTGGATCTACTTAACCGATTTTAAAAATTCTTTTACTGTTTGAAAGCTACGTAAACAGGGAGTGTCATAGGCTATATAACATGACGCTTTATACCACGGGAGCGGGACAGAAGGCGGGTGTAACCGCGCCAGGCCGCTAGCAAAATTTCCATTTAAAAAAATCATTTTACGCATTTGGCTCATACAACTATAAGAAAATTATAATATACTTGTTAAAATTTTGGAAAATTCGATAAAGAGAATTTAAATAAAACAAGACCACACCATCTATATCATTCTTAAGTCATAATTATCATCTCCTAAAAAAATCGTGATACATGTTAAATATAAAATTAATTTGAATAATTAATTCATTCATTGTATTCAAAAAACAGTCAAAATAATAAAAATAAAATATAGAAGTATATGTGAAATTAGTAGAACGTCATTTACTTCTTTTATTTCCCTTTAATTTGAGTCCTGAACTTAAATAAATTGCCTATAAAAGGATCGTAATCATTGAATAGACCATTGTATTGCTGGCAGGCACAGTATAAAAATGTGTTTCTAGTGTAATTGTTTTTTAAAAATGGCAACAAATACAGCGAGTTTTTTTGTTTTTTGAAAATAGACATACATACATACATACATACATACATAACTTCACGCCAGTTCCCTTGCGGGGTAGGCACGAACAACAGAGCGCCATTTAGGCCCATTCTTACACACCTCACTTGCTTCTTTGACATTCATAACTCTTGTCATGCACACTCGTCTGTTATTAAGGCTCCTGACATCACCCTCCGCTAGTACACGATCAATTTGATCATGGAAGGTGTGTCGTGGCCTTCCACGACTTCTGCATCCATCCACTTTTGCATTGTATATCTGTTTAGTCATTCTTTAGAAAATAGAAAATAGAACTCCCCCGATTCTATGCCTGGCATGAAATATCGCTCGATTAGTACACTCGGCATGTGCTCGAGTGGCATATTCGAGCAGTGCACCCCAAACTTAGGCTAAACGCACCCGGGTGCCTGTTTATCGAGCACCGGACAACTTTCAAAGTCCAAAGTCAAAGTAATTTATTTTTTGTATACAGGTTTGAATATGATGTCCACAATTATAAGAATTTAGGTATCACTGTAACCTGCCACATATGTAGCTTACAAAATAATTGGATTTAATACTACTAATGTCTAGAAACAAATTAATATACAATTTATAATAATAATGGTTAACAATAATTAGGATTGCCAGGTGGTAGGGCATTTGCCCGACTGGATGGCTACCACCCCTGGCCTAAAGTATGTCGCCATAACAACCTTGAGTTGTGTTCCGGCATTAGTGACCAGGTTCCAGTTTCCCTTGAGAGAGTAGCAGCGCATTTGTAGCAACTTTGCTGTTGCAAATGTCCATAGGTGATGGTAACCGCTCTCCATCAAGTGGGTCGTTTACCTGTCTGCTGATCTCCTGCAATACAAAAAAAAAGGATTTCTCATGTCACATATCAGTATTTGGGTCAGAAAGATGCTTGTGTATTGTGTAATATGCTTTATTTACTAATAATTGTAGTAATTTTATTTCAAAGCTTTTGATGTTGAGTTCCTTAATTTTTAATGGTAGTTTATTGTAAACTTTAGTCGCCATACAGAATAGACTGTTTTTAAATAAAGTGGTTTTCGAAGAGAGTGAAAGCTGGTAGCTGTTGTGGCGCTTACTGTTGCCTTTAATGTATAAATGTAAATTATTTTTAACAAACAAAGCAACTTCATAAATGTATAATGATGGAAATGTCAGTAGTTTAAGGCATATAAAATGTGATTTACAAAGTATATCCCTTTTTATTCATTACAAATATGATTATTTCGTGTCACAACACTATGACGTTTAATGCGATTAATCGCAACTATAAGGTAGCACGTAGCTCAAGCAGTAGCCCCAACACCCCTAACTAAAGCTAAAACACCCGGGTGCATGTTTAACAAGCACCGGACATCTTTTTAAGGCATTTGTAGGAATCGTATTTGTTATTATAAAATAACCATATGACGGAAGTAGTCAATAACCGAATAGAGTATTCTTTCATGTATTAATCGGAAGTTGTTTAACCGGATGTCAATGTAGAAGCATTTATTATTAAGCTAACGGATATCGGAAATGGAGTAATCGGATGTTGGAAGTTAATACGTATGGCGGAAGTTGGTTTTATGAAGGAAGTGTAACTCAAGTGGCGCAACAGCATTACCGGATATTGTCACTGCAGCGCGCTATGAGGACCTTATAAATACGGGTGTTCGGGCAGAGGGGGCAGTGTTGAACCAGCAGTCTTCAGCCGACAGTTTGCGACAGACAGTCTAAATTGGTAGTCTTGGACGAGGAGCACATAATATAATGTGGTCGATAATTACTGCTTGATAATCGCAGTATTCTTGAAAGGCAAATTGCTGCTTGACACCTGACTGACAAGCGTGGATGCAACTCTTGGAGTTGTCCTAATATATCTGTGTATTATTGTGCAATATTTAATATCGTAATTGTGATAATTGTAGTGTAATAAACTTTGATTATATTTCAGATTATTATTGTGTTATTCTCGGAGCGTCATTCGTTCGCTCCTGGCGTGAACCCGACACATATGTCTTTTTTTCTTTACAGCTACGATATAATGTTGATGGTTACATGACATAAAACTACAACGTTTACTACGATTAATCGCAACTATAAAGCAGCATTAAACTCAATCAGTATGCTCGACATGTGCTCTAGTGGGCATATTCGAGCCGCGTCGCCCCTAACTCAGGCTAAACGCTCCCGGGTGCCTGTTTATCGAGCGCCGGACATCTTTTTAAAGCACACCCTTTTTGCTTGTTTACCAATAACATCATAGCGTTGAGTAATATGTAAAGCGAAACTTCTTTCGCGTTGCTTTGACGATATTTACTGCCCGTACCAGACCATAGTATATATCGTAAATTTCTTTTATAAAATTTGTCATAGATTTTCTTAAGTTTTAACGACTGCATACATAATAAAAACAACGTTGGGCGTTTTATTTGATTGTTACTTTTATTTCGACTCGATTACAGAAGACAAAGATTTTTTTCTCTTCGTCTCTTCAAGTCACAATAATATGTTACGGAGCGATAGTAAATTATTTAGATTACGCCCCCATAGAGTAAATAATCACCATAAACAAAAATTATAATGAATATGTTGGGGGTAGGCTAAATTATAGATATATTAATAAAATAATTAATCTATACTAATATTATAGAGGTAAAGTTTGTAACGTTGTAGGGGGTAATATCTGGATTTGCTAAACCGATTTTAATAATTCTTTTTCTGTTGGAAAGCTACGTTAACAGGGAGTGTCATAGGCTATATAACATGACGCTATATACCACGGGAGCGGGACAGTGCGCAGGTGAAACCGCGCCGGGCCGCTAGTGCTAAATACAACCAATAATCTAATACAATAAAAGAAAACTTGACTTAATAAAACTACGTTTTAACGGTTTTAAGCGCGGTAATTTTAGCCATAACATGTTGCGAAGCGGTAGTAAATTAGATTAGGCTCCCATAGATTAAATAATAACCATAAACAAAATTAAAAATTAAATAATTAAAATTAATAAGTTGGCGGTAGGCTAAATAAAACTTTAACAATACTCGTTGACACTTGACATCTTTGTCTTCCGTGATCACGGCCACTGAAAAGTGGCCGAAACGTCGGAAAAACCAAAATCAAATAAAATTACCGCGCTTAAAACCGTTAAAACGTAGTTTTATTATGTATACAAGTCGCGAAA
This sequence comes from Dendrolimus kikuchii, assembly GCA_019925095.2. NCBI lineage: Eukaryota > Metazoa > Arthropoda > Insecta > Lepidoptera > Lasiocampidae > Dendrolimus > Dendrolimus kikuchii. The sequence goes on from CM034413.1 coordinate 13,830,967, forward strand.
ACTTAAGAAAATATTAAAACTTGACTTATTTATATTGTATTCTACCCATAGTCCCTCAAGACTATAAGTAGAATACTGAGCCTAGATTACCGTCTTCTATGGGTAAGGTGCCCAGAAGGCTGGCTACGTATCCCCGCTGGATCGCCATACTGATCCGTTGCCGAAGGTAGGCACTAGCCTTCTGATCACCTAAAGAGTCAATGAGTCGTTTTGATAAATTTTGTAGAAGCTCATGGCCTCAGGACCCCACGGTCCAAGCGTCTCGACATCAAACGGTACAAACATATAACTATCACTGAGGTTGCATATTTGCGCAGCTTGAGTGATTCAGCTGTTTCCGCCGCCGAACCGGCTGATCTAGACGCGTTTGGTAATGGGGTTAACATTACTCTTTGACATTTGACTCCTTTGACTTCCGTAAACACGGGTACTGAGAAATGGCCGAAACGTCGGAATAATAAAACCATTAAAGCGTAGTTTTATTATGTACTAGCTGTGCCCGCGACGTCGTCCGCGTGGAATTTGCTTTCAAAACCCTCCGATTTTGAAACATTCTTCATTGGTGCGTTCCGCTTCTATAGGCCGTAGCGTGATGATATATAGCCTATAGCCGTCCTCAATAAATGGGCTATCCAACACTGAAAGAATTTTTCAAATCAGGCCAGTAGTTCCTGAGATTAGCGCGTTCAATCAAACAATATTAGTATATTTGGCTACAACACTTACATTTTAAATATCGCGATATCTTTTGAATGAAACGTCCGAATTGAATAATTCAAAAATTTCTAGAAAGGTATTGAATTCATCTTGAATGTGGAGTAATTTATTTTGATAAAGATTAATACCAAGGTACAAACTAAGGAGTTTTCGAAGCGACGGCATTGTAATTATTTAAAAAAATAAAAGAAAACACTTATTGTGAGATAACTACAATAGTTAGACATATGGTTACGCGATGTTTTTTGTAGATAATTATATGTTCTGCAAAGTGGTAGTACATTGTTTTGTTCTATAATCAATAGTTTTCGCAGGGCAGTCATTTTTTTACACCTCGGGTTACATTATTGGACTTCTAGTAAGGATCCCTAATTTAAAAAAAAATATAATATAGCCTATAGCCTTCCCCAATAAATGTACTATTCAACACTGAAAGAACTTTTCAAATCGGACCAGCGGTTCCTGAGATTAGCGCGTTTAAACAAACAAACTCTTCAGCTTTATAATATTAGTATAGTATATACTAGTCGCGAAAACTTAAGAAAATATTATTTTTGCTTTTGATGAATTTATGAAAAGTAAAAATGTTTGACGCCCAGCGAAGTAGGCACGGGTCAGCTAATCTAGTATATACGAGTCCGTTAAGTTATTTTATAACCTTTTTATCAATGATTTCTGTTGATAACAAATAAAACACGTTTTTACATAAGATTGGTAGTATTTACAATGGTGACTGCATATTGTAAAAACGCTTTGCAAATACCCGGTGAGCGTAGTGCGTTTGACATTTACAGTAATTGTCAGAAATGTCACGTGTCACGGCGGCCGCGGCGTGGGCCCGCGCAAATTGCCCCCCGCAGTGTGCGCTCAGCTTTATTTTAAGACCGGGAACAGACTGTGTAGGAAGAGCGTTCAAGTAATTTACCTGCGATTAGTGATGAGCAATTCTAACATTTTTAAACAATGTAATGAATTACAATCGATTCGAAATTGCAATCGAGTCCGCAATCGACTCGGTTCTAATCGAATTATAAATCGAATAGTCGAGGAAGATGGAGTGATGGTGTCGACAGATAGGACTACGGGGTTCTGTAGTAATTTATTAATACCAAAATTTAGTGTATAACCGAAATTAAACGGGCCTATTTCTGTCTTTGAATTTTGATAGAAATGAGACATTGTCAACTTTAAAAAATGGTCATATTAATTTTTAACTGCTTATCTGCATACTTCTTATTTAATGATGTTTCTTAGATTAGGGAGTACTGTCAAGAACAAATTTGTATTTAAAGCATAAAATTTATATATATATATCCGTGCAGGAACGGAGAAAGAATACAATTTCCTGCGTTGAGGCGGCCTGTCGTAAGAGGCGACTAAACAACCCACAGCCAGGTGGTAGGGCATTTGCCCGACTGGATGGCTACCACCCCTGGTCCAGAGTATGTCGCCATAACAACCTTGTATTGTGTTCCGGCATTAGTGACCAGTTTCCAGTGTCCCTTAAGAGAGCAGCAGCGCATTTGTAGCACCTTTGGAGTTGCAAATGTCCATAAGCGATGGTAACCGCTTTCCATCCAGTAGGCTGTCTGCCTGTCTGCTGAACTCCTGCAATAAAAAAAATATACATATAAAAATCAATTGCTGTTCGTCAGTCTCATTAAAACTCGAGAGCGGTTGTACTGATTTGGCTAATTTTTGGTTTTGAATTATTTGTAGAAGTCCAAGAAAGGTTTAAAAGGTGAGTAAATATGAAAAAAAATGCTTGGAATATAGTAAAAATTATAATTTCGCTTTCCCTTACAAACTATTCCTACCTGTCAAACATTTGATGTTCATCCCGTCGTTCAGAAATCAAATTAAATTTATAAGTGAAGTTTATTTTTATTTTTTTTTGGTTTTGAATGTCGAACGTTTAATGTTCGTCCCGTCGTTCAGAAATCAACGTTTTTTATTCATTGATTCTGAGGCGGTACGAAGTTTGCCGGATCAGCTAGTATTGTTTATAAATAACTAATAGAAATACATATAATAAAATAAAAAATTTAAACGTAAAACCAATCAAAAAGACACATAAAACCATTTAAACATTTAAAATCATTTTATTATTTTAATTTTTTTATGTCCCATTTCTATACAAATTAAAAGATTATATTTTTATTTACTTTATTGAAATTTATTTACAGATAATCTTGGGTTGTTTGAAGTAAATTTTTGATGTTTTTGTCTATTTGTCTGTCCTAGAAATTCTACAATTAATTAGTTTATAATTAAGTCTAATCTATACATATAATAAGACTGTAGAGGTCAAATTTCTCTACAATGAAAAAAAAATGCTAAAAATCGAGTCAGCGGGATGTAAAAAGTGAAATAGAACTAACTCAGATTTTTTTTCAATTTTTTTGTTTCTCTGTTTGTAGCGGCTAATCTCCGAAACGACTGGACTGATTTAAATGAAATTCTGTATGGTGGTAGCTTATATCCCTGGTCAATATATAGGATACTTTTGATCCCGAAATATTAAAGATTTCCCGTGGGATAGTTAAAAAAACCGCACCACGCGGACAAAGTCGCGGGTATCAGCTAGTTATAAATAATTCGACAAGTCCAGTTAAATCTCGACTGACTTCCTATTATGATTCTCGAGTCAGCCTCGAATCCATCAAGTGAAAACAATCGTCAGTAATCGATAGTTTTAAATGAACGAACTAATCGAGTTGAACATCCCGTCATCGCACATCACTATCTTTGGTTTGATTATCCTGAGAATATATGAGGAAGGTCACTTGTTGAGTATTAATGGCACTAATGTGACCCGAGTGACCACCAGGTCTTCATTTTACGGGTCTCTAGTAGTTTCCAACACATTCCTAGTTTAATATTTAGTGACCTATATATGACGTTAAAAATCAAACGTGGCTAACTTCATTATACGCGATATTATAGTGTTACAACTTAGGTTCCGACAAAAACAAATTCCACCTGCATATCTGTAAAAACAAATTTTTTTACAAGTCTGCATTTGAACTCATTCTAATTCTTTTATGATCGTCTTCTTTTGTTTACTTATACTTATACTATCCGTGCAGGAACGGAGAAAGAATACAATTTCCTGCGGCCGGGCGGCCTGTCGTAAGAGGCGACAAAACAAGCCACAGCCGGGTGGTAGGGCATTTGCCCGACTGGCTGGCTGCCACCCCTGGTCTAAAGTATGTCGCCATAACAACCTTGAGTTGTGTTCCGGTATTAGTGACCAGGTTCCAGTTCCCCTTAAGAGAGCAGCAGCGCATTTGTAAGCAACTTTGCTGTTGCAAATGTCCATAGACGATGGTAACCGCTTTCCATCAAGTGGGCCGTCTGCCTGTCTGCGGATCTCCTGCAATAAAAAAAACTTATTTATTGGCATACGTTTCTAGAGAACAGCCCATTGTTTTATTGTACTTTATTAGCCAGGTGTTGCGGATTACGTCGACTACGATACGGGCACATTTGTATTTGTGAGGTATAAAACGACAGCCTAATAGAGAGAGAGGGGGCAGTCGAGCGAGCACCACGATCAAGACGAGACGTGTGTACATTCGGGAATCTATTAGTGACGGACTTTGCGCGTTTTATTCAATTACGACCTTCTGCATTACGTTTGGACTTGTTGCGTTCAGTTATATTTGCACCTGTGTTATACGTGTTTGTATAGTTCTAATAAACTGAAATGAATTATATTGCACTATTGCCCGCGGCTGCTTGCGTTAAGAAAGGATATGTATGATTATGAAGTGGGCATGTTAGAATTCTAAGAAATGTTGATCTTCATTTTTAAATCAAGTATCTAATGATAAATAACGCAATGTGGAACTAGCCATGAGAGCAACGCATTAAAATTCCGTTGTCAATGTCGTTGCCATTTCGATGTATTTGTTAGTAAATTGCGACGGAGACGCCAGTAAAACGCAATCATAGTCATCTTTTCGGCTACATTCGTCTGTTCCTCGGGATTAGTACTTTTTTCTGGGTGAAACGTACCCACCCTATGTTCTTTTCCTCCTTTCTATACCCTTGACACGTGAAAGCAAAATTTCGTAATGATCTGTTGCGTAGTTAAGCCGTGAAAACGTCACAAACAAGCTTTCATTCACATTTATAATACTTATTGGTAGTACAAATAATTTTGGTATTGGCAGTTGCTTCTTCCAAATAAAGCTCGATGTAGACTGTATGACTTATTATTACGATTTTATAATATTCATAATTAGTTCAAACATAGACGAGTACAGAGAATACTCGAAGAATAGTGGAGTCGTGTTTCGGCTTTCAAGGCCGCTTCTTATGTAGCATTTTAACCGACTTCAAAAAAAGGTGGAGGTTCTCAATTCGTCGGGATTTTTTTTTATGTATGTTCACCGATTTATGGTCCGATTTACGTGATTCCTTTTTTGTTCGACGCGGAATAGCAGCCATTTGGTCCCCTAAAAATTTGACATAGTTTGGCCCAGTAGTTTTCATTTTATGAACATTTTTTATGAAAAATTTTCCATTCCGTTCCATATGTACACCGATTACGCTGAGATTTATGATCCGATTTACGTGATTCTTTTTTAGTTTGATGCGGAATAGTTGCCATTTGGTCCCCTAGAAATTTAACATAGTTTGGCCCAGTAGTTTTCATTTTACGAACATTTTTTTGTTCCCGTTTCTTGGGACCTATATTTTTTAAGGAGCGCGGCACCTTTCGTAGGTCTACCCATACATAACTAGAGTTATTACGGATTTTTGAACCATAATATGGATACTTCGTCCGAACAAGCGGCTCAAATTGTAGCATTGGTGCGGGAGGGCTTGGATCAACGAACGATTGGTAGAAATTTAAATTTAAACCAGTCTACGGTTTCTAGAATATACAGAAGGTTTGTGGAGACAGGTTCTTACAGAAGGAGACGTGGTACAGGCAGGACTCGAGCAACCACCGGTCGTGATGACCGATTTATTGTTACAACTTCCCTGCGAAATCGTTTCCTCACGTCTGTTAACATCAAAACAGAGCTTAATGAAGTGCGTGGAGTAAACGTGAGTGCACGAACAATAAGAAGAAGGTTAAAGGAAGCGGATATCACCCCTTTTAGACCAGCAAATGGTCCAAAGTTGTCTGTAGCTCACAGACAAGCTCGCTTAAGATTTGCGCGTGATCACCTGAATTGGACAGAAGAGCAATGGACCTCCGTATTGTTCACGGACGAGTGTAGGACATGTTTATATGGTGCAGATGGTCGCAGAAGAGTCTATCGTCGACGTGGGGAGCGATATGCTCAAAGTTGCATTGAGGAGCGTGTTCCTTTTGGAGGCGGTTCGTGTATGGTCTGGGGTGGCATATCGATGAACGGGCGAACAGAACTTGTGTTCATAGACATGGTCCGTCAAAACGGTAATAGAGGGGGTTTGACTGCACATCGCTACATAACAGAGATCTTAGAAGATCACGTGGTGCCTTACATGGGATTCATAGGCGAAAATTTTACTTTAATGCAGGATAATGCCCGGCCGCACGCTGCTGCACAAGTTCGACAATATTGCGAAGAGGTTGGGATACGTACAATGAATTGGCCAGCACGCAGCCCGGATCTTAATCCCATTGAGCATGTTTGGGACAATTTAAAAAGAGCTGTATATGCGAGAAACCCTTTGCCCACGACAGTGGCAGCACTAAGAACAGCACTTTCAGAAGAATGGGACAATATTCCGCAAGATCTTTTAATAACCCTAATAAAATCTATGCGGAACCGATTAAAATCTGTATGTTTATACATTCAAGGTTGAAGTATTTGACGGCGTCTGTGGTTGATTGGGCAATTCCTTTGCCGGCTGAGCTCACTGCAACGCGGAGGCTCCGGGTTCGATTCCTGGCATGGTAAACTTCGTAAACGAAATGTCCATTATTTACTGCCGTCTGGGTATCTGGAGTCGACCTCAAAATGGTCTGATATGTAGTATCCATAACACAAGCGTTACTTTCTTAGCTTTTTTTTATTGCAGGAGTTCAGCATACAGGCAGACGGCCCACTTGATGGAAAGCGGTTACCATCGCCTATGGACATTTGCAACACCAAAGGTGCTACAAATGCGCTGCTGCTCTCTTAAAGGAGACTGGAACCTCGCCACTAATGCCGGAACACAACACAAGGTTGTTATGGCAACATACTTTAAACCAGGGGTGGTAGCCATCCAGTCGAGCAAATAAGCTTTTTTCAGCACACAAACACAGGCACCGTCTATCCCCAAGGATTGCCTGGAAGAGATCGCTTTTTAGCAATAAGTCTTCCCGTTGTATTATCTCTTGTATTTTTCTATTTCTGATTATCTATGTTTTGGTATACCATAAAGTGTTGTCTATCTATCTATCTATGTATGTGTATATATCTGTGTCTATGTGCGTATGCCGAAAAAAGTTATGTATATATTAGATAGATTGATAACAACTTTAATGTACACCATTACAGAAAATTTACGAACTAGTATTATTCTAATCGTGTACAAAGGGCGGTCTTATCGCTAAAAAGCGATCTCTTCCAGACAACCCGTGGCAGGAATATTGCTGATTAGGAGTGGCGATGGTGGTGTACATAATCATAGTACGATTACTTACATTTTAATAATAAATACATAACTGTACTATATATACTAACTGTCAGGAGCCTTAAGAACAGACGAGCGTGCATGACAAGAGTTATGAATGTCAAAGAAGCAAGTGAGGTGTGTAAGAATAAGCCTAAATGGCGCTCTGTTGTCCGTGCCTACCCCGCAAGGGAACAGGCGTGAAGTTATGTATGTATGTATGTATGTAGTACATATACAAATATACACATGAGTTATTTACATATACAAGATATAGTGATAAAATGCAACTATTTAAACATAATAAACATATAGCTATATGCAATACAATACTAATTATATAAAATTACATATCATTATATTATAGTATTTCCGCCATAACAACCATGAGTTGTGTTCCGGCATTAGTGACCAGGTTCCAGTTTCCCTTAAGAGAGCAGCAGCGCATTTATAGCACCTTTGGTGTTGCAAATGTCTATAGGCGATGGTAACCGCTTTCCATCAAGTGGGCCGTCTGTCTGTCTGCTGAGCTCCTGCAATAAAAAAAAATCCTGACCATGTTCTTAAATGTTATTAGAGATTTTGCTTGTCTGTATTCCAAAGTTGGACAGCCTTAACCGTGAAAGAATTATTGAAGAACGTTGTATTATGAATAGGAGTAATAAGTCTATGTTGACTGGAAGGGCGTAAGTTGTGAGAGCAAGAAATAAATTCGAAGCGTTCTTTAAGGTACTGTGGAGTATTAGGGATGAATAAAATACAATAAAGCAATGAAAGAATGTGAGTATTCCGGCGAAGGCGAATATATTATACTAGCTGTGCCCGCGACGCCGTCCGCGTGGAATTTGTTTTCAATGCCCCCCCCGCTTTTGAAACATTTTTCATTGCTGCTCCGCTCCTATTGGTCTTAACGTGATGATGTATAGCCTATAGCCTTCCTCGATAAATGGGCTATCGAACACTGAAAGAATTTTTCAAATCAGATTAGTACTTCCTGAGATTAGCGCGTTCAATCAAACAATATTAGTATATTTGGCTACAACACTAATACTTACATTTTAAATATCGCGATATCTCTTGAATGAAACGTCCGAATTGAATAATTCAAAAAGTTCTAGAAAGGTATTGAATTCGTCTTGAATATGGAGTAATTTATTTTGATAAGGATTAATACTAAGGTACAGAATAAAGAGTTTTTGACGCGACGGCATTTTTCAAATCTGATCAGTAGTTCCTGAGATTAGCGCGTTTAAACAAACAAACAAACGAACTGTTTAGCTTTATATATTAGTACTAACGGCCCCGGCAGACGTTGTCCTGCCTTTAAAAAATTAAATTCTAGAACCCGATCCCAGAGCCATCTACCGGTTCTAATTGCAAATCTAAAAGAGTAATATAATTTTTTTTTATTCTAAGTCATGACAAAATAAGATTAAAAATCTTGCCAAAAAATTAAAGTTTATAATTAACAAATATAAAATAGGGGTTGATCGTAGAGGGGTGAAAATTTAGGGTTGTATGTATTTTTATATGTTGTATCATAAAAAAATAGAAATTAAAAATTTTGTCTAAAAAATAAAAATAAAAATTTAGGGATGGACTACCCCTAACATTTAGGGGGATGAAAAATAGATGTTGGCCGATTCTCATAGATACCGGATAAGCACAAAAAATTTCATCAAAATCGGTCAAGCCGTTTCGGAGGAGTATGGCAACGAAAACTGTGACACGAGAATTTTATATATTAGATAAGATATACCATTTCTAAAAGTGCGTGAACAAACACAGAAACCAATCAATACACTTTCATCAGAGCTTTGCTTATTGCTAAACGTTGATAAATTGTATAAGCTATTTATTGCAAATCTATTAATTTGCATATTGTTTGTGTAAACCGGTCTAGACGTTTCGAAAATCGATAGAACAATCTAGAAGGATTTAATTCAATCGCGTGTTATTTAAATTGGGGTAGCTTAGTGGTTAAAAACACCCGCGTTTCAATCTAGTAATGCGGGTAGCCTAATTTGCATAATTTAATATGAATTTTTATATAAAATGAAAAGAAACTTTTTCCCCTACCTTTTTATTTTTTATTTTTATTGCAGGAGTTCAGCAGACAGGCAGACGGCCCACTTAATGGAAAGCGGTTACCATCGCCTATGGACATTTGCAACACCATAGGTGCTACAAATGCGCTGCTGCTCTCTTAAGGGTCACTGGAACCTGGTCACTAATGCCGGAACACAACTCAAGGTTGTTATGGCGACATACTTTAGACCAGGGGTGGTAGCCATCCAGTCGGGCAAATGCCCTACCACCTGGCTGTGGGTTGTTTAGTCGCCTCTTACGACAGGCCGCCCGGCCGCAGGAAATTGTATTCTTTCTCCGTTCCTGCACGGATAGAACCTAATATATAATATGTCCGCTTATAGTGACAATGATAACAATTTGAAAAATAATCTTATGCTTATCTTATCTTATGTCAAAGAAGCAAGTGAGGTGTGTAAGAATGGGCCTAAATGGCGCTCTGTTGTTCGTGCCTACCCCGCAAGGGAACTGGCGTGAAGTTATGTATGTATGTATGTAATATGAATTTATTTTGCATGAAAGTCGTGGTAGTGTAATGGCTAGCACACGCGTCCCGAAACTCAAAGGGCGCGGGTTCGATCCTGGCCCGAACGGATGCACTACTATTTATTGATAAACTGTGTACATAAAGCTGGTATAAACAGAATGAAGAAACAACAGTTGGCCCAATGAGAGCGTACAATAACATTTGTCACCTACATAATTACAATTGATAATTATGTCATGTCATGTATGTCAAGGTAATTGATCATTTTAAGCATAAGATTCCTTTTCAAATTGCTATCATTGTCACTATAAGCGGACATCTATACTAATATTATAAAGCTGAAGAGTTTGTTTGTTTAAACGCGCTAATCTCAGGAACCGCTGGTCCGATTTGAAAAATTCTTTCAGTGTTGAATAGTACATTTATCGAGGAAAAAAATGTCCCGAAAAATTCCTTACACGGCGTGCGCTGCGAAATCTATTGATTATAGACCAAAACAATGTACTACCACTTTGCAGAACATATAATTGTCTACGAAAAACATCGCGTAACCATATGTCTAACTATTGTAGTTATCTCACAATTCCCTTTCAGTTTTCTTTTATTTTTTAAATAATTAAAATGCCGTCGCTTCAAAAACTCCTTATTATGTACCTTGGTATTAATCCTTATTAAAATAAATTACTCCATATTTAAGACGAATTCAATACCTTTCTAGAACTTATTGAATTATTCAATTCGGACGTTTCATTCAAAAGATATCGTGATATTTAAAATGTAAGTATTAGTGTTGTAGCCAATTATACTAGTATTGTTTGATTGAACGCGCTAATCTCAGGAACTACTGGTCTGATTTGAAAAATTCTTTCAGTGTTAGATAGCCCATTTATCGAGGAAGGCTATAGGCTATATATCATCACGCTAAGACCAATAGGAGCGGAGCACCAATGAAGAATGTTTCAAAATCGGGGGGTTTTGAAAACAAATTCTACATGGACGACGTCGCGGACACAGCTAGTTTATATATATAAAAGAAAGTCGTGTTAGTTAAACTATTTATAACTCAAGAACGGCTTTACCGATTTGGCTGAAAATTGGTGGGGAGGTAGCTTACAACCAGGAGACGGACATGGGATACTTTTTATCTCGTTGGAACCGGTAGGTGGCGCTGAGATCGGGTTCTAGAATCCTCCTAATCACCTGGAGCGATTTTGGTGATTTGTTTTTGTGTGTTTGAGTGGGTCCCCGGATGGTTTAAATCCACAATTGGAACCGGTAGGTGGCGCTGGAATCGGATCCTATATTTTTATTTTTTCAGAGCAGGACAACGTCTGCCGGGGCCGCTAGTTTTGAATAAAAACTTTTCAATATGAATTTGAATTCAACTAAAACAAAGATGTCGTCATTAAAGCAATGCAATGACAGGTTGCCATAACTATGTGTTTGTTACCATCCAGAAAAATGTATTATTTCCGATTACCAACGCGAGTGAAGCCGCGACCAATAGCTAGTGTATACATGAAATGGTAAACAACAGTGGTTTTGTTGCGAACTGCAATCGCGCGTCACAAACAAACGCAGCTGTTTGTTTGTTTGTCAAATAACCGGGCTGACAGGCGCTCGCTGCCGGACTGCCAAAAGCATACGCGAAATGTTTGGACACTTTTCGAATTGTATTTTTGTAAATAATAATTTTCAAAACGTTTAAGCGAGTTCCGATGACCCTTCCTCCTTCTCCCCCTACTCCAAGCTCTGCTCCCTCTATCTCAATCTCCTATCCCGTCTTAGAAGCTGGCAAGGCGTTAGCTTCGTCCCTGGTGTTGCAGACGCCTATAGGCGATGGTAACCACTTTCCATGAGCTAGGCCACTTGCCAGATTGCTTTGCAATTAAGTTTAGATAGATGTCTACTTATGGCCAGTTCCTTACCGACCGCTCATTTGCCTTATCTTATACTAATATGTAAAGCTAAAGAGTTTGTTTGTTTAAACGCGCTAATCTCAGGAACTTCTGGTCTGATTTCAAAAATTCTTTCAGTTTTAAATAGCCCATTTATTAAGGAAGGCTATAGGCTATATACCATCACGCTAAGACCAATAGGAGCGGACCACCAATGAAGAATGTTTCAAAATCGGCTTTTTTTTTACTTACTTCTTTTAACAATTCCACGCGGGCGAAGTCGCGGGCAGAAGCTAGTGTTATAATAACAACCCATAAACTCCCCACTGCTGGGCTCGGATCTCCCTCTATAGTGGTACGGACAGTATACCCCGCCACGCTTGTCAAAGTCGTATTTCGATGAGCAGGTTTCATCACGATGTTTTTCCTTCACCATTGTTAGCGTGTTGTAATTATAACAATATGCACATTAGGTCAGAAAACTGCCTAAGTGGTGCATGCGTTTCTGCCAGGATTCGAACCCGCTTCCTTTGAGTTTGGAACGCGTGCGCTATTATGCTACGTGACGTCATTTGCTTTACTGTCGGTTAAAATTGGACATAGCTCCATACAACTAAAGTCAAAATTCAACTGATGGTAGCACAAGTGAATGAAGATTTGTACGGGTTCAGGAGACAGGCAGACGGTCCACTTGCCTATGGACATGGTGGAACCAATGAGCTGCCGCTCTCTAAAGGGAGACTGGAACCTGGCCACTAATGTCAGAACAACTTTGAGAGGTTATTATGGCGGCATACTTCAGACTATGGCGGCGTACTTCATGGAAAGCGGTTACCATCGCCTATGGACATTTGCAACACCAAAGGTGTTACAAATGCGCTGCTGCTCTCTTAAGGGTCACTGGAACCAGGTCACTAATGCTGGAACACAACTCAAAGTAGTTATGGCGGCATGCTCTAGACCAGGGGTGGTAGCCATCCAGTCGGGCAAATGCTCTACCACCTGGCTGTGGGTTATTAAGTCGCCTCTTACGACAGGCCGCCCCAACGCAGGAAATTGTATTCTTTCTCCGTTCCTGCGCGGATAAAAATAAAGTAAGTTCATCATCATCATCCGAGCGTTAAATCCCGGTTGCGTTCGGAGCGATCACTTCGACGCCCAGGGTCCGCTTTCCTACTCTTTCTTCTCCACTTCGCGCGATCTTCGGCATCCCTTGTATTGAGACCATTGGTACGCATGTCATCCCTCACAACGTCAAGCCAGCATTTCTTGGGCCTACCCCTTCGACCGGGACCTGGCGGAGGCGGCATGGCTAGACATTTGTTCCCCACGTAACTAGCCGGTTTCCGTAAAACGTGGCCATACCAGCGTAAGCGACTCTCCTGCAGTTTGTCTGCTATGTCACGGACGTGAAGGCTGCCGCGGATGCGGGAGTTCCGGACGCGATCCTTTCGCGTGACTCCACACATCCACCGAAGCATATTCATTTCCGTGACACGCAGCTCCTGCTTGTGTCGCTCAAGTACAGGCCACGCTTCACTGCCATATAAAAGAACAGGTCTAATAATGGATTTGTAGACCTGTCCTTTTAACTTAACCGGCATTTTGGGGTCGCAAATGACACCTGTCACCTCACGCCACTTGGCCCAAGCTGCTGATATTCGGGCCTTGACGTCATGGTCGATGTCCCCGGTAAGTCCACGAAAGTAAGTTAAAGTACATTAAGTACATAAGTTACATGTTCATCAGTGAACGGAAATTTGCGTACAAATGATGCAATTCCAAATAATGTCGGGAAGTAATAGGTGCAAGTTCAGAACAAGAATTCTCATAGAAACCATGCTAAAATAGCAGCAGTATCCTGTTGTTTCATTTTCACCTCAGATACAACTTGTGTGTGGGGCAGGGAAGGATATACAATATTTTATTTCTTTCACTCTCACGTTTTCCTATACGTATAAGTGAGACAAAGATACTTTAACGCAGCATTCTTTTTTCCTTACTTCTATGTATAAGAGGTCTTGTTCTGAGAGTAAACCAGTAAAAAGTATTTTTTAGGAAGCGAGGGGTTAAAGTCTAATTTCACGTTGAAACAAAAGTTATTTATACTAATATTATAAAGTTTTGTATGTTCGTAACGAATTAACTCAAAAACTACGGGACCGATTTCAAAAATTCTTTCACCATTAGAATGCTACATTATCCCATATTTGCTTATATGTTGGAAATGCTTAGACATTTCAAAATGCTATCCTTGTCATCACGTAGAGATTTACTGGATTTGATGTTTCTATTCAAAATTGTCAGAAATAATAAAGTAGATTGCTTACAACTCTTAGAGCTTTTACATTTTGCTTTTTGATTTTGTTTGTGTGTGTTTGAGTGGGTTCCCGGATTATTTTGATTCGCAATTAGAACCGGTAGATGGCGCTGAGATCGGGTTCTAGAATCCTCCTAATCACCTGGACCGATTTTGGTGATTTTTTTTTACGTGTTTCAGTGGGTTCCCGCATTATTTTGATTCGCAATTAGAACCGGGAGGTGGCGCTGAGATCGGGTTCGAGAATCTTCCTAGTCACCTGGACCGATTTTGGTGATTTTGTGTGTTTGAGTGGGTTCCCGGACACACACACACACACACACACGCACACACACACACACACACACACACACACACACACACACACACGCGCGCGCGCGCGCGCGCGCGCGTGCCCGCGCTATCAATCTATCAGTAGTTGGCAACCCTAATACATTAAAAAAACAAGTAACAAACACTAAAAATCTTTTGAATTTTATTAGTGTTTGAGTTTGACATTCACAGAATATAAATTTTCCAACAGAAAATTCATCTATAGTGCTATAACAGGTTCGCTTGTTCTGTGATACATAATTAACATATACGTACTAATTATTTACATGTATGTATACACTTTGTTACTGTTCAGTGAATCATACTATGCTGATTTGTTCTACATAAACATCTATACAACTCTGAAAAGATGTAGTGGAACACTTACAAGCCAATAGATGGCGCTGTGCAATAATTGAGGTCGCAAACGTTTCCCGAAATGTACAAAGGATATATACAAATTTCCAACAGTAATAGAGCGAGGAACAGCAATACCCTCGCTGGAAGATGATCCTTTTAGACGGAGGAGCATTCCATCTCGCTCCTCCAATAGAGATGAGTTATAACAGGTCAGTTTAAATATCTGTTACTCCTGTTACTGTTATCCAAAAATAACAACATTGATTATCTGTTATTAAATAACATATTGTTATTTACTTGTTATTGGAACGAAGTTCCTTTACGCGGCTTGCGGTGCATATGTACTGTTATCAACTTAGCGCTTTCAGTGTTAGATTTTTATCTCTATGTACACATAAAGTTATTTTTCAGCGGTTGTCACCTTATTTTACGCTTTTTTTAATTATGTAACTCTTCTCGGAAATATCGTTTTTATCCGTGCAGGAACGGAGAAAGAATACAATTTCCTGCGGCCGCGCGGCCTGTCATAAGAGGCGACTTAACAACCCACAGCCAGGTGGTAGGGCATTTGCCCGACTGGATGGCTACCACCCTTGGTCTAAAGTATGTCGCCATAACAACCTTCGAGTTGTGTTCTGGAATTAGTGACGAGGTTCCAGTTTCCCTTAAGAGAGCAGCAGCGCATTTGTAGCACCTTTGTTGTTGCAAATGTCCATAGGCGATAGTAACCGCTTTCCATTAAGTGGGCCATCTGCCTGTCTGCTGATCTCCTGCAATAAAAAAATAAATAAAAAAATATCGACGTGTATTGCAATATTAACGTCAAAAGACCAAGTGTTTATAAAAAAGTAAACCAAGAAAGTATCTGGTCTTATTACTTTATTTTCAGCGCTTTTTCCAATTCCTTGCCAATCTAGCGCTTATTAAGAGTTCACATAGCATGTTTTCTCTAAAGAAAGTTGGCAACACAAAAGCCGCGTCCGATTCTAGGCGTGCACATTGTTTCCAGACGCGTCCCGTAATGTGTGCGCATCTTAAATGGTTTACATTCTGTTACCTTATAAATATTAGGTGCGTCTCGTTCTAGCCCGTATAAGTCTTTGAAGTGTAAATGAGACAATGATTTGAATAATAGGTGCATCTCTTTTTAGCTTACTTAGATAGAACGAGAGAAAAATAATAATTAACAGAACGGTCAGGTAGCTAATGTTTATGATTGTGAGGTAAAAGGATACGCACCTTGCACAAATTTGTCGTGTCCTTCGATAGCTATGAGCAAGCACCAGTAGAAACACTCTCACATCTTCTAATTTTAATATATATGTTTGATTTTGAGATTTTATTTTTAAATATTTTTGAGTAGAAACTTTTAGTACGTGTACGTGCGTAGCGAGCGAATTTGGCAACGTCTCGTTTTTTGAAAATGGTGCGGGGTAGAGGGGGGAGGTTTTGGGTATGGAATGGGAAGAAACGAACGAATGGAATGAATGGCGCGTACAATGATTGATTTGTTATTTGCCTTTTATTGGGAGAACAGGTATTCTGTTCTAGAAATAACAAATGATATCTGTTATTAATAACTGTTAGCATAAATATGCCTCACGTCTATCCTCCAACCGTTAGGATCACTCCCTACAAAGATGCATGTCAAAATGTCGGTCGGATGTGAGATATAAAACTTTGTAGATTATTACGTCCAGTTCCCTCCCAATTTTTCAAATGAAAACTTTTTTAATTATAGATACTTGAAAGAGTATTTTTAATTGCCAATATAAAAAGAATATATAAATCTTTAATGAACAAATTACTTTGTCGGGCCATCGGTTCCAGAATTGCCTTTACTCAGTTGCCAGACAATGGAATGCAATTAAATTGCCCCTGCCTACCCCATCGAGGTTGCCAACTCACGATTAAAGTTACCCTAAATGTGAACATTTATGTATAAACAAAAGTTGGATAAATCAGTATGCGACAATTCATGGATTATTTTGAAGTGATCACTGCTAAGTAACAGTAAAAATATATATAAGTATAGATATAAATCCCACACTGCACATGCACTTCCTTACAACACCAGCATGTAACAGATACACTCTACATTAGTATAAGTTTAGTATTAAAACTAGAATATATTAATATAATAAGTTATTCGTAAGATACATACACCTCAACACAAAAATCAATAAATTAATGTCACACACAAGAACCAAAATAACTAATAAGCGTGTTAAATTCAAAAAATGAAATCTAGAAATTAAGTTGTAAAAAAGGGTACGGAACTCGAGTCCGTAGAGTTGTTAATAATAAAAAAAAGTAACAGTAAATACTTAATATTATTTTAAAAATAATTTTGTGAGTTAACTTGGAATGTCGTTTCTTTGTTATCTCAGGTAAGTTTACAATAAATATATGTTTCATATTAAGTGTAATTTTAAGCATCTAATTGTATGTACAAATTACAACGAATAAAACTTTATCATTTCAGAATAACACGTCTTCCAGTTAATAAAAGTTTATTGTGCATAAATCTCTGTATCCCAATGTACCTAGCAGTAGTAAATTAAACTGTATACAAAAATCTAAATGTACTTTAGAAGTTGGACGAAATAAATCTTCATATATTGTATTTTATAGAAACGTCCATGTGGGAGACCAAATCGCACACGGTCATTTGTTCAAAATGGCCTAGCATATTTTTCCAAAATAGATTTTTGATTTAAAAGGTTCGTTACCGGAAGGTTACTAGAATGGCCAAAATTTAATGTTCATAACCAATAGCAAAAGGCTCAATAATACAAAATCAAAGACGGTGATATATTTTTTGACATCAGACGAGTACTATCTTACAGTCTTATAGTGCTTAATCAGATTTTTTAATTTTAATAAAAATGTCTATAGGCAACGGTTGCCTACAGATGTTTGCAACATCAGGACCGCAGCCAACACCTTACCAGCCTCTGGAATAAGATAGAAACGACGGGGCTGGACGGATGGGATAAAATGGGGGGGGGGGGGGGGGGGGGGAATATGAGGAATCAGAAAGGACCGAATAGGGTTGATTTTTCAGATCAGGGGGCTGATTTTCAAAGGACTGGAATAAAGGGATGAGATAGAAAAGATGGGATAATAGGAGAGGGAAGTAGGCCATCGCGAATATCACTTGTTTTGTTAATATAGTAAATTTAAAAGGCTGTGTCGATTTCACTTGTATATTTTGTCTTTTACAGCTTTTTATGTTTATAATTTATATATATTATTTATTAGCAATATTTATGATAGACGTATGTAAGGCGAGTGACATGTGTGATTTATAATAATATTATGAAGTAATGAAATGAGGTTGTAATGATTGAAAAAGTTCTGTTTATCGCAGACATCACTCATCATTGGCTCAAAGCTAACAGGTTGACGCTGATTTTCTACGAGAGCGTGGTATCACACCCATCGAGCCGGCCTTAAGAGCTTTAATAGAAATAATAATTCCAGCGTGGCTTTACCAGGACTACACGTCTACGTAGAAATGTAATACTAACTCCAATGTGTGGCCAACATTTCAATTCCCCATAAATGACGTTATAATTAAAACACTGGCAACACTACCGCCCAAATCCACTTTCATCCGCTGCGATCCGGCTTCAGCCGGATTAAAAGTTTAATATAACACACACAGGCGTTGTATATCGATACTACATCGATTTTGTAATTATCAAGGATCTAATCGATTTTGTTAATTAATCGTATAGTATTGCATAAGGCCATATGAGGCGATATATTATATCGCTTAATTTGATTTGAATAATCTATATATAGGCCACGACATACCTTCCATGATCAAATCGATCATTGTACTAGCGGAGAGTGATGTCAGGAGCCTTAAGAACAGACGAGCGTGCATGACAAGAGCTATGAATGTCAAGGAAGCAAGTGAGGTGTGTAAGAATGGGCCTAAATGGCGCTCTGAGGTGTGTAAGAATGGGCCTGAATGGCGCTCTGTTGTTCGTGCCTACCCCGCAAGGGAACTGGCGTGAAGTTATGTAAGTATGTTGCTTCATGTGTGTTTTTGCTGATTTAATGCAGTCTTATTCATATTGACTAGCAGAAGGTGATGTCAGGAGCCTTAAGAACAGACGAGCGTGCATGACAAGAGTTATGAATGTCAAAGAAGCAAGTGAGGTGTGTAAGAATAAGCCTCAATGGCGCTCTGTTGTTCGTGCCTACCCCGCAAGGGAACTGGCGTGAAGTTATGTATGTATGTATGTTACTCATATTGACTTAGCGTAAGTTTGTAGGATTCTTTAAGGTTAATATGAATAAAACCGTTATTGTACAATTACTCATCAGTATTTCCATGTCTTAAGTAGGCTTGTTATGTACAGGAACGGAGAAAGAATACAATTTCCTGCGTTGGGGCGGCCTGTCGTAAGAGGCGACTTAACAACCCACAGTCAGGTGGTAGGGCATTTGCCTGTCTGGATGGCTACCACCTCTGGTCTAGAATATGCCGCCATAACAACCTTGAGTTGCCTTCCGGCATTAGCGGCCTGGCTCCAGTCTCTTTTTAGAGAGCAGCAGCACCTTTGGTGTTGCAAGTGTCCATAGGCAATGGTTTTTTTTAACACAGTTTAAAAACCCCTGTTTCCTTCCCTATGTGACTAATAACAACTTTCCTTATATCGCAATGAACAAAGTGAGTCAAGAGTCCAACCCCTTATCCCCTCGTTCCCCTGGTTTTTCCGTTTCCGCAACATCCCTAAAAAAATTTCTTCCATCATAATTCGCTTACGTCTTGGCCATGTTTGTTCCCCTGTTTTTTTTTTTAGCAAAACTCAGCATTCGTGATAATTCTTTATGTGAGTGTGGTCTGGGCGAAGGTTCCATAGAACATATCTTTTTCCATTGCCGTAAAATTTCTACTCCTCTTTATGATATTCTTCCTGCTAATTGCCCTCGTCCTGTTAACAGTAGTGTTCTTTTAACTTTATCGCATAAATCATTTGTATATATTCTTTGTAAATTCTTGACTGTGAATAAAATTATCTTATAATAGATTGTATAGTATATATATATATATATTAATTTTATTGTATATATATATATTATACTTAGATTGGCTTGAAGTTAGTTATTATTTAGTTTTGTCCTTTGCTGTTATGTAAGAATAAGCCTAAATGGCACTCTGTTGTTCGTGCCTACCCCGCGAGGGAACTGGCGTGAAGTTATGTATGTATGTATGTATGTTATGGTTTTGTTGTAAATATTATGTTTATTGTAGTGTATTAGATTGGCAGAATTTTCTTTTTCTTTTTAATTTACCGGCCAAAATTCCTTTTTATGTCACCTGACTTTTCTATTTACTCGACATTGGCAAAATCAATGCATAAATGGCATTGCAGTGCATCGCAGAGGCTCCGGGTTCGATTCCTGGTATAATAAATTTCAGAAACGTATTTTCTCCGTTATTTACTATGGTCTGGGTGTCTGGGATCGGCCCCAGAGTAGTCCGTTGTATATTACCTATAACACAAGCGTAACTTGCTTAATTTGGGGGTATACAATGTGTGTGTTTGTCTGCCGATTATTATTATATTATATTAATAAGCCTGAATGGCGCTCTGTTGTTCGTGCCTACCCCGCAAGGGAACTGGCGTGAAGCTATGTATGTACTTATATAGTATAAAAGAAAGCCGCTTTTTGCGTCTGTCTGAATATCCACTAACTCCTTAACCACGCAATGGTTTTTAAGCAGCTTTCATCATCATTTAGATACATTATCACTGAGATTTTATTGTAATAAAGTTATTATCTAAGTTTTTTTTTATTGTGCGAGTTCAGCAGACAGGCAGTCAGTCCACCTGACGGAAAGCGGTCACTATCGCCTCTAGACAATTGCAACACCAAAGGTGCTGCAAATGCACTGATGCTCTCTTAAGGGAGGCTGGAACTTAGCCACTAATGCCGGAACACAATTCAAGGTTGCTATGGCGACATACTCTAGACCAGGGGTGGTAGCTATTCAGACGGGCAAATGCCCTACCTTGCTGTGGGTTGTTTTCCCGCCTCTTACGACAGGCCGCCAGGCTGTAAAACTTGGACGCCTTGGGAAAACTATTAATTAATAAAACAGTCATATTACTTGTATAGAGAGAGAAAAGGTGAGAAATGAGTACATAAGGGGATCTTTGAAGTTGCACCCGTGGTGATGCGTTATAGGATAATGGGAGCAAGGAACACTCACTTGATAGCTGGGTTTGCTGGTTCGTATTTTGTAATTTGTATTTTTCACATGTTAAAGTACTTCAAGCGGTCGCGTAGCAAGACTGGATGATTTTTGACAGATGCGGAAGCGCAGCGCCATAGACTTAGTTTCTTCCGTTCCGTTTCTGCGTCTCGTTCGCGCGAGTGTTGCCGCTGATAGGACAGAGAAGGAGAGTACACTGGGAGGATATTAATACCATTTTTTTTTCTTTTCGCGGTGTATATGGCGCCAACAACCCGTGTCTGTTAAATTGAGAGAAAAAAGATAAAGGGGGTATGGGCATGTAATGAGGAGGGATGAAAGTCACGTGATAAAAAGAATGTTAAACAACAACATGGATGGGTACAAATGTAAAAGTAGACAATAAAAAGATGGATGGATTGTGTGAAGGATGATATGATGATTTGTGGTGTGACAGAAGATGTATGTGTGGAAGGAAAATACATAATGTGCCGACCTCAAATAATTGGGAGAAGGTATAAGACAAGACAGATTACTTGTGTACAGTTTATATCAAATATTAACCAGTAGTAGATCCAATATCAGATGGTCTTTCATCATGAATGAATCAACCAAAGACCTGCGTTCCAACGCAGTTTGCCTTTCAACCAAATTGATTCAATTTGATTGATCCGTCTGATAACTACATAAGTTCAATGAACGCAAAGCAAGGTATACGAACCTATTGTTATACTGTTTCCAAGCGTTTATTTGTACTTTAAATATTTGCACGTCTATCAAGTTACATATTTATTGACAGTAAAGCCCAGATGAAACAAATGACATAATTGTCGTACTTTATTGTTGTGGGTGACGTAATAGTGATGTTCTGTGAGCTATGTAACGCACAGACTATTAAACAGTAATCGATCTGTAATTAAAAAATGTTCTAACTTAAAAAAAATGATTGAAACTTATATATGGAGTTGATCTTTATAACAAATCGAGACATTACTAATTGAGGCGTCATGGAGCTGTCAAAAGTAAAAGACTTGGAAAGGGTACAGACCCTAATATAAACTTCTCTTCTAACTCCTTCGTATCGCACTTGTCGCTTCGCTGTCTTGAACTGCACTAAAAACTTCCCGATAGGCGCGCCTTACGCTACTTATATACTCGGAAGAATCTTCTGGAACCCATAATTTCGATCTTTTTGTTATTCTTTTATTTACTATCTTTTTTTATTGCAGGAGATCAGCCCGCAGGCAGACGGCGCACTTGATGGAAAGCGGTTACTATCGCCTATGGACATTTGCAACACCAAAGTTGCTACAAATGCGCTGCTGCTCTTTTAAGGGAAACTGAAACCTGGTCACTAATGCCGGAACACAACTCAAGGTTATTATGGCGACATACTTTAGATCAGGGGTGGTAGCCATCCAGTCGGGCAAATGCCCTACCACCTGGCTGTGGGTTGTTAAATCGCCTCTTACGAGAGGCCGCCCCAACGCAGGAAATTATATTCTTTCTCCGTTCCTGCACGGATAAATCACTATCTCTCTCTATCTATCCCTTTATAAACATCTATCTATCTCTGTCTTTACCTTACCGAACCTTTCTAAAATGTATCTGTCCTTGAATTCTCCTTCCAGAATCTCCTACCTTTTTTTAAAGCTTAAACCAACTAGATTGTTCCACTATCACTCGCCAAAGTATTTACGGAGTATTGTTACTGTTTTTCAAGGTCTGATTAACGGCTCCTATTAATAGCCCACACGACTATTTTTATTAATTGGTTTAGAATTTCCGCCTCATATTATTTAAGAAAGAAATAACAATATTCCGTAAAACTTATTTATGGTACATCCAAATATTTTTTTTAGTAAGAAATAGGCAAATTACTACCAAGTATCAAGCCTTTTAATGTTCTGTCTAAACTACCTTTTGAACTATACTATGCCATCTTATAATTGAGAATATAACTAATTACAGTCAAAGACATAATAATTGACTAATAACAGCCGGGATGTACTACTGATCGATTAAATCAACGGTTAATATGCGCCTATTCAATGAATACGAGCTTAATGACGTTAATGCAACATTGCGGCGACAAATTTGTCAGGCACTTATAATGATTGATATTATTATAGTTTAACAACGAATTGAAGCGGAATAACTCGTGTGAAACACCAAAATAATTTGTTATTTGGTGAATATTGTTTGATTAATATCAAACTAAGTGGCTCAGAGACTAAATAAACCCGAATCTTACAATGACGTGGATTCAAATTTTTATTTGTCGTATTGATTTTTAAATCGACTTGTTTTCGACAGATTTGATCTAATAGAAAAAGCTATGTATAGAAAAATGACTTATGGCAATACTAAACGTGCGCAGAAGGTTTGCCGATAGCCTCGTGAAGTCACGCGTCAATGGTCAGTAGGTTTGACAAAAAAGGTTACATAACCAGTTGTTGCAATAAATGTATTATTTTAATTTTATATTGTATATCTAATATCTATACTAATATTATAAAGCTGAAGAGTTTGTTGGTTTGTTTGTTTAAACGCGCTAATCTCAGGAACCGCTGGTCCGATTTGCAAAATTCTTTCAGTGTTGAATAATACATTTATCGAGAAAGGCTATAGGCTATATTATATTTTTTTTTAAATTAGGGATCCTTACTAGAAGTCCAATAATGTAACCCGAGGTGTAAAAAAAATGACCCGAAAAAATCCTTACACGGCGTGCCCTGCGAAAACTATTGATTATAGAACAAAACAATGTACTACCACTTTGCAGAACATATAATTGTCTACAACAAATATCGCGTAACCATATGTCTAACTATTGTAGTTATCTCACAATAAGTGTTTTCTTTTATTTTTTTAAATAATTACAATGCCGTCGCTTCGAAAACTCCTTATTTTGTACCTTGCTATTAATCTTTATCAAAATAAATTACTGCATATTCAAGATGAATTCAATACCTTTCTAGAACTTTTTGAATTATTCAATTCGGACATTTCATTCAAAAGATATCGCGATATTTAAAATGTAAGTATTAGTGATGTAGCCAAATATACTAATATTGTTTGATTGAACGCGCTAATCTCAGGAACTACGGGTCTGATTTGAAAAATTCTTACAGTGTTGGATAGCCCATTTATCGAAGAAGGCTATAGGCTATATGTCATCACGCTAACACCAATAGGAGCGGGGGGAGGGGGGTTTAAAAACAAATTCCACGCGGACGACGTCGCGGGCACAGCTAGTTGGATATAATTCCTAACACTATTATATATACATATGTATGATTTTATTGTCATATGTATATATACGTGTGTGTATATACATATGTATATATTGTTACAACTTAGGCTTCGACAAAGACAAAATCCATGTACAGTCTGTAAAAGCACATTTTATTACCTGTCGGTATTTGAACAGATTGTAATCTTTTTATGATCGTCTTCTTTTGTTTACTTATTTATTTGCATACGTTTCTAGTATCGTGAAGTATAGCCTATTGTTCTATTGTACACGTTTACGGCCGCTTGTAGGCCATTAGTCAGGTGTTACGGTTTATAAAGTACAAGCCGATTCTAGGAAATTCGGTCGACGTTGCCAGGCGGGCACATTTGCATTTGTGCAGTATAAAACGATGGCCTGATGGCGAGAGGGGTTCAGTTGAGCGAGAACCACGATCAAGGCATGACGTGTGTACATTCTGGAATCTAATATTGACGGACCTTCTGCATTACGTTTGGATTTGTTGTGTTCGGTTATATTTGTACCTGTGTTATACGTAGTTGTATAGTTCTAATAAACTATAATAATTCAAACGGCATTTTAATTCGAGTCCCGCTAACTCGTAACAATATATTTATATTCTTTTTGTACTTATGTCTATTGCGTACACTTATCATTTATCATTATTTATAAACTGCATCACCGTCAGTATTAAAAATCCATTAATCCCTGCCAAGGCTTGCCTGGAAGAGATCGCTTTTTAGCGATAAGCCCGCACGTTGTACTCTATCTCTTGTATTTTCCTATTTCTGTTCATCTATGTTTTGGTGTACAATAAATGTTGTCTTTTTTTATTGCAGGAGATCAGCAGACAGGCAGACGGCCCACTTGATGGAAAGCGGTTACCATCGCCTATGGACATTCGCAACAGCAAAGTTGCTACAAATGCGCTGCTGCTCTCTTAAGGGAGACTGGAACCTGGTCACTAATGCCGGAACACAACTCAAGGTTGTTATGGCGACATACTTTAGACCAGGAGGCAAATGCCCTACCACCTGGCTGTGGGTTGTTTTGTCGCCTCTCACGACAGGCCGCCCCAATGCAGGAATTTGTATTCTTTCTCCGTTCTTGCACGGATAGAATGTCTATATATCTATCTATTGTATATTCAATGAACTCCAAGGGCTTACTAGCAATTTCGAGTCCAATCAGCGGACGAAAAAGCGCAATAGTCATCAAAAATACGAAAAACCTCGCGCGCTGCGAAAAATGAAACGGTTTTCAAATAAAGTATGAGTTCGCAGTTTTCGATTCAACGACGCGACGCCACGTCAAGTTTTAAACTTTGCAATTCCAAATTTGAATTCATGAATGGCGTCACGTGTGGACCGCGTGGCGAAATTTTTTGAATTTGGAATTTATGAAAAAACTTTATTGAATATATTTAAATAATCTGTGCTATCTTTTGTTGTCTATGATTTGAGAGCTCTTGGCGGGAACTGAAAGGAGATGTTGTGCTGTGCAGTTTTAATTTATAAAAATGTGTAAAATTACTCTAAAATGAACAATAGTTGTGGGATATTGATAGTTTTTGTGTAGCAATTATGTGTTTTTGTGAGAAATGTGAACTCTATAGTCAAATGTGGCCTTTCGAGTTTTCACAAGAACTCCGTTGAATGGTGTAGATTGTAGCCTACAATACAACAGCGCCTGGCTTAAAGCCCTAGTTGCCAAGCCTTGAACATTAAAAAAAAACTATGATTTGAGAGTTGAGTTTTTAGCTGGAACTGAAGGGTAACGTGCTTTACATATATTTTTATTAAATAAATATGCTTAAAATAAATTCTGTAATATTACTTTAAGATTAACAATACAGTTTGTAAAGTTCTAATAAACTCTATAGTAATTCCAATGGCATTTTAATTCGAGTCTCGCAACTCTTAACATTATGATTAGAATAAACATAGGGTAGATAGATCAAAAGATGTTGTAGCCATGTTTTTCTTAAGGTAGCACTTGTTTATGAAGGAATCACATTTTAATAATTTTATTGCGACAGTTTCTAATAGACACGTATAAGCAAATAATTAGAAACCTGAATACGTGGTAACCAGGATCATGGTATATTAAGCAAAGTAAAGAATACAAAAATATTGTTACGAGTGTGGGACTCGAATTAAAATGCCGTTGGAATTACTATAGAGTTTATTAGAACTATACAAACACGTATAAAACAGGTACAAATAAAACTAGACACTACTTGTTACAATCTGCACGATCAATGACACGTGCAAAGTCCGTCACTATATCGCTTGTCGAATGTAAACGTCTTGCTTGTATCGTAATCGTCGCACGACTACCGATCTCTCCGTTCGGACATTCCTTTGTACTCAGCTTACAATATGTCACGACTGTGTAAACAATGATTTCCAAGAACCTCACCTGGCCACTGTCGGCGCTATTCCCAGGAAACATCATTCTGTACACCTGCGAACGGCCATAAACAAGTACAATAACAATAGGCTATTGTCTAATTGCAAATTTTAAACACAAAGAAAACAAAAGAAGATAGTCATAAAACAGTTTCAACGTTGTCAGCATGCAAGCTGCGGCAGGTAATAAATACAGGTATTGTATTTGGCCCAACTTGTAACAATATCTACAACTATGAACGTGGTAAGTGTATCCACTACAAAAATATAATCTCTAACGCACGCATTTGGCCGTTTAGAAAGATAGAAAAATGTGATAATATAAGTTAGGCTACTTTCCATGTCTCCGTTGATGCGGGTCAGAGCTGATAGTAAGATTAGGGCCGTGAAGGATCCCGCACGTGATTTAGTTTCAAGCCCCGATATCGCGTTTGCAAGTTACAAGGAATTTCTAAAGGTTTATTTACTATTTGGTAAATACTATTGTTACGAGCTACAGGACTCGAATTAAAAATAAATGCCGTTGGAATTACTATAGAGTTTATTAGAACTGTACAAACACGTATAAAACAGGTACAAAATAAAACTGGATGCAACCGGTTCACACTGCACGATTCGATGCAATTCAACACGCGCAAAGTCCGTCACTATGTCGCTAATCGAAAGTGCTACACACGTCTTAATCGTATCGTAGTCGTCGCTTGACTGCCCCACCCCTCCGTTCGGGTATTGTTTTATACTAAAATATGGCAAGCTTCGACGCAATGCAATAAAAATCATCCGACACTAATGGCGGCCATAAAATAAAGGATCAGTTCGACTCTAATAACAGCCATAAAATAACAATAGATGTATTTTAAAGTTTAAACATGAAGCAAACAAAAGAACTCCGAATGCAGGAAGGGCAATAAACAAGGTGCGCAGCATTTCTTTTTCGGCATGAAACAATAGGTATGCAGGTGGCCCAACTTGTAATAGTATTTACCTTGGAATAAGAACTTTTTAGTGCTGGAACGGAGAAAGAATACTAATTGTAAGAGGCGACAAAACAACTCCCAGCCAGGTGGTAGGGTATTTGCCTGTCTGGATGTATATCAAACTTGGTAGAAAGTATGCTGCCATGACAACGTTGCGTTTCAAAGTTAGTGGTCAGATTTCAGTAATCCTTTAGAGAGCGGCACATTGGTAGCACCTTTGGTGTTACAAATGTCCAAAGGCGATGGTAACCGCTTTCCATCAGGTGGGTCGTACTTTACATAAAAAAAATATTCTCTACGTAATATTTTCTTAAGTTTTCGCGACTTGTATACATAATAAAACTACGTTTTAACGGTTTTAAGCGCGGTGATTTATTTGATTTTTGTTATTTCGACGTTCTTAAAACTTTAACAATATTCATTGACACTTCACACCTTTGTCTTCCGTAATCACGGCCACTGAAAAGTAATAATAATAATAATATTAATCGGCAGACAAACACACACATTGTATATCCCCAAATTAAGCAAGTTACGCTTGTGTTATGGGGTAATATACAACGGGACTACTCTGGGGCCGATCCCAGACACCCAGACCATAGTGAATAACCGAGAAAATACGTTTCCGAAATTTACTATACCAGGAATCGAACCCGGAGCCTCTGCGTTGCAGTGAGGTAGACCTGCAAAGGTTTAGCCTGCTCAACTACAGAAGCCGTCAAAAGTGGCCGAAACGTGGGAATAATAAAAATTAATTAAATTACCACGCTTAAAACCGTTAAAACGTAGTTTTGTTATATTCTCTACGTTCTTGTTTTTATTAAAAAACTCAATTAAAACTTTCAATTTATACATACATACATACATACATAACTTCACGCCAGTTCCCTTGCGGGGTAGGCACGAACAACAGAGCGCCATTTAGGCTTATTCTTACACACCTCACTTGCTTCTTTGACATTCATAACTCTTGTCATGCACGCTCGTCTGTTCTTAAGGCTCCTGACATCACCTTCTGCTAGTACACGATCAATTTGATCATGGAAAGTGTGTCGTGGCCTTCCACGACTTCTGCATCCATCCACTTTTGCATTGTATATCTGTTTATTCATTCTTTCATCATGCATTCTTTCTACATGTCCGAACCACCGGAGCATTCTTTTCAATTTATATTTTATTATTTAAATTTATTAACATTTATAAAAAAAGTAAAAGATAGCATGCACCCCTTATCTCCGCTTTAGGGATAGAATTTCCAAAAACGCCGATATACGTGAGAGGTTATTGATAAATAAACATTTCGAGCTTCTTTGAAAATTACTGATTTTCATACAAACTTTCATCCCGTTTTCACACCCTAGGGGTTGAATTTTTAAACGTCCTTTCTTAATGCATACCTACAATATAGAAATAACCTGCACGCCTGTTTAGGGATGCACCGACTAGGGGGAGGAGCGCTCAAAAAAAGATCTTCCAGCAAAGCTATTGCTATGCCTCGCAGGCCGAGGCCTATCTATTATTGTTGGAAATTTGAATATATTCTTTGTACGTGTCGGCGTTTGTGACCTCAAATATTGCACAGCGCCATCTATTGGCTTGTAAGTGTTCCACTACACCTGCATGCATACCCCAGGGCCCTAAGTTCCTCATTTGTCAAAACTACTACAGCACTATAAATACCATAATGTCATTTTGTTTTCTGATTTCTAATATTCTTATCATACAGATGTATGTATGCACAGATCCGAAGTAAAAAAAACCCGGATATTCCATACACACGAAACCGCTGACGCTAATAGTATAGTTTTGTTGCCTAGAGTTGTTTTGTAAAATGTTTATTATATAACAATAATAAATAGAGTAGACTTTTATATAGAGAAAGTGGATAGGCTCATCCAAAACTCATGTCCAAACACTATGCCCGCCTTTGGCTTCAGAAGTATATATCTTGCACATATCTTGAAACCAGCTTGATCAATCACATAATAAAAATCACTTGAGGGCGGCCGCCCTTCAGTTTGTTTTAACAATTGAATCCACTTGCCAAAAATCCATTATTTCTTAAATGTCTATTTATTTAACACCTCAAACGAAATCCGACGACACAATGGCGGCATCTTCGTAAAGTAAGCCATAGTTGGGGCGGACAGAGATAGCTATATATACATACCAGAATACAAAAGATAAGGAAATATGCATGCATAAATTAATAAACCTTTGTTCTTCATCTGTATAAGTAGACGAAGTCACAGGGAAATACTAGTGGTGCATATAAACACAGAAAAACAAAAACAAGCCACGTGAAAACTTCTTACACACCATCGTCCAATTTTACTAGTTTTCAAAATATAACAGCAATAAACAGGATGTTAAACAAGCGCCGTGCAGCAAGTAAAGGGGTGTTCACTGCACATGGGAGGAAATGGGGGGTCGGGAGTAGAGACGTGTGCAGAAATTGCCAACTTTTTTACGATCGCTTCCTGGAAACTTCACCTGTGCTCTGATAGCCATGATTTTAGCAAATGTCGGAGGTTGATTAAAAAATGATTTAAGTCAAAATTATTCAGCAAAACTCACAAGTCTTATTACTAGTAGATACACATTCAATCACTTTATTTATTTATTTATAAATATATATATACGTGCAGGAACGGAGAAAAAATACAATTTCCTGCGTTGGGGCGGCCTGTCGTAAGAGGCGACCTAACAACCCACAGACACACAAAGAGCCTAAAAATTAATAACCCAGACACAGAAAAGAAAAAACCAACACACATGGCACTAGATAGGACTATATATAAGTATATATATATAAGGCCAACACTGCACATGCACTTCCTCACAACACCAGCATGTAACAGATACACTCTACATTAGTATAAGTTTAGTATTAAAATTAGAATAAATTAATATAATAAGTTATTTTTAAGGTACACCATAACATATAAATCACTAAATTAATGTCACACACTAACAAAAATAAACAATAAGCGTGTATGGACTCTAAAATTTTTCATAGAAATTAAGTAGTAAAAAAAGGTACGGAACTCGAGTCCGTAGACATGTTAATAATAATAAAAAAAAAACAACCCACAGCCAGGTGGTAGGGCATTTGCCCGACTGGATGGCTACCACCCCTCGTCTAAAGTATGTCGCCATAACAACCTTGAGTTGTGTTCCGACATTAGTGACCAGGTTCCAGTGACCCTTAAGAGAGCAGCAGCGCGTTTTTAGCATATTTGGTGTTGCAAATGTCCATAGGCGATGGTAACCCCTTTCAATCAAGTGGGCCGTCTGCCTGTCTGCTGAACTTCTGCAATAAAAAAAAAGAGCAAGCACGGCTTGTATACAAAGTTCAGTGAGATATTGAAGAGTAGGAAGTAAAATGTTCACTTGGTCTTAAGCATGGAGAAAAAGGAACGTCCGGACTGACCTCGCGTACGTTGGAGACCAGCTTCGCCACCACGCAATGGCGGCGAGACCGAAAGCCAGCGGCACTTTACAAAACTTTTATCCGTGCAGGAACGGAGAAAGAATACAATTTCTTGCGTTGGGGCGGCCTGTCGTAAGAGGCGACTTAACAACCCACAGCCAGGTGGTAGGGCATTTGACCGACTGGATGGCTACCACCCCTGGTCTAAAGCGTGTCGCCATAACAACTTTGAGTTGTGTTCCGGCATTAGTGACCAGGTTCCAGTGACCCTTAAGAGAGCAGCAGCCCATTTGTAGTACCTTTGGTGTTGCAAATGTCCATAGTGGACTGTAGGACTGTAGAGGGTTGGTCGCTGGTTCGGGTAACCGATTTTCCGAAATGAAAACAACCGAAAACGATGCTACGGGAGGCTTCGACTTCGTTGGCGTCGGCGAGAGGGAGCTTCTTCTTATGAACTGCGAACGACTGCTAACTCGAACTACTACACGAACTACAAAATGCGCCCCAAAGGCGTCCTATATTTATAGAGGCTACCTCCGCCGACCCCTCGCTTCGTCGTAACACCCCCTTTACTTTATTTCCTTAATTTTACATACATTAAGCCTTATGTTAACTTACCACTATCATACATTTTGGTACACCCTAGATCTTAGTACATTTCGAGGGTCCTTACACAGTTGTGACCCATGGTTTTTGTTAGCGGGACGTCGTAATGGGCGTTTACCTCGCCCCCCGCTTCATTAGTATAAATATAAAGCGCTGAGCGCCCTTACCATTACCTCATTACAAAAACGTGCGCTGTCGAGCGCGGACCTCTGCCTGCACTATCATTATGGCCTACTCGCGTTCGGAGTAGGCAGTAGTGCAGGCATACCTCACGGATCCCGGGCTCCGGTTGCGTTCTGCAGTCCCGTAGCCCGGTTTCCGCTACCCTTTTGGGTCCCGGGTTCCAGGCGGCGTTCTGCACGCCTGTAACCCGGTTCCCTTTACATGCTGAGTCCCGGGCTCCAGGCGGCGTTCTGCACGCCCGTAGCCCGGTCTCATTTACCGGGATCTAATAGGGTCCTACTTTCAATAAAAGGCACAACGCTACAACATTTATTTCCTAGTGAGTTAAGGCTTATTACATTTTATATTCAATTCTTATTCTTATAATTTATTTATTTAATTTCAAATTAATAACGGTTAAAAATAAACTATATCTATCTCAGTCCGACCCGTCTCTTTCCTGCGCCTAACGGTCGCGTCTACATAGTCTATGAGGCTTAGCAAATTATACCTATGTTCTTATCGCCTATTGAGACGGGTCGGTGAGTTTCATACATTGTGTTTGTCGTCGTCAACATTCTCCCGCCGTCGCGTCTCGCGATTCTCCTATGGGCAGCACGACGACTCTCTTGGTAGGCCGCCTCAGCACTCGTCCGCTGGCCGTCGTCACGTCCAGGACTCGAACCTCGCCGTCTCTGCCGGGATGCACTGCAGTCACTCGTCCTCGGGGCCATGTGTTGCGGGGCAGATTTGGGTCGCAAATAATAACCAAATCGCCTACCTTAGGGTTGTCACCACTTGCGTAGGGCTCCCGCCGGTATTGTAGTAGCGGCAGGTACTCCCGCACCCACCGTCGCCAGAAGACATCGGCGAGGTACTGCGCGCGTCTCCAGTGCGCGCGCGCAGTCACGTCGCTGGCCTCGAAGTTCCCGGGGGCCGGCATGTGGCAGTTCGGCCCCAGGAGTAGCAGGTTCGGCGTGATGGCTGGGGGCTCGTCGGGACCCACGGCCACATGAGTGAGCGGCCGCGAGTTCACGGTGGCTTCGACTTCGGCGAGCAGTGTGGCGAGCGTCTCATCGCTCGGGCGCTGCTCGCGCAGGGTGACGCGCAACGCCTCTTTGACGGTGCGCACCATGCGCTCCCAGGCGCCGGCCATGAAGGGTGCCGCCGGCGGTAAGAACCGCCAGGCGATCTGCCGGCGCGACGCTTCCTCTTCGACGGCGCGCCCAGCCTCCGCGAGTTCGCGGTCGGCCGAGCGGAAACACGTAGCGTTGTCGCTCCAGAGTTCGGTGGGGACGCCGCGCCGCGCTATGAAGCGGCGCAGCGCGTTGATGGCTGAGTCAGCACTCAGCGACGCGACGACCTCGAGGTGTAGTGCCCGTGACGTCATACATGTGAATAACGCCACATATCTCTTCTCCCGGTGACGGCCCACGGTCACCTCCAGTGGGCCAAAATAGTCTACGCCCGTGAAGGTGAAGGGGCGCGAGTGATGCGCCAGGCGAGCTGCAGGCAGGCTCCCCGTCGATGGACTCGCTGGCTGGGCCCTCCTCAGTCGGCATTGGAGGCAGTTCCTCAACACTGCTTTGACTGAGGGCCGTATCTTCATAACCCACAGCCGCTGTCGTAGCTCGTTGACCACCATCTCGACGCCACCATGGTGTAGTTTCTCGTGTACATGTTGTATGTACAACTTTGTGTATTTATGTTTCCCGTCTAAGATGGCAGGATTGGCCATCTCGTAGCTTATTTCTTGCGCCTCGTCGATTCTTCCTCGCAGTCGCAATATGTTATGTTCGTCGGTTTCTATAGTTAAACCGGCGAGCTCTCCCTTGTTATGACGTCGACGTATCGTATCGAGCGGTTTATCGCCGAACGATTCGCGTTGTGCGAGCGCAATGAGTTTACGCTCAGACAACATTAACATTTTCCCGTTGATTTTCTTGAATTTTCTTTCAACGTTATTTTCTTTTGGACACTTCGATTTTTCTTTGTTCTTCTTCTTTATGTTTTTCTTCCACTCTTCGTCTGGAGTAGGATTCTTCTTTGTTCTTTTACGGCGCGCGGCTGCCACCGTGTTCGTGGGTCGTTTGCATAGTCTGATAAATTGAAGTACGCGTCCCATCGTTCTCACTATGGTAGTCCAACGTGAGAAACGTTTGAAGTCGATGACGATGACGTCATTGTCTTCAGTTAATGTTGCGCACTTTTCTTCTCCGGTGGTTGGCACCTCGGTCTTCGTTTCTTGCGGCCATTTTTCTATGTCAAGATACAGGAACTTGGGGCCCGTAAACCACCTGTGTTGTGGGTTGAAGTCGCTTGGTGTTTTACGCGTTGCGTCGTCTGCAACGTTCTGCGCCGAGGGTAACCATCGCCATTCATTCTTCTTAGTGAGGTCTTCTATTTCGGCGAGGCGATGGGCCACGAACGTTTTGTAAGTTCGCGGTTCCGCTCGAATCCATGCTAGCGTAGTGCGCGAGTCGCTCCAGTATGTGTGACGGTGTAATTCCCAGTCGTGTCCCTCTTGCACGGACTTGCTCAGGCGGGCTCCCAGGACGGCTGCTTGGAGTTCGAGTCGCGGAATGGAGACTGGTTTCATTGGTGTCACGCGACTTTTAGCTGCCGCTATCATGACGTTGACCCGGCCGTCCGCCCGTGTCGTGCGTATGTACACAACCGCAGCGTATGCCTCTTCACTAGCATCGACGAATGTGTGCAACTCCCTGATCGCTGCCGGTGAATATTCGTAGCAGCGTGGAATGCGTAAGTTAGGTAGAGATATCAAGTCTCTCAGCCAATTTTTCCATTTGTCTTGCAGTTCCTCCGGGATGACTTCGTCCCATGTTGTTTTATATTTCCATGTATCTTGCATGATGCGTTTCGCCGGTGTGGTGAGGGGGGAAATGAACCCCAGGGGGTCGAATATCGACATGATGAGTCCCAGTGCTTCTCTCTTCGTCGGCATTCGACTCCCCTCCAATACTTCTGCCGGAACTCTTCTTTGATTGACACGAAAGCCAAGCGTGTCTTCTCTCACGTGCCACATCAGACCCAATGTTTTTTCTATTTCGCTCCCGCCGATTTCAACGGTGGTTTGACCGGATGGCGCGAAGCTTGAAATCGCCTCCTTATAATTGGAGGTCCACCCTCGGAGTTGGAAACCCGCTCGCCGCTGTATGTTGTCAACGGCAGCTGTCATTTTCCTGGCTTCTTCAACTGTTTGAAGGCTTTGCAGATAGTCGTCCATGTAATGATTGACCACTATTGCCCTCGCCGCTTCTCTGTCTTCATTTTCAAATTCCCTTGCGTTCTTGTTTTTCACGTACAAGGCTACGCAAGGCGAAGACGTTGCACCAAAGATGAGCGACGTCATTCTATATTCCTCTGGAGGCTCGCTATCGCGGCGGTTGCCACGCCACAGAAAGCGTAATGCATCCCTGTCGGCTTCTATGATCTTCACTTGCATGAACATTTCCTTTATGTCGGCAGACACTGCCACTGGATACTGCCGGTACTTCATGATGACTCCCGGTAGTGATCGAAGAAGGTCGGGTCCAGGCAGCAACATATCGTTCAGACTTCTGCCATGATACTTGGCGGCTGCGTCGTGGACCACCCTTATTTTCTCCTTGTCTGGATTCACGACGGCGAAGTGGGGAAGATACCACGTCCTCCCGCTGGTGGGGGGAGTGGAGGCGCGCTCGGCGTAGCCTGACAACATTAAATTTCCAATTCTCTCTTCATACTTCGCTTTAAGCTCTTCATCGCGATCCAATTTTTTTTCTAAGTTCTGAAGTCTCTTCAATGCATTTTCATAATTATTTGGCATAGGTGAACTTTCATCTTTCCATAAAAGTCCCGTTTCAAATTGTCCATTTTCCAAACGACGAGTTTTCTTTTCCAAAATTTCCAAGGCGCGTTGTTGTGGATCGCTAACCTGCGTTCTGGGTTCGATTCCCAGTGATTCCAACGCGAAATATTTTTTCATAATTTCTTCAAGCGGGTCGTGGTCTTCTTCCATCATGCTCAAGTGTGAGCAGAACACGACCGGCGATGTGGTTGAGGTGCGGCAGCCGTGCAGCACCCAACCCAGCTGCGTACGAGAGGCGACCGGTTGGTGACGCGGGCCTTTACGTACTTCATTTGAAATAATCAGCTCCCAATTATCTTGGCCGATTAGTATCTTCGGTGTAGCTCTTTCATAGATGAGTACATTTTCTATCTCCTGCAGATGTGCACAGCCCTGCACATCGCTCCGATGAACGGTCTGGCTGAAGAAGCTCATGTTCTTTATTGTGCGAGCGTCCCTCAGTGTGTGTTCTTCTGTTTCATATGAGCCTCTTATCCTGGCGGACACTCGCATGCTGTAGTCGTGCGATGATTCTTCACCGTTGACTCCCTGCATCTTCATGGGATCCCGTGGTCCGCTAAGTCCCAGTTGCTCGGCCAGCTGCGCATCAATAATGGTCACGGTGCTGCCTTCGTCCAATAGTGCGTAGGTGTGACGACTGCCCCTCGGTCCGGTTATAGCGACCGGGGCCACCTTCAGATAGGCACGTCGTTTGTTTCTTCCATCATTGATAACGCTGTTGATCGCGGACGCTAACACTTCTCCCGCCGGTTCTGACGTCACACTCACTGCACTTGGACTTACCTCGTTAACTTCAGGTCTCCTTTGGTGATGCAGCAAGCGGTGGTGGTGTAGCGTACACCTTTCCACCCCACACGGCGGGGCGCGGCACGAAGAACGTCGATGCCTACTTCGCAGGCAGCGGAAGCACACTTTACACTTTTTGGCTAAGTCCCACCGCGCGCTCACATCCGCACCGACGAACTTGCGGCAATCGCTAAGTTTATGATCGCGTTTGCAGACTGGGCACGGTTCACTTTTTCTCATATTCACGCGTTCACTGTCGTTGTTCACTATGTGTATGTGCTCCGTCCTCCTTTTCGATCGTGCCATCTCGCTCTCGCGTTCGATCGGTGCATACGCGGCGCACTTGTCTGCCTCTTCATTCAGGAAGCTCGCAAGTTTCTTAAGTTCCGGAACCCCTTCGGTCTTCACAGCTGCATAGTCGTACCACTTGTTCCTTACGATTGGAGTCAGCTTCTCCACTGCCGCGCGTAGCATCTCTGGGCTATGTAAATACTGCGGCTTGTTCAATACTTCAATTGTTGCTACTAGGTTTGCCATCTTGTTGGCAAATAAGCACAAGTCCCGAGGGCTGTCGGTGACTCGTGTCCATGTCTTCATTTTCTCCATTTCTCCCAGCACAAGGGCATCTGGACGGCCGAACCTTCTTTCCAATGCCTTCAAAATATCTTCAGGCCCCGTCTGGGTAATCAGCAGGGCACTGACGGCCTCCAGTGCGGCTCCCCTTAGGCTTCTACGTAGGCGCGCGACGTTCTCCCCTGCTGAGAAGCTCCCTCCCGTTTCCCGAAAGGCTGCCTGGAAGGACAGCCATTCGCCACTATTTCCATTAAAAGTCGGGAGTTCTTGCATGTATCGCTGCGCCTGTCTTGTGCTCGTTCGCGCCGCTTCAGTGATCGCTTCTGCCAGTGACGTCACATCCATGACGTTTGAACGTGCAGGCGGGCCTCGTTCTGAGACCCGTTGTCCGCGTGCCATATTTCCGACGTGGACGCCCTGTCCCCGTTCATTCATTCTCCCTATATCGCTGGCTAACGTCGCTGCGGCGGGGGCGGGGGGGTGGGGGGGGGACGAGGGGCTGTGGCATGTGGTTCCTGCGTTTGCGGCAGTCTCTCGAACCACATGTCCACTCTTCTTGATGGTAGTTCGCTTTCTTCGATGACGTCATCATCGTCCGATGATTCGGCTTGTAGCCTATTTATTCTCGCTTGTTCGAGTTCAACGGCTGCCTCCAACTGTTTCAACTTCAATGCGGCTAGTCTCTCTTTGGCTTCCAGCTCGGCAAGTCGTCTGCGGGAAGTCGTGGAGCGTAGTGACTGCGGTCTTGAAGTTTCTTCTAGAGTGCATTCTTTTCTGCGAAGTATTTCGCGTAAAACTGGCGGTGGTTGCGCTGTCGTTCGTCGCGCGCGCACGTCTCCCGTTCCGCCTCGGCAGTCCGTTATTCGTGTTCGTTGTGTTCGTTCGTTCACCCGGTCGATCTGTGTTTTTTCTGTGACAGTGCAGTGAAAAGTGCATCATCAGGTGGTTTTTCCACCAAATCGTTCGTCCCCCTCAGGGACAATGGACGGCGTGGAGGCCTCTCCGTCGCTGTTAGAGGGTTTGCTGTCGTTTTTACGACAGCAATTCCCTCAAGCACTCGACCAATTTTTGAGGACTCCGGAGTCCCAATCAATGGCGTCCGTTGTTATCTCGGAACTTAATTCCGAGAAACCTGTGTCCCGCGAGTCACACGTGCAAAGGGCCCCCGCGCAGGCCCCCCTCCCCGCGCCCGCATCTGCCGCGACCATCGCACCCCCCGCGACCCCCGCAGCCGCACATGCCGCAGACCACCTGCGCTCTACCGCAGCGCCCGCGCCCCCCGCGTCCGTACCCGCCGTGTTACCGGTGCGCCCGCCGCCCGCACCCCCGCTCAACGACGCCCACCGTGTGGCACCAAAGTCGCGCGCCTCGTTTTCTCGCGGTCCCACACCGGGAAAACCGCGTTCGAGCTCCGCGAGTTCGACGACATCGCGTTCGCGTTCGCCCATCCATCGCGTAATCGATTCTCGTCGAGAAATCGACTTAACCACTGAAGGTTCGCAATACCTCAGGGTTGCCCCTCTTACACCAGCCGATGAAATTACCCCCATGGATGTCGCGCCTCCCGCGAATATCCCCTTAGACCGCGAAGACGATGACGGTTTCATAACCGTCAATCGTAGTAAAAAACGTAAGACCCAGAGGGAGGTCCCCCCCAACCCCGCCCCCACTGCGGGCACAAAACCGACAATGGCACCTTCCAGCCGCCCTGGGCCACCTTCACAGCGCCCGCCGCCACCCCTGATCATCCGCGAGAAAGCTCATTGGCTTCAACTCGCTAAGGAACTGCCAGGTAAGGCAATCTCCATAAAAGAGGCCCGTGATACCCAACACGGCATCAAAGTTATGGTCACATCTTCAAGTGACCACCGCGCCCTAACTACTCTATTATGTGACCGTAAAATCGGTTACTACACTTACGCCCTGCCAGAAGAAAAACGCCTTCGGGCTGTAATTCGCGGACTTCCTCAGGAAATTGAAAGTTCCTACATTCTAGAGGACCTTAAGTCCCAAGCCCTACCAGTGCACGAAGTGCACCGTATGCACAGAGGCGACGCCACAAAGTCGCCTCTAAACCTAGTATTGGTTGTCCTCGACCTCTCCCCAGAGGGGAAAAAGATCTTCGAACTTGAGAAGGTCTGTGGCCTCTCTGGCCTTCGTGTGGAACGTCCACACGAAAAACATACACTACGGCAGTGTCATCGCTGCCAACTTTATGGGCACTCTGCCCTTCATTGTCAATCCCGTCCCAGGTGCGTCAAGTGCCTGGGCGACCACGGGACCTCGGAGTGCACTCGCACCCGGGACTCCCCGGAGCCACCCAGCTGCATCCTCTGCGGCCAAGCGGGTCACCCTGCTAACTACAGAGGCTGCCCTGCCGCCCCCCGACCCAAACGTAAGGTCGGAAAGGGCAATGCCCAAAAAGGCACTAGAAAAGTGCCGAACAAACCCGCATTCGTGGCGGCCCCCCCTCCAGTGGTAAACCACTGGACGGGTCTTCCCACGACGGAAGCGTTTCCTCCGCTGAGGACGCGTGCCCCAGTTATGGCCGGCCTACCCTCGGCCACCCTCTCCCCCGCCCCCATTTCTAAGGCACCTTCTGGGCCATCGGCCCACCACTCTATAGCGGAGGACTTAGCTTTGGCGACTAAATTCGCCAAGAACTTGCCCTTCGACCTGGAAGAGGTCCAACTCTTGGCTCGGAAACTGAGACAAGTTTCAGAGTCAACTCAACCCTCCCTCCGGGATCAACTCGTGATCGAAATGGATCACGCGTACCTCCTCCAAATACTTAGATCGTTGTAACTAAACAACCTAGTACAAATTCTTGTTACCGGTAACAAATGGCGCATGTAGGTAGAAATAAACCACGCTCATTGACTCTGGCGACTTATAACGCCAACGGCCTTCGAAACCAGCGCGACTTGGTCCATGACTTCCTGGTTACCAATCAAGTAGATATACTACTAGTACAGGAGACCTTCCTGAAACCGAGTAATAGAGATCCAAAGATCTCTAACTATCGGGTCACTAGACATGACAGGGTAGGCCGTGGTGGCGGCACCCTGATCTATTTCAGGAGATCCCTACACTGCATGCCTGTAGTCACCCCTCCACTAGAAGGTATGGAGGTATCCGCCTGCAGACTAGCAATGACTGGCCACCAACCTCTAGTCATAGTCTCAGCATACCTCGCATGCCAAAAAACCCTTATTAAAAAAGACCTAGAAGCCCTATTCAACCTAGGCCCGGCTGTTATAATAGCCGGAGATCTGAATTGCAAACACGAGCAGTGGAATTGCAATACCACTAACACCAATGGCAGAGCCCTAATAAATATATCAGACAATCTTTTGTTTGATATACTAACGCCCATGACCCCCACAAGATATCCCCCCAACCGCGACTGGGGGACCCCAAACACTCTCGACCTAGCATTACTGAGGGGCGTAACTCTTCAGTTCCATTCGATCGAAACGATGGACGATATAGACTCGGACCATCGTCCGGTTATCCTTAGATTAGGACCACAGACAGACCAGACATCTGAAACTAGGACCTCTGTGGACTGGTTGAGACTTGGGGACCTCCTCAAGGCAACCAGCTCACAAGACCTGGACCGCATCCCAGATCACATCGGGTCCCGCCAAGACACGGAGAGGGCGATCGAAGCCCTCACCAGCCACCTTCAATCCGCAGTGCGGAACTCGTCCAGGCAGGTGCCAGTGGAGGATGACCGCCACTTATGCCTGCCGGACGAGGTGAGGGTACTGCTGAGGGAAAAGAGAGCCGCCTCCAGAGCTCATGACAGATATCCCACCGAGGATAACAGAATCCGACTCCGCGAACTAGAGCGCGAGGTCAAACTACGTATCCGGGAAGTCAGGGAACAACGTTGGGACAGAACGTTGAGGGATATCGAACCAACTCACCAGGCGTACTGGAAGCTGGCTAGAGCTCTCAAATCAGACACCCTTACTGTCATACCCGCGCTAGAAAGAGCCGACAACACCGAGGCGTTCGATGACGAGGAGAAAGCCGAGTGCCTTGCTCAGAGTCTAGAGCTTCAATGCTCCCCCACTACGCAAAACGTCGACCAGTCACACCTGACGGAGGTGGACTCCGAGGTCGAACGTAGATCCTCCTTACCAGCGGAAACCACACTCGACCCGGTCACAGTCGAAGAAGTGCAAGATCTGATCAAGTCTCTCAAACCGCGAAAGGCCCCAGGGACCGATGGCATCAACAATCGCGTTTTAAAACTCCTACCCGCCCATCTAATTATAATCCTGGTGAGCATCTTTAATGCCGCCATAACAAACTGCTCCTTCCCCGCGATCTGGAAGGAGGCAGATGTCATTGGTATTCACAAGCCGGGAAAACCGGCTAATAAACCGTCCAGCTACCGTCCAATCAGCCTACTAAGCGCACTCAGCAAGCTTTACGAGAGAGTCATCCTCTCACGACTTAGAGATTTTGCCTTCAGCAAACATCTATTACCTGATGAGCAATTTGGCTTCCGTGCTAGACACTCATGTGTGCAACAGGTGCACCGCATCACGGAGCACATACTATCTCACTTTGCCCATCGCCCCCGCCCTATAGGAACAGCCGCACTGTTCCTAGACGTAGCAAAAGCCTTCGACAAGGTCTGGCACAACGGCTTGATTTACAAGTTGTACCAGTTCGGTGTGCCAGACAGACTCGTGCTCATCTTGCGAGACTTCCTCTTAGGCCGAAGCTTCCGTTTTCGAGTGGAGGGAACGCGCTCGTCCCCTCACCCACTCACAGCCGGTGTACCACAGGGCTCGGCCCTGTCCCCACTACTTTTCACGCTGTACACCAGCGACATCCCAAAAACTCCAGATGTGGAGTTAGCCCTCTTCGCGGATGACACCGCACTCTATACATCAGATCGCAACCGACAAATGGCTTGCGTCCGGCTGCAGGCAGCTGTCACAGAGCTAGGCGAATGGTTTCGCAAATGGAGGATAGAGGTAAACCCGGAGAAAAGCGCAGCAATGTTCTTTTCCCCGGGCACGCTTCGCTCCCCCAAACGCGCTTGCCTTCGCCTAAAAACCATTTCGCTCTACGAACAACAAATTCCCTGGGAAAAGTACACCAAATACCTGGGTGTCACCCTAGATCGGAACTTGCGCTTCAACGAGCATATCACTATAATCCGAAATAGAGCGCGATTTGTGATGGGTCGTTTAGCACCCATGATAGACAAACGAAGCAAAATGTCCCTCAGACACAAGCTTACTTTGTATAAAACATGCATCCGCCCGATCATGACATACGCGAGTGTGGTATTCGGCCATGCCAAGCCTGCCCTTTTAGATAAATTGCAAATCGTGCAAAACAAATTCATGCGCAGAGCCGTCGGTGCTCCCCTCTATATGCGTAACGTCGACCTCCACCGCGATCTGGAGCTTCCCTCCATCAAAAACTACATTACGTCGCTCTCGCGTAAGTATTTCGATCTCGCGCCGCACCATCGAAATCCACTCGTCGTGTCCGCGTCCGATTATAAGCCTCGGCGAAAGGCTCTCGTGCGACGACCGCGTAACGTCCTCACGGACAGGGTCGACGTTATCACAAAACGGCTGGCCCGGATCAGCCCGCCCGCGGTTAGGACGGCAGGCTGGCAGGCACGGACAGACAGACACAGACGGCGGCGTCTCAGGCGCCGCCAATCAAGATCTCTCCACGTCCCTGCGAGGGACGCTAGGAGACATAGCCCCCCCACAGGATAGACTAGGCGTGTTGCTGGGAAGTTTCTTTCGCCGTTTCTTCTCTCCCAGCCATAACACGTTGCGAAACGGCAGTAAGATAGCGTAGGCCGCCGCAAACCACCGATCCCGGCCCGCCGGAATCCTTCCCCTCGGGCTTTATATTACCCGTCGCCCGTTCTCAATTAGTGCTTTGTGTCGCCCTATGGTGGCCATCATTAAATTCATCCCCCTCTCATGGCAACAGTTCTTATTTATTTAATTTCAAATTAATAACGGTTAAAAATAAACTATATCTATCTCAGTCCGACCCGTCTCTTTCCTGCGCCTAACGGTCGCGTCTACATAGTCTATGAGGCTTAGCAAATTACCAGTAGTTCCGGAGATTAGCGCGTTCAATCAAACAATATTAGTATATTTGGCTACAACACTAATACTCGCATTTTAAATATCGCGATATCTTTTGAATGAAACGTCCGTATTGAATAATTCAAAAAGTTCTAGAAAGGTATTGAATTCGTCTTGAATATGGGGTAATTTATTTTGATAAGGATTAATACCAAGGTATTCATAAAGAGTTTCTGAAGCGACGGCATTTTAATTACTTAAAAAAATAAAGAAAACACTTATTGTGAGATAACTACAATAGTTAGACATATCGTGACGAGATATTTTTTGTAGACAATATTTTTTTGAAAATATAATATAGCCTATAGCCTTCCTCGATAAATGTACTATTCAACACTGAAAGAATTTTTCAAATCGGTCCAGCGGTTCCTGAGATTATTGCGTTTAAACAAACAAACAAACTCTTCAGCTTCATAATATTAGTATAGATATAGGGAAGGAGCGATGAATGATAATATTTTTTTTTAATTATGCATAAAAATATACATTAATTCAATAAAAAAAAACATTACACACACTACCATGTATTTGACACACACACGCATATATGCTCTTTTGTTTATTGCTCAAGTCAAATTAACAGTGAAGCCTTGGTGAAATCTGTGATTATAGAAATATAATCTTTGACATTAATTATTATGGTTGAAATTCGAGCAGGGGCGACCACTAGTTAGATATAAATAAACCATTAGTTAATAACCAATAACCAGTAGCTGACATTTAACCTGAGACATAAAGTTGCAGAATCTGTCGAACGTTAAAAAGCGTAAGACATCTTGGTGCAAGGCCATAAATCATTGGATAGGGGGCGATAGTGCGGACTTGGGACGAGGTACCCTCTGATTTAGTGCTTAGGACTGCGAAATCTAGAAAGGTTATGTCATAATCATCACACACTGTCCCCGAGGATCGACAACAAATGCTACGAACATTTTTTACATTCTACTAGCTGACAGAGAGAGAGTGAAAGAGAGTGTCGGGGTAAAGGTAAGGAAAGGAATGCTCCGGTGGTTCGGACATGTAGAAAGAATGCATGATGAAAGAATGACTAAACAGATATACAATGCAAAAGTGGATGGATGCAGAAGTCGTGGAAGGCCACGACACACCTTCCATGATCAAATTGATCGTGTACTAGCAGAAGGTGATGTTAGGAGCCTTAAGAACAGACGAGCGTGCATGACAAGAGTTATGAATGTCAAAGAAGCAAGTGAGGTGTGTAAGAATAAGCCTAAATG
This sequence comes from Dendrolimus kikuchii, assembly GCA_019925095.2. Lineage (NCBI taxonomy): Eukaryota > Metazoa > Arthropoda > Insecta > Lepidoptera > Lasiocampidae > Dendrolimus > Dendrolimus kikuchii. The sequence continues at coordinate 13,875,425 of CM034413.1, forward strand.
GCGCTCTGTTGTTCGTGCCTACCCCGCAAGGGAACTGGCGTGAAGTTATGTATGTATGTATGTACTAGCTGACCCGTGCCCTTCGCTGGGCGTCTTTAAAAATACACATGCAACCACGCACACATGCAGAAAGCACTCGCAGTGCCACGTACGAGGAGATACGCAATTCTTGCGTGGAACGTGGTTGCTGTAACATATTTGACAGGCGTTTCTGTGCCCACTCCACTAGGCGTAAAACATTTTTACTTTTTTTATTTATAAATCACAAATAATGTAGCTTACTATTGGTGTAATAATTTTCAAAATCGGATCGCGACTAATTCAAAAAGTCTATTTCACGGTTGCTACGCGCGGGAAGGCACGAATCGCTACGTGACAAAGTATTATTTTGTTTAAGATTTTCATTTTTAGTTATATTAGACCTTACAGAATCAAAACCCTGAAAAACTTAATACTAAATAATAGTTTATAATTCCTTTTGCAAAAATATATATACTTCACTATTTAGGTGCAAATGTCGCTTATGATAAAATGGTCTCTATGAAATGGGGTAGTACCAGCGTAAGTGACTCTCTCGCAGTTTATCCGCTATATCATGAAGGCTGCCGCGTAAGCCGGAGCTCCTGACGCATTCTTTCTGCATGACCACACATCCACCGCAGCAGATTTACTAACGTGACACAGGTCTTGCTTATGTCGCTCTAATACAAGCAATGCTTTACTGAAATAAAAAAGAATGAGTTTAATTATGGCTTTATAGACCAGTCAGTTCAGCTTATCTGGCACTTTGGGGACGCAAATAACACCTACGCATATCTTTATAAATAATTATGTATTATTGTACGTGGTGATGGTGGGCGTCCTCACGGAATTACTCAAATTCCCTGGCAGCATGGCAAGCCTTTGGTGTGGGATGCGACCTGCGTAGACATGTTGGCCGACTCTATTCATGAAAAACTGTTACGCGATGTGTTTATGAATATTTAATAAATTACTACCATCGATCAGAGAACTGCCTAAAAAAAGCTAAAAATATGGTTTCCGGAGAAAATAATATAGTCAGTTAATGATTTTCTTAAGTACAAAAAAGAGATTTTATTTTAATACCAATTTACATTTTCTTGACATTGTGTTATTTCTGTATTTTGAATATAACTAATTAATTAATTTTGTTTATAAAATTAGATTTTTTAATAGATTTTAGATTGACCATTAATTGATCGTATACTCGATGTTTTGTATGCCGATGTGTAGGTCTAATACAGTGAGAACTTTTGACTCTGTTGCCATCTTTTTTAAAACTTTTACAAATAAGGATTCATTCATTCATTCATACAAGTAATCGTATATACATATCATCCGTGCAGGAACGGAGAAAGAATACAATTACCTGCGTTGGGGCGGCCTGTCGTAAGAGGCGACCAAACAACCCACAGCTAGGTGGTAGGGCATTTGCCCGACTGGATGGCTACCACCCCTGGTCTAAAGTTTGTCGCCATAACAACCTTGAGTTGTGTTCCGGCATTAGTGACCAGGTTCCAGTCTCCCTTAAGAGAGCAGCAGCGCATTTGTAGCACCTTTGGTGATGCAAATATCCATAGGCGATGGTAACCGCTTTCCATCAAGTGGGCCGTCTGCCTGTCTGCTGAATTCCTACAACAACAAAAAATGTTTGTACGATATTATGCCTGCGATACAGGTCGTCCGTGTATAGCGAGTAAAGGCGTCGGCAGTCACGTGCCCGGTGTGTTGATAAAGGAACTTTATTAGCCGAGCCCGAGTTCATTCCCTGTACACACACGTAACTCATTTCGCATGTATGTTGCGTTTCACGTAACTAGTTTATTTACTGTCTCTCCTGAAAGAACTAGGTCGTGTAGGTTGATTGGAAGATCAGCTCTCGAGGAGTTAGGAGCATGTTTTAAAACTATAGTCCGTCCGGCCGCTCTATAAAGCCACATTTGGCATCTATCAAATTGATTTTAGTAGTTTCGTAAACATTCGATGATGAAACAATAAAAAAAAAAAATTGTTTATGGCTTGGCAGCTAGGCCTTTAAGCCAGATCTTAGTTTACAATATAGTTTCTTCATTTTCTTAAGCCTATGAGTAACACAGCTGAACTGTAGGTAATCAGCTGGTGCCATTCAACGGAGTTCTTGTGACAACTCGAAAGGCCACATTTGACTACACAGTTCACATTTCTCACAAAACACATAATTATTACTCAAAAACCATCAATATCCTACAACTATTGTTCATTTTAGAGAGATTTTAGACATTTTTAGAAAATAAAACTGCACAGCACAACGTCCCCTTTCAGTTCCCGCCAAAAACTCCACAATTAAAAATTGAAGTCGATATCGGACATCATACATTACCGAACCCATTCTGATAAACATATTTGCTGTTAAGTGATGTCAGGAGCCTTAAGAACAGACGAGCGTGCATGACAAGAGCTATGAATGTCAAAGAAGCAAGTGAGGTGTGTAAGAATAAGCCTGAATGGCGCTCTGTTGTTCGTGCCTATCCCGCAAGGGAACTGGCGTGAAGTTATGTATGTATAACAAATATACATACATACATAACTTCACGCCACTTGCTTATTTGACATTCATAGCTCTTGTCATGCACGCTCGTCTGTTCTTAAGGCTCCTGACATCACCTTCTGCTAGTACACGATCAATTTGATCATGGAAGGTGTGTCGTGGCCTTCCACGACTTCTGCATCCATCCACTTTTGCATTGTATATCTGTTTAGTCATTCTTTCCACATGCCCGAACCACCGGAGCATTCCTTTCCTTACCTTCACCCCGACAATCTCTTTCAAACCAACTCTCATTGTTATTTTTATCTATTTTATACACGTCTGTTACTGACAGCGGGCTAGTTACGTATATTATTACTACTCTTATATCTAAACACTGTTGGTACATATAGAAAGAAAGAAAGAAAAATTTTATTTGAAGAAACATATATACTAATATGTATACAGCGTTATTTGTTAGCAGCAGAAGGTGATGTCAAGAGCCTTAAGAACAGACGAGCGTGCATGACAAGAGCTATGAATATCAAAGAAGCGAGTGAGGTGTGTAAGAATAAGCCTGAATGGCGCTCTGTTGTTCGTGCCTATCCCGCAAGGGAACTGGCGTGAAGTTATGTATGTATAACAAATATACATACATACATAACTTCACGCCACTTGCTTATTTGACATTCATAGCTCTTGTCATGCACGCTCGTCTGTTCTTAAGGCTCCTGACATCACCTTCTGCTAGTACACGATCAATTTGATCATGGAAGGTGTGTCGTGGCCTTCCACGACTTCTGCATCCATCCACTTTTGCATTGTATATCTGTTTAGTCATTCTTTCCACATGCCCGAACCACCGGAGCATTCCTTTCCTTACCTTCACCCCGACACTCTCTTTCAAACCAACTCTCATTGTTATTTTTATCTATTTTATACACGTCTGTTACTGACAGCGGGCTAGTTACGTATATTATTACTACTCTTATATCTAAACACTGTTGGTACATATAGAAAGAAAGAAAGAAAGAAAGAAAAATTTTATTTGAAGAAACATATATACTAATATGTATACAGCGTTATTTGTTAGCAGCAGAAGGTGATGTCAAGAGCCTTAAGAACAGACGAGCGTGCATGACAAGAGCTATGAATATCAAAGAAGCGAGTGAGGTGTGTAAGAATAAGCCTGAATGGCGCTCTGTCGTTCGTGCCTACCCCGCAAGGGAACTGGCGTGAAGCTATGTATGATATCAAGCTTTTTCTATTATATTAGTCGCGAAGTTTACGAAAACCTCCCACTTCTTAAGTGACTCAACGATATCATCCGCCGGGCTCTTGTCACCGCCGGGGTACCTTCCATTTTGGAACCAAACGGCTTGTGCCGCGACGATGGCAAGAGACCGGATGGGATGACGCTGATTCCCTGGAAGATGAGCCGCCCCTTAGTGTGGGATGCTACTTGCATTGATACTGGCGGCGGCCCATCTTTCAAGTACACTACCGCCGATTCTGCTGCAGCCGAACAGGAAACCCTCAAGCGCCGCAGATATGCCACCATTGGAAATGGTTACACATCTGCGGCATTTGGGGTGGGAACTCTGGGTCCGTGGGGTCCTGACGCCCTAAAGGTCTACGTCACACGCGACCAGAAGGCTGGCGTCTATTTTACTCAAAGATTAAGCGTTGCTATACAACGTGGTAACGCCGCCAGCCTTCTAAGAACGTTCCCGGTAAATTACAGTGGGTTTGGGACCATTAGTTTTTCTTTAGGCGTTTTTCCCTTTTTTACTTAGTTTTAATTTTTATGTAGTTTATTTTTAAGTTTATATTTATAACTTTATTTATTTTTAGTATTTAATTATATGTTTTAAGTATTATTATTATTGTTTGATTTGAGGTGAGATTATGTACAATGCAAAGTTATTTTATTAAAAATAGTTTTTAAATGAAATTGTAGGGGTCCGTGGCGTGTTGAGGTGGTACGGTGTCGAGGTAGCCTTCCAAAATTTCAACACCAATAACGTTCACAAATTAGAAGGCGTTGCTAAGTTTATTAGCGGATATCAAATCGGTGAACCAGTATGAATTTATTATATCGAGGGTTGAAAAGCTATTTGTTTTAAGCGACATTTTGTGTGAGACTTAATAACACTATGGGTTTGTTTTATCCTAATGTCTCTTAAAGAAATATAAAGAATCTGATGTCTAGTTTCAATCTATAGATGTTCTTTTTTTTAAGTATGGGGTACATAGTTCGTTAGTGATGTGTTTTTCTGGGTTATTTGAAACTCCAAACTTTTCTCCCGAGAAATTTTAAAAATGTCGTTTAAAACAAATAGCCTTTCACCCATCGATATAATGTACACAACAACAAAATACAGTTATTATAATTCCTACGACGGTATGTACGCGTGAGACTACACAAGGTCATTCAGCTGCACTGCCGATCGAACGACTCGGGTGCGTGTCCACGGGCGATACCCGTCGCGTTGCGCAGGCGCACCCGGCCGCGCGCTGCGCTCGCGCATCTCCGTCGTTTGAGTATCTATGACATGCTGAGACGACGGTGTGATTAATTAACGTGGCGGAAGGCCACAAAATTAATGACTAAATATTAAACTAACTATGATTATTCGTAAGGAAAATCAAGGTACAAAAAAACCTTAAAACATCATGTAATTGAAGTCAATCTCTCAACTTCAGTCTACTTCATAAGTGTTATGCGAATAACGGTGCGGTAGTAGCACACACTGAGAATCAAGAAACGCTCATAGAAAGGAGGTCGCTAAGCTTTCAATACCATTTAGACTGAGGATACCGATTCCGGACCGCTGCTGCACCAATATATCATAAAGTAACTTTATATAATGTGATCATTGAAAAGTAGCCGAAACGTCGGAATAATAATAAAAATTAAATAAATTACCGCGCTTAAAACCGTTAAAACGTAGTTTTATTATTTTCCATTTTTATTTGATTTTTACTAAATATTTTCGAAATATCAAAGCATCAAGAGCACGAGAATAATAATCGTGTACACGTGCGAGGTTTACAAGTCTTTCAGCTTTTTTCTATCAGTCCTAATATTCATCTACCAACTTTGAAGCAGATATTCGTATTGGGTCTGTTAGAAAAGGATAGAGCAATAGAGATGAACGAGACAGCAATATGTGTTGTTTTTCTTGCAGTCCTCAAGTGACAATGGATAAGTAAAAAGCGGGATAATTAATGATAGCGTGTGGGAGTACTCGGGAAATATGGGATACCCATTCAGCTAAAGGTCACGTTAGAGAAGGGTTATAATTTTTTGTCTATTGAGGGTAGATTTCATTTATGCCTAACAAAAAAACATTAAAGATGCTAACTAAGTGGAATTAACAAATCGCTTGTGAATTGCCACGTTTTTAAAAAAAAATAATTAAAACTTACATACTATAAGATACATACATACATACATAACTTCACGCCAGTTCCCTTGCGGGGTATGCTTATTTTTACACACCTCACTTGCTTCTTTGACATATTATAAAATAATATAATATATTAAACATTTACTTATCTATCTATTGTAATATATGTTAATATAAAATGCTTGTCACATATAATGTTAGCAAATATATTTATTTAGATTATTTTGTATATACGTATATATATATTATTACTAGCTGTGCCCGCGACGCCGTCCGCGTGGAATTTGTTTTCAAAGCCCCCCCCGATTTTGAAACATTTTTCATTGCTGCTCCGCTCCTATTGGTCTTAGCGTGATGATATATAGCCTATAGCTTTGCTCGATAAATGGTCTATTCAACACTGAAAGAATTTTTCAAATCAGACCAGTAGTTCCTGATATTAGCGCGTTCAAACAAACAAACAGCTTTATATATTAGTATAAGATTATATTTATATGTGTATTAAATTTATAAATTAGTGTAAGTATGTATTGTTATAATTTGGGCTACCTGCAGACAAAGAACATTTATTACCTGCCGGCGTTTGAGCTGATAACATTGAAACTATTTATGACTGTCTTCTTTTGTTTACTTTGTGTTTAAAATTTGTAATTAGAAAAACAGTCCATTGTGTATTGTCATCTTTTATGACAGTCATTAGACAGGTGTGTGGAACTAATTCTAAGAAATTCGACCTACGCGGACGGGCAGCCATATTGTATGGTGCAGTATAAAGCAATGGCCCAATGGAGAGATCTGCAGTGAAGCTATAATCAGCAGCGAGACAAGACTTGTGTACATTCGGTAAACTATTTACGTTTGGACTGGTTGTGTTCAGTTATATTTGTACCTGTGTTATACGTGTTTGTATAGTTCTAATAAATTCTATAGTCATTCCAACGGCATTTTAATTCGAGTCCTGCAACTCGTAACAATATAAATATAATTTCTTTAGCCTACGTTCGTCAACATATTATAACTCAAATAATTCAATCTAAATTACTCTTTAAATCACTAACATAAAGTTCAAAATGCAGTGCATTCAATTTCCTTTGAATCTACGTATAAAAGGATATCTGCCTTAAATACATACAGATAGAGCTAAAATTCATTTGAATTTTTTTAAGTTTTATTATATTGGAAATTAATACTAACGGGTAAAGAGAAATATTAAATATATTAAATTTCGAATTAAATAAGGTTGTATTTTATGTGTTTATCTCTTTTTAGTGTCGCTTTATCGTTTCATCGATTTGCAAATCACGATTCTAAAGAAGTTTCACTTTAGAAAAATATTTATAGGACGAATCGCGAACCCCTCCTTTTTTTGAACTTGTTCAAAATTCAATGAATTTACAGAAATTTGACTTTGACCCCATATACATTTCTATCATTATATTAATATGTGAAGCAAAAACTTTGTACCCCTTTTTACGAAAATTGCACGAACGGAGGAATATGAAATTTCGCACGACTTTACCGATTTTGATGAAATTTTGTGTGTGTGTTTGAGTGGGTCCCGGGATGGTTTAAATCCACAATTGGAACCGGTAGATGGCGCTGAGATCGGGTTCTACAATTCTCATTGTCACCTGGAGCGATTTTGGTGATTTTGCTTTTGTGTGTTTGAGTGAGTTCCCGGATGGTTTAGATTCGCAAAAAGAACCGGTAGGTGGCGCTGAGATCGGATTCCAGAATCCTCCTAGTCACCGGGAGCGATTTTGGTGATTTTGTTTTTGTGTGTTTGAGTGGGTTCCCGGATGGTTTAGATTCGCAAAAAGAACCGGTAGGTGGCGTTGGAATCGGGTCCTAGATTTTTATTTTTTCAGAGCAGGACAACGTCTGCCGGGGCCGCTAGTAGTTTATATAGAGAAGGAGTGCAGAATGTTATTTTTTTTTTTAATTATGCAAAAAAATACATTAAATTAAAAAAAAAACATTACACACACTACCACGTATTTGACACACACACGCATATATACTCTTTTGTTTATTGTTAAAGTCAAATTAACAATGTAGCCTTGCCGAAATCTGTGATTATAGAAGTAGTCTTTGACAACAGAACCTTAATAATGTTTAAACTTATAATTTAAATTAATTATGGTCGAATTTCGACCACTGGGCAACCGCTAGTATATTACAAATAATTCTTGTGAAAATTTGTTTTAAATTTTTAGAAAAAAAGGTGTAAGATTTCTGAAATGTTGTAATGTATGTTATTATCCGTGCAGGAACGGAGAAAGAATACAATTTCCTGCGTTGGGGCGGCCTGTCGTAAGAGGCGACTTAACAACCCACAGCCTGGTGGTAGGGCATTTGCCCGACTGGATGGCTACCACCCCTGTTTTAAAATATGTCGCCATAGCAACCTTGAGTTGTGTTCCGGCATTAGTGACCAGGTTCCAGTTTCCCTTAAGAGAGCAGCAGCGCATTTGTAGCATCTTTGGTGTTGCAAATGTCCATAGACGATGGTAACCGCTTTCCATCAAGTAGGCCGTCTGCCTGTCTGCTGATCTCCTGCAATAAAAAAAATGTTAATCGAAAGTGTCCCCCACTTTCCCCTTGCATACCTTAAAAATTACTAAAGATTCAGTCGTTTTGTACGTACTTATGGAAGCAAAGTCGCGTGCAAATCTTTATCAATTTTCATTCAGAGTATAGCAGTATTTCGAAACCCACTCAAGATATAAAGAATTGAAGGAAGACCATTTACGATGTGAGAAGTGCCGAGGTCATAAAATGCAGGGACTGTCTAGACCACCCCCACCCCTTTGCACCTCCCCACTCTTCCCCACCACGTCATGTTTGATGGATTATATGTCACTTCCACGCTTCGAGAACATTCAGTATGTATAGAGATAGTATTAGGGAATACGACTGCCATTTTGACAAAAACGAAACCAACATACTGTTACGAGCTGCAGGACTCGAATTAAAATGCCGTTGGAATTATTATAGAGTTTATTAGAACTATATAAACACGTATAACACAGGTACAAATATAACCGAACACAACAAATCCAAACGTAATGCAGAAGGTCGTAATTCAACAAAAACCCCGATTCTCGATTGTAGTACACACGCTCGCTTTGATCTTGGTTCTCCCTCAATCAAGCCATCGTTTTATACTGCACAAATGCAGTGTGCCTGCCTGGCAACGTGGACCGAATTTCCTAGAATCAGATTGTACTTTCAAATCCGTAGTACCTGGCTAAGGATTACAATACAACAATAGGCCGTATGCCAATAAATAAGTAAACAAAAGAAGACGATCATAAAAGAATTACAATAGTTTCAATGTTATTAGTTCAAATGCCGACGGGTAATAAATGTGCTGCTACAAATCTGTACGTGGAATTTGTCTTTGTCGGCGTCTAGGTTGTAATAATACATATTGCTACGAATTGTGACTGAATACAATCCCTTACAATCATTTTTCAATTTTGTTTACAAGACAATACAACTATTTCTATGAACCAGCATGGATGTATGAGATGAGAACTCCAAGAATTAAAGAAGATTTAAATCCAAGTCAAAAGGCGAAGCAACAAAATAAGTTTAATTTAATTTAAAATCACGTATTAATAACGACAAATAAACCGGCAACCGGCCGAAATCGGGCGATAATAAAATTCCTAGTTGACAACCAGCGGTTATAATATAGGAATATTTCATCCGTCGTTTCCATACAAAAAGTCTGCCGATCGGTTAGAAAATCCCTCCCATTGGTAATTGGTGGTTTCATGAGTAACTAGCTACGAACAGTTCATCATAGAAACATCACTAGAGCTACCAGGCGGTAATATTTTAACCGTCGGTAACAAAAGCGAATCGTTTTCACATTAGTAAAAAAACAAGATTTAATGCCAGAAAACAAAATAAATTATTTAACTGTTTTGTTAATATTGTTACAACCTAGACGCCGATAAAAACAAATTCACACCTGCATACCTGTAAAAAAAACACATTTTATTACCTTTCGGCATTTGGACTTCTTTTTTTTACTTATTTATTGACATTATTCTAGAGAACAGTCCATTGTTTTCTTGTACTCGTTTATGGCCGTTGCGATTAACTCATTAGCTAGGTGTGTCGGATTTGAAGTACAAATTGATTGTAGGAAATTTAGTCCACGCGGCCGGACGGACATATTGCATCTGTGCAGTATGGGAGGGACAAGGCAGTCGAGCGAGAACCACGAGCAAAGCAAGACGTGTGTACTACAATCGAGAAACTTTTAGTGACGGACTTTGCGCGTTTTATTGAATTACGACCTTCTGCATTACGTTTGGACTTGTTGTGTTCGGTTATATTTGTACCTGTGTTATACGTGTTTGTATAGTTCTAATAAACTCTATAATAATTGCAACTCTGAAAGAGAGTGTCGGGGTGAAGGTAAGGCAAGGAATGCTCGGGTGCTTCGGGCATGTGGAAAGAATGCATGATGAAAGAATGACTAAACAGATATACAATGCAAAAGTGGATGTGTGCAGAAGTCGTGGAAAGCCACGACACACCTTCCATGATCAAATTGATCGTGTACTAGCGGAGGATGATGTCAGGAGCCTTAAGAACAGACGAGTGTGCATGGCAAGAGTTATGAATGTCAAAGAAGCAAGTGAGGTGTGTAAGAATGGGCCTAAATGGCGCTCTGTTGTTCGTGCCTACCCCGCAAGGGAACTGGCGTGAAGTTATGTATGTATGTAATAATTGCAACGGCATTTTAATTCGAGTCTCGCAAGTCTTAACATTACGATTAGAATAAACATAGGGTAGATAGATCAAAAGACTTTGTAGCCATGTTTTTCTTAAGGTAGCACTTGTTTATGAAGGAATCACATTTTAATAATTTTATTGCGACAGTTTCTAATAGACACGTATAAGCAAATAATCGAGTTAGAAACCTGAATACGTGGTAACCAGGATCATGGTATATTAAGCAAAGTAAAGAATACAAAAATACTGTTACGAGTGTGGGACTCGAATTAAAATGCCATTGGAATTACTTTAGACTTTCGTAAAATGATACAAACAGGCATAAAACAGGTACAAATAAAACTAGACACTACTTGTTATAATCTGCACGATCAATAACACGCTCAAAGTCCGTCACTATATCGCTTGTTATATTTGTACCTGTGTTATACGTGTTTGTATAGTTCTAATAAACTCTATAATAATTCTAACGGCATTTTAATTCTCGAAGACTAGAAAGAAAGAAAGAAAGAAAGAAAATATTTATTTCAAATTGCGACTCATACAATACAAACTGTTAACAAAATAACAATAAAAGAAAGCCGCAATATATGAAATGAGGTTGGCACTCAGTGTTTCGCTGTGCCGAAACATGTTCCGACACAGCACTGGTTTTCAAGACGAGTAACAATATATTAAATTAAACTCTGTTTCGATGTCTGTACGTATTTTATGATTTCACAGCTTTATGTATTTAGATTATCTATATTAATACGTGAAGCAAAAACTTTGTACCCCTTTTTACGAAAATTGCGCGGACGGAGGAGTATGAAATTTCGCACACTTATAGCTTATATAGAGACTAACGGCCCCGGCAGACGTTGTTCTGCCTTTAAAAAATAAAATTCTAGAACCCGATCTCAGCGCCACCTACCGGTTCTAATTGTGAATCTAAACCATCCGGGAACCCACTCATCCCTACTCCGTAATGTTTGCTGGATGAGAGGTGACAACGGTAGACATCTAGCGGGGATAACTGATCGATTGATATTTAAAAAAAAATCGCGATGGATAAATAGGGGTTGATCGTAGAGAGGTGGACAATTAAGAGTAATTTTTTTTTTTTTTATTCTAAGTCATGACAAAATAAGATTAAAAATCTTGCCAAAAAAATTAAAGTTTATAATGAACAAATAAAAAATAGGGGTTGATTGAAAAAATTAATAATAATCTAAAAATTAAAAAAAAAATTAGAGGTGGACTACCCTTAACATTTAGGGCGATGAAAAATAGATTTTGTCCGATTTTCAGACCTACCCAATATGCACACAAAATTTCATGACAATCGGTCAAGCCGTTTCGGAGGAGTATGCGAACGAACATTGTGACACGAGAATTTGATATATAAGAAGAAGCGACAACTGCTATATTTTTTTAATTATGCATAAAAAACACATTACACACACTACCATGTATTTGACACACACACGCATATATACTCTTTTGTTTATTGTTCAAGTCAAATTAACAGTGTAGCCTTGGCGAAATCTGTGATTATAGAAGTTATAGTCTTTGAAATTAATTATTATGGTTGAATTTCGAGCAGGGGGGACAACTAGTAGAGATAATTTTGTGTTACTTATGTTAGACGTATGTAAGGCAAGTGACATGTGTGATTCATAACAATGTTATAATGTAATTAAGTTTTATGAAATGAAGAAATTTATAATAATAATAATAATAATCGGCAGACAAACACACACATTGTATATCCCCAAATTAAGCAAGTTACGCTTGTGTTATAGGTAATATACAACGGACTACTCTGGGGCCGATCCCAGACACCCAGGCCATAGTAAATAACGGAGAAAATACGTTTCCGAAATTTACTATACCAGGAATCGAACCCGGAACCTCTGCGTTGCAGTGAGGTACGCCGGCAAAGGCTTAGCCCGCTCAACCACAGAGGACGTCGAAAATTGCGTTAATCGCAAACATTAATAGAATTACATACATACATAACTGAACGCCAGTTCCCTTGCGGGGTAGGCACGAACAACAGAGCGCCATTGAGGCTTATTCTTACACACCTCACTTGCTTCTTTGACATTCATAGCTCTTGTCATGCACGCTCGTCTGTTCTTAAGGCTCCTGACATCACCTTCTGCTAGTACACGATCAATTTGATCATGGAAGGTGTGTCGTGGCCTTCCACGACTTCCACGATTAATAATATTAAAAAACTAATAAAATTCTTTATAAAGAATTGTAAGATTCCGTTGCATTCAAAACAATGCTAACTTCCTACAATGCTACTTGAGTATGCACCGTGCTACGCCACTTCAAAATCCAGCTAACTTGAAAAGAAAATAAGTAACTTTATTTAAAATTAAGTTAATTCAAGACGACGTGGAAGTTTTGACGTTAACACTGGCCAAGAGACGTCACGTTTTGTTTCACAATGATTCTCGGTCGTAGCGGCATGGCCTTTTTAAGTTACGCTACGGCGTAGTTCTTAACAAATAATGAAGAAGTTTTTATCTTAAGATAAATCGTAGTGTAGAAATTTAAAAAAAAAAATATTTTTTTTGGTCTAGATCAGTGTTTTTCAACCTGTGGGTCGCGACCCCTAGGGGGTCGCAGAGCCTTGCTAAGGGGGTCGCCGGCAAAAGAGAAAAGGCAATTTCAATTCCTACCTCGTACTTAGGTACTTTCTAAGCTCAGCAGCTTTTTGCAGAGTATAAGGCCCTACTAATAAATATGAGTAACAAAATAATAAAAAAAATACTTCAACGGACAAGTGGAAAAACGAATAGTAACAAAATTTAAACTTGAAGTTTTATGGGCAGGTTTTCAAATAGGACAAAAGTACATTAACAATCTGCCCGTAAGACTTCAAGTTAAAACTTTGTTGCGATTCGTTTTTCCACTTGTCCGTTGAAGTTTCACTTCTACTATGTGTCCCAGCACACATTTTGATTTTTCGCAGGTTTACTGCAAATTATGATTTGGTTAGGTTAGGTACATTTTAATGAATGCATTTTTTATTTAAACTTATTTTATTTTATCAAAAAAAAAAAAACAATTCGATCCGGAACCAATAAAAACAACGATAGTCTACTCTAACATTAAGCCGCCTCTCACCAAGTCTAGCCTAAATTTATGCCGCTCTTCCACGCGGCCGTAACGCTTTTTCGTGACAGAAAAAACATAAACGTAGCCTTTTAAATTACTAACTTTTTATCTATGACCCACGGGGGTCGCCAAAATTATCGACCTGTAAAGAGGTCGCGTATTCAAAAAGATTGAAAAGCACTGGTCTACATAATCTTGGCACTTTTGAAAAAAATCATAAATTATCTAGTCATAATGAAACGATGTAGCATCGAAATGTTACTTTTTTTATTGCAGGAGATCAGCAGACAGGCAGACGGCCCACTAGGTGGAAATGCGCTGCTGCTCTCTTAAGGGAGACTGGAACTTGGTCACTAATGCCGGAACACGACTCAAGGTTGTTACGGCGACATGCTTTAGACCAGGGGTGGTAGCCATTCTGTCGGGCATTTGCCCTACCACCTGGCTGTGGGTTGTTAAGTCGCCTTTTACGACAGGCCGCCCCAACGCAGGAAATTGTATTCTTTCTCCGTTCCTGCACGGATAACTTTATTTAGATTCGCTGTTATTCCCTGGAAGTAAGCCGAGAGTTGACCACAAACATAAATAAAATGCATCTTCGGTCACACCACCTTCATCACCACCATCATCTTTCACACAATCCATCCATCTCTTATCTTGTAGTTTAACATTCTTCTGTCATGTGACTTTCATCCATCCTCATTATATGCCCATATACTCTACGGATAATATTACATACATACATACATAACTTCACGCCAGTTCCCTTGCGGGGTAGGCACGAACAACAGACCGCCATTCAGGCTTATTCTTACACACCTCACTCGCTTCTTTGACATTCATAACTCTTGTCATGCACGCTCGTCTGTTCTTAAGGCTCCTGACATCGCCTTCTGCTAGTACACGATTAGTTTGATCATGGAAGGTGTGTCGTGGCCTTCCACGACTTCTGCATCCATCCACTTTTGCATTGTATATCTGTTTAGTCATTCTTTCATCATGCATTCTTTCCACATGCCCGAACCACCGGAGCATTCCTTTCCTTACCTTCACCCCGACACTCTCTTTCAGACGGATAGTAGTGATAGATTAATTCTTCATTTACAAATAATACATATTTTCGGGGTCGAAGCAGCGTGAAAAACTAGTTCAAAACAGAAGCAAACTGCGAAATCTAGTTAACTTGGCTACGTCCCTACTAATTGCTGATTCATTTAAAGCGTGGGCGTCTGAGTGAGTTTTTGGCACTAACCCAAAACGGCTGCGCTGTTTCTGATGAAAAAAGAACCAAGTCACTGAACGAATACTGATTTGTTGGCAACGAAATTTCTCCCACAGACAAATTAATTGTTTTGGAAGTCTACTTTTCTACATTTACGATATATTATGTTATTAATTTACCAAATGAATGTTTGCTGTTATGGACAGGCAGACGGCCCACCTGATGGAAAGCGGTTACCATTGCCTACGGACATTTGTAACATCAAATTTGCTGAAAATGCTGCTCTCTAAAGGAAGACAGGAACCTGACCACTAATGCCGGAACATAACTCAAGGTTGTTATGGTGGCATACTCCAGACCAGGGGTGGTAGCTATCCAGACGAGAAATACCCTACCTGACGAACGAAACATTTCGGAATAAAAATCAAATTAAATACGGAGCTTAAAACCGTTGAAACGTAGTTTTATTACTTCGCTGTGTTATAAATATTCTATGCACCCCGTTCGGCCGATCTCACCCCTATTCCGTTTAGTCATCACATTCATATTGTTACAACTCAGATCCCGACAAACACAAAACCCATCTGCATATCTGAAACAAAGCACATTCATTACCCGTCGGCATTTGAACTAATAACATTGAAATTCTTTTATGGTCGTCTTCTTTTGTTTATTTATTGACATACGGCTTATTGTTGTATTGTGATCATTAGACAAGTGTTACACATTTAAAATTGATACATAGTATAAAACAAGTATTCAATCAGATTTAAAGTATGGCGCCATAACAAGCTTGAGTTGTGTTCCGGCATTAGTGGCCAGGTTCCAGTTTCCCTTAAGAGAGCAGCAGCGCATTTGTAGCACCTTTGGTGTTGCAAATGTTCATAGGTGATGGTAGGTAACCGTTTTCCATCAAGTGGACTGTCTTTTGTTTAGTTATTGGCATACGGCCTATTATTGTATTGTAACCATTAGCCAGGTGTTACGGATTTAAAGTACAAGCAGATTCTATGAAATTCGGTCCAGGCGGCCGAACGGACATATTGCATCTGTGCAGTATAAAGCAATGGTTCGATTGAGGTAGGAGTTAGTCGAGCGAGAACCACGAACGAAGCGAGACGTGTGTACTACAATCGGGAATCTAATAAGTGACGGACTTTACGCGTTTCATGTAATTACGATCTTCTGCATTACGTTTGGACTTGTTGTGTTAGGTTATATTTGTACCTGTGTTATACGTGTTTGTATAGTTCTAATAAACGTTATAATATTTAATATATATATACTTATACCGATAAAATATGAAATATATATATAATATATAATAAATATACATTTTTATTTTTATTTATATATATATTTAATATTTTATCCGTGCAGGAACGGAGAAAGAATACAATTTCCTGCGGCCCGGCGGCCTGTCGTAAGAGGCGACTAAACAACCCACAGCCAGGTGGTAGAGTATTTGCTCGACTGGATGGCGACCACCCCTGGTCTAGAGTATGCCGCCATAACAACCTCGTGTTGTGTTCCGGCATTAGTGACCAGGTTCCAGTCTCCTTTAAGAGAGCAGCAGGCATTTGTAGCACCTTTGTTGTTGCAAATGTCCATAGGCGATGGTAACCGCTTTCCATCAAGTGGGCCGTCTGCCTGTCTGCTGAACTCCTGCAATAAATTAGAAAAAAAAATAATAATTCTAACGGCATTTTAATTCGAGTTTCACGACTCGTAACAATATATTAACTTCCAATTTGCCCATCCATCATCCATCACACATACATTTCATCTGTCTCTCAACAAAGACGGTCGTCTCTTAAATATAATAACTGTTTTAAAAACGGGTTAACCCGGTCTCCTATAACAGCTCCTATAAAATCTACGTGGCTTTGACATTTTGGTGGGTAGAACAGAGTGAAAAAATGTGTATGACAAGACAGGAAGTATTAAAATAATGGACGTCACACCAAAGCTATGAACCTGCTGAAATGACTAATAAATATTAATTAAAAATAAAAAACCAAAGACATTATAACTAAAATACATTATGTAGCAGATCATTGCCAACGGGGAGCGTGCCCAGAAGGCTGGCTGCATTGCCACGCTGTATGGCAATACTTATTTGTTGTGCAAAATATGAGCCAGCCTTCTGATCACGGGTAGTGTCAAAGAGTTTCTTACATATGTCTTTAAAGAAACTCTTTGCCGACGGACCCCACGGGCCTAATGTTTCAACCCCAAACGGCACAAATATGTAACCCCTTCCTAAGGCTCCATATTTGCGCCGTTTGACGTCCTCAGCTGAAGCGGCAGCGTTGCCAGCCCCTGACTCGGTCATTGGAAGATGTGACGGGGCCAGTGTGTCAACACAGGTCGCATCCCACACTAGCGGCCGCCCCATCTTCCAAGGGACGAGTGACATTCCGTCCGGTCTCTTGCCATCGTCACGCACCAGGCCATTTGGTTCTAGAATGGCCGGGACGCCGACGCTGACAAGAGCTCGGCGAATGATGTCGTTGAGGTACAACAAGTGTTTAATATGAAATGATGTCTCTTTTAGTTAATATATTATTTATAAAAACAATTAAATTAAAATAAAATAATTAAGTTCATGGCTTGGCATCTAGGCCTTTCAACGGAGTTTTTGTGAAAACTCGAAAGGCCACATTTGACTATACAGTTCACATTGCTCACAAAAACGCATAATTACTTTTTTTTATTGCAGGAGATCAGCAGACAGGCAGACGGCCCACTTGATGGAAAACGGTTACCTATGGACATTTGCAACACCAAAGTTGCTACAAATGCGCTGCTGCTCTCTTAAGGGAGACTGGAACCTAGTCACTAATGCCGGAACACGACTCAAGGTTGTTATGGCGACATACTTTAGACCAGGGGTGGTAGCCATCCAGTCGGGCAAACGCCCTACCACCTGGCTGTGGGTTGTTTTGTCGCCTCTTACGACAGGCCGCCCCAACGCAGGAAATTGTATTCTTTCTCCGTTCCTGCACGGATACAGGTAGCTTAATGTTTTTAACCATTTACTAATTTGGGGAATAGTGTGAATGGAGCATTAGGTAAACTTCTAGGCGCTAAGAACCTCAGCCAGAAGGCCCAGCTTGCCATACACAACGCGGTGCTGGTACCTACGCTCACGTATGGAAGCGAAAGTTGGGTGTGGAAGAAAGAGCATGAAAGTAGAGTAAACGCGGTCAAGATTGCGGTCGCATTCGTAATACCGAAGTAAGAAAGAGAGTTGGTCTGAAAGAGAGTGTCGGGGTGAAGGTAAGGAAAGGAATGCTCCGGTGGTTCGGGCATGTGGAAAGAATGCATGATGAAAGAATGACTAAACAGATATACAATGCAAAAGTGGATGGATGCAGAAGTCGTGGAAGGCCACGACACACCTTCCATGATCAAATTGATCGTGTACTAGCAGAAGGTGATGTCAGGAGCCTTAAGAACAGACGAGCTTGCATGACAAGAGTTATGAATGTCAAAGAGGCAAGTGAGGCGTGTAAGAATAAGCCTAAATGGCACTCTGTTGTTCGTGCCTACCCCGCAAGGGAACTGGCGTGAAGTTATGTATGTATGTATGTATGTACTAATTTGGTGTTTAAACTTTGATGCTGACATTTCTTCAGCATTCAACACAGACTATTTTCATGAGAAAATTTGGGAAAATTATTTAAAAGAAACACTAAAGAAAGATATCAAATCGTAAGCTGTCATGTACAGCCCTCCCAATAGCGTCGAAGAGAAATATAGCGTACACCCTGCAAACGACGTAATGTTGGTTCGTGCTGACGTAGAGCGCCCCCTGTATCTGATGTGTTATTTATTCCACACGTCAGTATATTAACAACATTGGCATAATTTAGTATTTTCTCAAGTTTTCGCGATTAGCACAGATAAATAAAACTGTTTAACACTTAATTATAAATACTAGTGGTCGCCTAGTGGTCGAAATTCGACCATAATTAATTTAAGTTTGAACATTATCAAGGTTCTGTCGTCAAAGACTATACTTCTATAATCACAGAATTCGCCAAGGCTACATTGTTAATTTGACTTGAGCAATAAACAAAAGAGTATATATGCGTGTGTGTGTCAAATACATGTTAGTGTGTGTAATTTTTTTTAAATAATTCTGCACTCGGTCTCTATATCTTATACTAATATATAAAGCTGAGGAGTATGTTTGTTTGTTTGGTTGAACGCGCTAATCTCAGGAACTACTCGTCTGATTTGAAAAATTCTTTCAGTGTTAGATAGCCCATTTATCGAGGAAGGCTATAGGCTATATATCATCACGCTAAGACCAATAGGAGCGGAGCACTAATAATGTTTCTAAATCGGGGGGCTTTTTAACTTATCGCTTTTGACTATTCCACGCGAACGAAGTCGCGGGCAGAAGCTGGTAAACTTTATGTATTTGTCTATTTATTTCCTTTACACAAAACATAACAATAAAGTGGGATTTTTTTTAACTATGGGTGGAAAAGTCGGGAGCCCAAACTAGGAAAAAAATCCTGTCATTATGGCACTCCTGCCCCCTCACCTCCAGCTTAAAAATACAAGTATATAGTAGCTGACACTAATGTTTATAAAATATGCAAGTGGTTTAAGTTATATATGAATTATGTGATCATATGCCTGTGGTGTGGATGCATATAGGTATGTTGTTATTGATATCCTATCACTTGAACTGTAAAGATAATGACTTAATAGGTTGTATAAGGTTTTCAGTGATTTCATAATCAAATTTTAATACAAAAGATTTGACATCGATTTTGAGTTCATAGTGTTTTACATACATACATACATAACTTCACGCCATAGTGTTTTAATCTGTATGAATCGGTTATAAACTATAAGTGTGCGAAATTTTATACTGCTCCGTCCGCGCAATTTTCGTATAAATGGATACAAAGTTTTTGCTGTTTTTGCTTCAAGTAAAAATACAAAAAATCAGTAAATTCAGATTTGTACCATAATTTGAATGTAGTATCTAATCTAGAGAGTTACAAGCTAGATTTACTTTTAATTAAAATTCAGACAGTGTTAGTTTAGTTTCATCTATCTACATCCAAAACGAGGTCACGCGTCCTATCTGTGGGCCGTATTTTCGTATCTGTGTATGTGCCCCCGATGGGCGCGTTCCTCTAATAGCTCACAATGCCCACAATGCTCCGTCAGCCGTTCAACAGAGGCTACGTTCCATTAGGGACTCACAACGACCACGTTCACGACCGCGAGTTTTCCCGTTCCACTTGTTTCTTGGCGTAACAATCGTAAACCCAAGTGGAACGGCTATTCGACCCACTTATTGACATGGGTCGTTGTGAGCGTTGTGTGATCGAAAACGATGACGTCATTAGTGACGTTTTCGCCACGACCGCAACGATCGACTGAGCGTTTTGGGCGTTGTGAACTATTAATGGAACGCCCTGATAGTGTTACAAGATGTCCACCACAGTAGTCATGAGAGCCATAATTAATATCACATAGATAATCGTTTAATCCGTGCAGGAACGGAGAAAGAATACAATTTCCTGCGTTGGGGCGGCCTGTCGTAAGAGGCGACTTAACAACCCACAGCCAAGTGGTAGGGCATTTGCCCGACTGGATAGCTATCATCTCTGGTCTAAAGTATGTCGCCATAACAACCTTGAGTTGTGTACCGGCATTAGTGACCAGGTTCCAGTTTCCCTTAAGAGAGCAGCAGCGCATTTGTAGCAGCTTTGGTGTTGCAAATGTCCATAGGCACCGTTTTTCATCAAGTGGGTCGTCTGCCTGTATGCTGATCTCCCTCAATAAAAAAAAATCGTCATAGATAATATTTTTAGTCGATTTATCAGATGATTCGATTTATAATGAAATTGCCATTTTCTACCGGTTACTATATTTTATAAGCCCACTAAATTATTGTCTAGATAATTTAGTGCATCAATAATTATTATAATTGTTTTGTGATCCTGGCAACACTATGACGTAGTTGCTATTTTTAGCAATGATGCAATGTTATGGTAAATTTGAATTTAATATTGGAATGCGTGGCTGTCTTAAGTTGTTTCTGCCACCATTGAAGTAACACTCGAAAATATATCTCGTAACAACGTAGACCTCTCGTGGATTTATTAATCGCGACTTCTTAGCCCCCAACATTGGTTATGGGCCCAGGCAGCGCAAATCCATAGCGCTGTTATATTAACAAAAAGAAATCGGATCGGAGAATATTCAAAAGCAGTATAATTAATTGCGAAAAGGTGCAGAACGATGAGCAGTATGTCGATGCGAATCGAGCCCTTGGGCAAGGACAATTACGACAGCTGGAGAATTCAAGTACAAGCTCTGTTGATTAAGAATAATGAGTGGAAGTACGTGAGTGGCAAGGTTCTCAGACCAGCTGAGATTAATGAAGCTGAACGCTGGATGGAAGAGGACGAAAAAGCCAAAGCCGATCTGATTCTTTCGATGAGTGGAAGTGAACTTCGACATATTAGAGGTTGTAATACTTCCAGAGATGTTTGGCTGAAATTAGAGTCAATATACGCATCGAAGGGACCCGCTAAGAAGGCTACACTTTTAAAGCGTTTAATCCTGCACAAAATGTCGGAGACAGGAAATGTTAGGCAACATTTGGATACTTTTTTCGACGCTGCGGACAAGCTTGCAGAGATGGGTATAAGTATCAACGAAGATTTAGTATCTATTATGTTGTTATACAGTTTGCCCGGAAATTTCGAAAGCTTTAGATGTGCGATTGAATCGAGAGACGAGTTGCCAAAACCAGAAGCCTTGAAAATTAAAATACTGGAAGAGCATGAATCCAGAAATGCAAATAAAAATCTGGATGAAGGTGTTCTGTACACAAATACGAGAAAGTATTTTAAGAAGAGTAAGAAAGGCGCAAAGAGCAGATGTACAGTTGAAGACAAAACTGATCTCAATAAGAGTAGAACTGAAAAGAAAGAAGGTTTTAGATTTAAATGTTACAAATGTCACGAACGTGGACATAAAGCATCGGAGTGCAAAATTAAAATAGGTAGAAAAGCACAGAAAGCAGAAGAAACACATTGTATAAATAATATTTTAACCACTTTTAATGTTTTAGATGTAGAAGTTTCTAATGCTGTAAATGTTCAAAAACATGACTGGATTTTGGACAGTGGGTGCACGTCTCACCTTTGTAATGATGCGAGTAAGTTCGGGGACACTTTAAAAATGACTAGCGGAGAACTAAATTTAGCGACACATGTAAGTACTGATATAAAAGGTAAGGGTACTGTAAGGTTGTCGGCATGGAGCGAACACTCGAGGGATTTATTTGAACTACGCGATACGTTGTTTGTTCCTAATTTAAGGACGAATTTAATTTCAGTAGCCAAAATAACAAATAACGGTTATAATGTTACGTTTAATAACGATGTAGCTCAGGTTATTGACAAGAATGGAGAAATTAAATTGTCGGCATATCGTAGAGGTAATTTATATTGTTTGAATAGCCCGGAATATATATTTAATTTGAGTGATTCGAATGCTGATGTACGTTGTTGGCACGAGCGATTAGGACATTTGAATGGAAAAGATGTTGCTAAGCTTTTAGGTAAATTAGGTGCTAAGTTTGATGTAACCGAAGTACGAAACTTACGTGATTGCGATATTTGTGCTAGAGGAAAAATGACCGCGTTACCTTTTTCTGATTCCCATAGTCCTTGTACTGAAAAATTACAAATAGTCTATTCTGATATTGTAGGACCTATGAGATGTGAATCTATAGGGGGAGCAAAATATTTTATAACTTTTATCGACGATTGTACACGTTGGTGTGAAGTTTATTTTCTAAGTGCGAAAAATAAAGCCTTAGAAGCCTTTAAGGTGTATAAAAGTCACGTTGAGAACATGACGGGACTTAAGATTAAATATCTCCAGACCGACAATGGAGGAGAATATTGTAACTCGGAATTTGATCGATTTTTGAAACAAGCAGGCATACAGCGAAGACTAACCGTGCCTCGAACACCGCAGCAGAACGGAATAGCAGAACGAATGAACCGGACCTTGGTGGAAATGGCAAGGTGTATGCTATTGAGTTCTGATCTTTCCTCAGGTTTTTGGGCCGAAGCGGTAGATACTGCATGTTACGTCAGAAACCGTTGTCCTACTAGAAGTCTACAGGGTGAAATTCCTTATGAAAAATGGCGAAACAAATCGGTGAAAATTGCATACATTCGAAGATTTGGAACTAAGGTACACATTCTTGATAAAGATCCAAACAAAGATAAATTCGCAGCAAGAGGTATTGCTGGTAACTTTGTTGGATACCCGAAGAACGCCAAGGGATATCGTGTGTGGATTCCTGAGCGAAGGCAGTTCATGATTGCGAGAGATGTGAAATTTCACGAAAGTCCAAACACACGAAAGGACATCTCGAAGCAAGAGCCGAGCCTATTAAACATTACGAAAGACGGCGATCAGGATTTCATAGAAATAGACTTCACAAAATCGAATGTTCCAGTTG
Source organism: Dendrolimus kikuchii (assembly GCA_019925095.2). NCBI lineage: Eukaryota > Metazoa > Arthropoda > Insecta > Lepidoptera > Lasiocampidae > Dendrolimus > Dendrolimus kikuchii. Next base: position 13,898,977 of record CM034413.1, read on the forward strand.
AAAAACATAGACATGAAGCAGAAGAGGTTGACAATATGCAAGACATATGGAGTGAATGTCAAGAATATCCTGCAGAGTATGACCGAAGATGTGTCTTCATCTAGACAATTACAAGTGGAACAACAAGCCGAAGAAACAAGGCATGACACACTTGATCAGCTAAGGATGACGACGAGAGCTCCTGGTAGACCTAGAATATTACGCACAGGAAGCGTAGGCCGACCGAAGAAAATCTATCAAACGAGGGAAGTTGAGCGATCTGTAACTTCTACTGATGCAAATGAGGTTGAAGATTTTGCTGGTTCAACTGAGATCACCTTGAAGAATGCTTTGAAAAGTAAGGATAAACCTGATTGGGAGGAAGCCATATTATCTGAAATTAGAAGTTTAGTTCAGAAAGGTACATGGGAGATAGTAAAAAGACCGAAAAACAGGAACGTTGTAGGCTGCCGTTATGTGTTGACGACAAAGCAGAACGTCGACAAGACTCTAAAGAAGAAAGCGAGACTTGTAGCACAAGGTTTCAGCCAGCGATATGGGGTCGACTATGAGAAAACCTTTGCACCTGTTGCTAGATTAGACACCGTCAGATTGTTAATGGCTCTCGCAGTTGAATTGAACTTGGAAATTCACCAATTAGATATAAACACTGCTTATTTAAATGGATCCTTGGATGAAGAGATTTACATGGAGATACCAGAACTATTAAGAGAAAGTTTAATTAAGCTTATGAATCGTGAGGGAGAAGATCCAATGGTCAAAAAGCGTGCGCAAATCATGCTGAATAAATTGGATAGTGGTTGCGATTCATGCTTATTGCGGAAATCATTGTATGGTTTGAAGCAAGCTGGACGTCAATGGAATCTCAAACTCAACAAAAAGTTGATTTCTATGGGATTGAAGCAAAGTCTGAACGAGCCATGTTTATACTTTAAACAAAGTGCAAATAGCCATTTGTTTGTATTGGTTTACGTAGACGATATTTTGGTGGCAAGTCAAGAAAGAGGTTTAATTATTAAATTTAAAGATGAGCTGTCAAGGGAGTTCGAATTAAAAGATTATGGTCAGGCAAAATATATTTTAGGAATAGACATACGGAGAAATAATAATGACAATGTCATTATTTTGTCACAACAAAATTATATTGACAATTTATTGAAACGTTTTTCAATGGAAAATTGCAATAAATGTGCAACGCCGATGGAAATTAATTCCAAACATAAACCAGAAGAAAAATGCGATGACGACGAAAGCGATACAAATTGGCCGTATCGAGAATTGATAGGTTGTTTGAATTACCTAAGCAATGCAACTAGACCAGATATTGCTAATGCGGTGAGTAAGCTAAGCCAAAAAGTCACGAATCCTGAAAAATCTGATTGGAAATCTGCAAAACGTGTATTACGTTACCTGAAAGGGACCATACAACGTAGTCTCGTATACAAGAAGACTAGTAATTGTATACAGGGTTTCTCGGACGCAGATTGGGGGAATTGTTTACTAGACAGACGATCTTATTCGGGTTATGCATTCATTTTAGGTGGTGCGTGTATATCCTGGCAGTCTAGGAAACAACGTAGCGTGGCGACATCGACTTGTGAGGCAGAGTACGTCAGCCTTTCCGAAAGTATGAAGGAGGCAGTCTATCTAAATAGTCTGATGAAGGAAGTAAGGCTCATGAGGTATGCTCGAGTGATTGTTCATGCCGATAACCAAGGGGCTATGTTTTTAGCTCAAGACCCAATGTTTCATGCGCATAGCAAGCATATTGATATTCGATATCACTACATTAGGGAGGTTTTAAGGGATACGAACGACATTGTGTTGAAACATGTGCCCACTGAATCCATGTTGGCAGACGTGCTTACTAAGCCGTTGCCTAGTGTTAAACACTACAAGTGTTTAGATGGTTTAGGTATTAAGTTGTGTTAATTTGTCTTCTGGATATTTTATGTAATTAAATTAAAATTTATAGGGGCGTGATGGATATACAAACTTTTTGTATATGGTAAATTTGAATTTAATATTGGAATGCGTGGCTGTCTTAAGTTGTTTCTGCCACCATTGAAGTAACACTCGAAGTATATTTTTTAGAGTTTACAGTTTTATGCGTGGTATTGTATTTGGTTTTTATTATTCCGACGTTTCGGCCACTTTTCACGTCGTTGTCTTCGGTGATTACGGCTACTGAAAAGTGGCCGAAACGTCGGAATAATAAAAATCAAATTAAATACAGTGTTTAAAACCGTTACAACGTGTTTTTATCATGTGTAATAATCGCGAAAACTTGAGAAAATACTATATTAAAAATATAACTTAAATTTAAAATATACTAATCTATATATTTAAAAATTGCCTGTCACAGTGTTTGACCGCGATAAACTGCGAAACTACTCAACCGAATTTGATGATTTATTTTTCATTTTGCTGAATTTGTTACAGCCTAGGATATATGATAGGTTTCATTTTAATTTATAAAAAAATATATTGCTATTTCTTTCTAAACCTAAAGGTACTTTTAAAGGTTGATAAATATGAGTTCTGCTGTCAACAATTGGAACCGGTAGGTGGCGCTGGGGTTGGGTTCTGGAATCCTCCTAATCTCCTAGAGTTGAGATCGTTGAAATGGTGTAGATTCACAATTGGAACCGGGTAGGTGGCACCATTGTGAAACGTTCGTAAATTTTGTTTGTAAAATTTCTTTAAAGGTGCTTCCTCATAGCGAGCATTCGCTTGTAATGTAACGTTGCAGAGCCGAGCATTACATCGATGAGGGAGGAGACGAAGCATTGCAGTTCCTGTAATGACACCATCTGTAATATTTTGATACAACTTGTAATACAACGGCCGCTTCGTCTGACATTGTGGAATCAACTAAATGCTCAGAATCTAATCATGACTGTTTCGTTACAAGCGAATGCTCGTCAGTCAGGGAGGCAGTATTGGAACGTAATACTAGAAACCGAATCATAAATATTACATCACAGGCGAATGCTCGCGGTGAGGGAGCATCTTAATATAGAATTGTCGTAAGTTAAATCTGTCAATTTTAAAAATGTGATCTTGCAATGTTTGTTTGTTAGTTTGTTTAGGTCAAATCTGGCAAACTGTATCAGAACACGGTCCTTTAGACATACGACTTTGCAATTATGCATACTTTTTCAGTCTTGATGGCAATACATGAAAATCAAAAAATTAAAAACCATTACAAAAAAATTTAGTTTTACAAGAAAAATGTAACATATTTCAGCAAAAAATAAAAAGTAAAAATTACTATATTTAGAAAAATTGTTGTTGTTTTTTATGTTATACAAGGCACCGACTTTAATATGTCGTAGAAAACACGTATTTTTGGATTTTAGTTGCTGTTGAAGTCGGTTTCTATTTTGTATTTTTTTCACTTTTAACTTAAGCAGTATACTCCACTGTACTGAATCCAACGCAAAAAGAATTATCAAAATCAGTTCCGAAACAAAATGTTATGGGAGCTGCATACATCTTGTCATCGCAGCGGACAACGCACTACTGGCTAGCGCAACGCGGGAGCGCACATATTAACAGTTGCTCTATCTCGCTCGCACATCATCCGTCCCGCTTGCACACTGTGCTAGCAGTACGACTTGTTAATATTTGTATTATTATTTTTATTATTAACAACTCTACGGACTCGAGTTCCGTACCCTTTTTTACAACTTAATTTCTAGATTTAATTTTTCTGATTTAACACGCTTATTAGTTATTTTGGTTCTTGTGTGTGACATTAATTTATTGATTTTTGTGTTGAGGTGTATGTATCTTACGAATAACTTATTATATTAATTTATTCTAGTTTCAATACTAAACTTATACTAATGTCGAGTGTATCTGTTACATGCTGGTGTTGTGAGGAAGTGCATGTGCAGTGTGGGCCTTATATCTATACTTATATATATTGTCCTATCTAGTGTCATGTGTGTTAATATATACATATATATACAATATTTGTATTTAAGGTTACCGTTCCCAAAATAAGTGAGTTCACTTAAGTTCGCATCAGCATTCGACAGTGAATACTATCTCTACTATATGAAGTATCATTTAACCTCTACCTTCCACTGCTACAAAGTTATGGCTAAACAAACATCAAAAAGTAATATTTACTCTACGAATTGATCTGAAGGGTGAGCCCCGATAGAGTGGAGGAGCGTGATGGAATGCTCCTCCGTCTTGAAGGAAGACCTTCCAGCGAGGCTAATGTTGTTCCTCGCAGGCCCTTCTGTTATAGTTGAAATTTTGTATATATTCTTTGTATGTTTCGGGAAACGTTTGTGACATCAATTATTGCACAGCGCCATCTATTGGCTTGTAAGTGTTCCACTACAGATCACTCTCTTGTTTTCAAGTGGTTTAAAACGATGTTAGTTGCTAGGTTTTCACATTGCATAACCGAGAGATCGTCGTTATAAGCATTCAATACTTATACATGTCAGGTATACCGAAACAAAGGTACCAACTTTTTGAGTGTATAATTTTATACCTCGTCCGGATGTCACGAACAAAATTTCCCCAAATGTGGTTATTGTATACCATATTTCTACCGCACAAATGCGGTAACCCGTTCAAATAGTTCTATACGAATAATTCCCGCATTATTGCCACCGTGTGTGCAATGGGGGGAGGGGGGGGTTAATTAAAGCAACGGACTGTCCGACGCGACGGTCTGACTTTCAATACAGGGCTGGCAGAGTTCAGGAAACAAAATAAAGTGGAAACATAGTCATGATAATCGGCCGACAAACATGCTTGTTGTATATCCCCATATTAAGTAAGTTGCGCTTGTGTTATGGGTAATATACAACAGACTACTCTGAGGCCGATCTCAGACACCCAGACCATAGTAAATAACTGAGAAAGTTCGTATCTAAAATTTACCAATCCAGTAATCGAACTCGGAGCTTTTGTTGCAGTGACGTAAGCCGACAAAGGCTTAGCCTGTTCAACTACAGAAGTAAAAAATTAACAGAAAATACATAAAAAGCATAGACAAGATCAAATTAAGTGTAAATATAGACAAAAAATTTAAAAAGCTTGATGGTTATGTTTAAATAGTAGCATTTTATTACAATATCTTGTGTATATCACCTATGCGTATATATATATATAGATATATATATATATATATATATATAGTTATATATTTAATGGGGTGGTTCGGGCATGTGGAAAGGATGCATGATGAAAGAATGACTAAACAGATATACAATGCAAAAGTGGATGGATGCAGAAGTCGTGGAAGGCCACGACACACCTTCCATGATCAAATTGATCGTGTACTAGCAGAAGGTGATGTCAGGAGCCTTAGGAACAGACGAGCGTGCATGACAAGAGTTATGAATGTCAAAGAAGCAAGTGAGGTGTGTAAGAATAAGCCTAAATGGCGCTCTGTTGTTCGTGCCTACCCCGCAAGGGAACTGGCGTGAAGTTATGTATGTATGTATGTATATTTTTATTACTAGCTGTACCCGGCAGACGTCCTGCTCTTAGAAATATAAAATTTAGAACCCGATTGAAGCGACATTTACCGGGACCAATAGTTAATTCAAACCATTCTCAAATCCACTTTAATAAAAACAAATAAATCATCAAAATAGGTCCCACCGTTTAGGAAGACTTAACCATCCCGGAACCCGCTTGAACACACACAAAAATAATTTCACCTAAATATTGGAACCCGATTACAGCTAAATTCATTAATTTACATGTATTTTATCAATGAAATAACTTTTTTTATTATTTTTTATTGCAGGAGTTCAGCAGTCAGGCAGAAGGCAAGCCCACTGGAAGGAAAGGGGTTACCATCGCCTAGGGACATTTTCAACACCAAAGGTGCTACAAATGCGCTGCTGCTCTCTTAAGGGAGACTGGAACCTGGTCACCAATGCCGGAACACAACTCAAGGTTGTTATGGCGACATACTTTAGACCAGGGGTGGCAGCCATCCAGTTGGGCAAATGCTCTACCACCTGGCTGTGGGTTGTTTAGTCGCCTCTTACGACAGGCCGCCCGGACGCAGGAAATTATATTCTTTCTCCGTTCCTGCACCGATAAATGAAAAAATGAAATAACTCCGACCGAAGCATCTGTTTTAAACGATATTCAGTTTTTTTACATCCTCTTTGACGATATTTGCAGCACACAATTCTGTCAATTCTATGTCTATGTGTAAAAAAGTTTATGTTGTCCAAAGCGCTAATATTAGATTATCAATAATTTCATATGGTAGTTAAAGATCCTTAAATTTTTTAATTTTCCGCGCAATTTTCTTAATTTTTTCTTTCATAAAAATCTTCTGACAATGACAAACATAGCAAAAAAAACGCCTGATGGCGTGACCAAGGGAAATAGAGATTCATATATCTTAATATATATAAATTACGTGTCACGTTGTTTGTCCGCGATGGACTCCTAAACTACTTGACCGATTTTAATCAAATTTGCACACCGTGTGCAGTTTGATCCGACTTGAAAGATAGGATAGCTTACATTTGGACCCGGTAAGTGGCGCTGGAATCAGGTTCTAAATTTTATTCATTCAGGGCAGAACAACGTCTGCCGGGACAGCTAGTATATACATATATATATATATATATATATATATATATATATATATATATATATATATTGTCCAGAAGAGGTCGCTTGATAGCGACAAGACCGCCCTTTGTACACAATTACAATAGTACTAGTTCGTACGTCTTCTGTGATGGTGTACAATAAAGTGTTATCTATCTATCTATAAAGTGGAAATATTTGAAATGAGGAGTCTCGTCCCAAATAATAATAATAATAATAATAATCGGCAGACAAACACACACATTGTATATCCCCAAATTAAGGCAGTTACGCTTGTGTTATGGGTAATATACAACGGACTACTCTGAGGCCGATCTCAGACACCCAGACCATAGTAAATAACGGAGAAAATACGTTTCCGAAATTTACTATACCAGGAATCGAACCCGGAACCTCTGCGTTGCAGTGAGGTACGCCGGCAAAGGCTTAGCCCGCTCAACCACAGAGGCCGGCAATTCAAATTCAAACGACGCTTCGCTGACACTGATAGGAATTAATATCAGAATGTACAACGAAGCGGGATTAGCTAGTTTCATCTAATAATCAAAGTGCGTCAACCCTAGGGAGTGCTAGGGGTGTAAGGGGAGGCGTGAGGACGTACGTGTGAAGAATAGCGACGAAGGACTTTAAATAAGTCCGTTTGTTCAGTTGTTTCGAGGTTTTTTGTCTTCCTTTTGATAGCTTCATTTACTTGTGTTTAGCGTACTAACATTTTCAATATGTCTGGATCGCTTTTGAAGTGAAACTTCTTTACATACATAAATAATCTAATACAAACTATGGGTTTTTTCATTGCATGTGTTCAGCAGACAGGCAGACGGCCCACTTGATGGAAAGCGGTTACCATCGCCTATGGACATTTGCAATACCAAAGGTGCTACAAATGCGCTGCTGCTTTCTTGATGGAATCTGGAACCTGGCTACTAATGCCGGAACACAACTCAAGGTTGTTATGGCGGCATACCCTTGACCAGGGGTGGTCGACATCCAGTCCGGCAAATGCCCTACCCCCTGGCTGTGGGTTGTTTTGTCGCCTCTTACGACAGGCCGCCCGGCCGCAGGAAATTGTATTCTTTCTCCGTTCCTGCACGGATAAAACAACCCACAGCCAGGTGGTAGGGCATTTGCCCGACTGGATGGCTACCACCCTTGGTCTAAAGTATGTCACCGTAACAGCCTTGAGTTGTGTTCCGGCATTAGTGACCAGGTTCCAGTCTCCCTTAAGAGAGCAGCAGCGCATTTGTAGCAACTTTGGTGTTGCAAATGTCCATAGGCGATGGTAACCTGGCTTTCCATCAAGTGGGCGGTTCGCCCGTCTGCTGATCTCCTGCAATAAAAAAAAATTGTTATCTACAATATGCATTTAGTAAAAAGCTGTTATTTTGACATTACAAACAGATACGTCAATTTTATTCATCTGCATAGATAGACTATAAGGGTGTAGCGTATAGATGAGTAGTATTTTAGCAAGTAACCATACATACATATCACACCTATTTCCTATGGGGGTAGACAGAGACTATGGATCTCCACTTGCGACGATCCTGACAAACAACTACTTTCGGTTATCTCTTCATACATGCATGTTTATTTCAGATGCTTTTTACCTGACCTCTCTTTAACACTTCTGATATTTGATCATGGTGTAATGCGAGCACTTTTGGTCTATAAGGAAAACTGTATCCTGTTTTGCCCCATTTTGCCGATAGTTTGTTGCCGCTTATTTCCCTTAAAGGGATAACACGTTGCGAAACGGTGTAAATAGAATAGGAAGTAGTTATATTTTATTACTTACTAGCTGTGCCCGCGACGTCGTCCGCGTGGAATTTGCTTTCGAAACCCTTCGATTTTGAAACATTCTTCATTGGTGCTCCGCTCCTATTGGTCTTAGCGTGATGATATATAGCCTATAGCCATCCTCGATAAATGGGCTAGCTAACACTGAAAGAATTTTTCAAATCAGACCAGTAGTTCTTGAGATTAGCGCGTTCAATCAAACAATATTAGTATATTTGGCTACAACACTAATACTTACATTTTAAATATCGCGATATCTTTTGAATGAAACGTCCGAATTGAATAATTCAAAAAGTTCTAGAAAGGTATTGAATTCGTCTTGAATATGAAGTAATTTATTTTGATAAGGATTAATACCAAGGTACAAAATAAAGAGTTTACGTTTATAATAGATATGATTTATATTAATTGCAGTCAAAATAATGCAAGTAGGTATTTTAGTTATTTTTTGCACCGAATGTTCGGCATTTAAACCGATTCGGCCCAAGCTGCCGGAATTCGGTCAAACCGAATGTAAAACGAATTTCGGCCCATCCCTAATTGCTATTGCTCACCAATATACAATTACTCAATGCACGATTACTGGTACCCACCGCCGTAGCTGAGGGGGGGGGGGGGGGGCTGGTATTGTGGGGTAATGCCCTACCTTGAAATCACAATGCCCTACCTTAAAAATATCAAAAAGTAAGATAAATGTTTATAATTAAATTGTTTGTTCATAGTTTGAGATTTAAAAAAATGTAGCGATAGTTATCTAAAAAAATTTTACGTACTTTTTTTTATTTTTTTTTATTGCAGGCGTTCAGCACACAGGCAGACGGCCCACTTGATGGAAAGTGGTTACCATCGCCTATGGACATTTGCAACACCAAAGGTGCTACAAATGCGCTGCTGCTCTCTTAAGGGAGTCTGGAACCTGGTCACTAATGCCGGAACACAACTCAAAGTTGTTCTGGCGGCATGCTCTAGACCAGGGGTGGTAGCCATCCAGTCGGGCAAATGCCCTACCACCTGGCTGTGGGTTGTTCAGTCGCCTCCTACGACAGGCCGCCAGGCCGCAGGAAATTGTATTCTTTCTCCGTTCCTGCACGAATAGACGTACTACAGTTTGTGACATTCATTTCATATGATAATAATTCTTTGTTCTGTATATAGATGGCATTTGAAGCGCCATCACATGAAGCGATGGATCTATTTAATTATAATATCTGTGATGCAGAGGGGATTCCCTGTGCCATGGATTGCAATATCGGTTATATTGCAATCTATGGTACGGGGGATTGCGTGAGTTCAGCAGACAGGCAGATGGCCTACTTGATGGACAGCGGTTACCATCGCCTGTGGACATTTGCGACCCCAAAGGTGTTATAAATGCACAATGGTAGTTTTGGTCGTACCTATTTACTCGTATCACCCCACCCAACAATTAATTATTACCTCACTGTCACTCAGACATCAGGATCTCTACATACAAATCTGGAAGCCCAACCATCTTCGCTTGTTCTTCATCATTAAGGTTTTTTTTGATTGGATGAGTTCAGCAGACAGGCAGACGGCCCACTTGATGGAAAGCGGTTACCATCGCCTATGGACATTTGCAACACCAAAGTTGCTACAAATGCGCTTCTGCGCTCTTAAGGGAGACTGGAACCTGGTCACTAATGCCAGAACACAAATCAAGGTTGTTATGGCAACATACTTTAGACCAGGGGGTGGTAGCCATCCAGTCAGGTAAATGCCCTACCACCTGGCTGTGGGTTGTTAAGTCGCCTCTTACGACATGCCGCCCCAACGCAGGAAATTGTATTCTTTCTCCATTCCTGCACGAATAAATAATAACAATTAATTTAATAGTAAGAAAGAGAGTTGGTCTGAAAGAGAGTGTCGGGGTGAAGGTAAGGAAAGGAATGCTCCGGTGGTTCGGGCATGTGGAAAGAATGCATGATGAAAGAATGACTAAACAGATATACAATGCAAAAGTGGATGGATGCAGAAGTCGTGGAAGGCCACGACACACCTTCCATGATCAAATTGATCGTGTACTAGCAGAAGGTGATGTCAGAAGCCTTAAGAATAGACGAGCTTGCATGACAAGAGTTATGAATGTCAAAGAGGCAAGTGAGGTGTGTAAGAATAAGCCTAAATGGCACTCTGTTGTTCGTGCCTACCCCGCAAGGGAACTGGCGTGAAGTTATGTATGTATGTATGTATGTAATTTAATAGTTCTTAGATCCATGCTCATGCTCTGTCACTAACTTAGGGGTCAGTGATATACATGGTGATTGATTTAGGAGCCCGTGCTTTGAGGGTAGATCAATTATGATAATTTTTTACTTCCGCCCTACCTGTAACCTATGCTGCCCTATCTCAACAAACTAGCTACAGCCCTGCTGGTACCGCCATGTAAACCTCTTTTTGACCTATTCAAACTTTCTTCTAAAATATTTAAATTCCGCCTTCAAATCTGACGCCGCGTTCTGCTTTCGCACACACGTCAGTCATTCATTGTCATATCATCAACAAAATAAATTAAACCACTCCGCAGATTGTAAATATATAAAATTAAATAAATTAAACTAACATATTACAATCGCACCGCAACGCTTAATCGTATGAATATATAATTACATCGCTGTGAATATAACTATATCACGTCCGTCAGATAGTTTTCATTGTGAAAATAAATTATTCTCTATTATAAAAATAAATTACCCGCACCGCGCCGCAATAATGCAATAAACACTTATAATATAAAATACAATAAATAAATATACATATAAATCTATACTAATAATATAAAGCTGAAGAGTTTGTTTTTTTTTGTTTAAACGCGCTAATCTCAGGAACCGCTGGTACGATTTGAAAAATTCAGTGTTGAATAGTACATTTATCAAGGAAGGCTTTAGGCTATATTATATTTTTTTAAATATTAGGGGTCCTTACTAAAAGTCCTTACTGGACTTTTAGTAACCCAAGGTGTAAAAAAATGACCCGAAAAAAATCCTTACACGGCGTGCGCTGCGAAAACTATTGATTATAGAACAAAACAATGTACTACCACTTTGCAGAACATATAATTGCCCACAAAAAATATCTCGTAACTATATGTCTAACTATTGTAGTTATCCCACAATAAGTGTTTTCTTTAATTTTTTTAAATTATTAAAATGCCGTCGCTTCAAAAACTCTTCATTTTGTACCTTAGTATTAATCCTTATCAAAATAAATTACTCCATATTCAAGACAAATTCAATACCTTTCTAGAACTTTTTGAATTATTCAATTCGGACGTTTCATTCAATAGATATCGCGATATTTAAAACGTAAGTATTAGTGTTATAGCCAAATATACTAATATTGTTTGATTGAACGCGCTAATCTCAGGAACTATTGGTCTGATTTGAAAAAATCTTTCAATGTTGGATAGCCCATATATCGAGGAAGGCTATAGGCTATATCGTCACGCTAAGACCAATAGGAGCGGAGCACCAATGAAGAATGTTTCAAAATCGGAGGGTTCAGCTAGTATATTATAACAAGTAAACTAAAGTGAAGAAGTGAAAATGAGTAGCAGCTGTATTTCATGCCCTTTAATCAGGGACGTACGTGCTTGATCTCACATACTCATCTAAACTGCCCTACACTTCTTTTTCTACAAAATCGACATAGTCCATTGTTATAATAAATCCAGCGCATATTGTCGTGGTAGAAACAATACGTGGCCGTATCGCTTAAGGCAATCTCTTCCAGGCAACCTAACTTAAGGAATAATTTAACCTAATCTGACGATGTAGGTGGTGCAGATTATTAGGTAGATCTTAAACAGACATACTTACTTAAACTACGTATTACATATACATATCGTAGACTCCTGACACCTGTACACACTTCATCTTTTTATGATAACTCTTTTACAGTGCAGGCTGTCAAACTCTGGAATGCGTTGCCTCTTGCTGTCAGAGAGGCAAAACATTACCTACATTTCGGAACTCACTTAGTACTATCTGTCTTTAAATAAATATGTGTAATATATAAAACATTTGCTTATTTATCTATTGTAATATACACAACGCGGTGCTGGTACCTACGCTCACGTATGGATGCGAGAGTTGGGTATGGAAGAGAGAGCATGAAAGTAGAGTAAACGCGGTCGAGATGCGAGCACTGCGCAAAATCTGCGGAGTGACGCTCGCGGACCGCGTTCGTAATGCCGAAGTAAGAAAGAGAGTTGGTCTGAAAGAGAGTGTCGGGGTGAAGGTAAGGAAAGGAATACTCCGGTGGTTCGGGCATGTGGAAAGAATGCATGATGAAAGAATGACTAAACAGATATACAATGCAAAAGTGGATGGATGCAGAAGTCGTGGAAGGCCACGACACACCTTCCATGATCAATTTGATCGTGTACTAGCAGAAGGTGATGTCAGGAGCCTTAAGAACAGACGAGCTTACATGACAAGAGTTATGAATGTCAAAGAGGCAAGTGAGGTGTGTAAGAATAAGCCTAAATGGCACTCTGTTGTTCGTGCCTACCCTGCAAGGGAACTGGCGTTAAGTTATGTATGTATGTATGTATGTATGTATGTTTTATAGCAAATGCCTTTTTCTTGAGATCTTTCGTCAAAATACACCTTCCACATGTTATAGCAAAGACTCTTAATTGTTGGAATGTAATTAGTGTAATTCGGTATATAATTGAACTCAACTCCCTCGTAAATGGCTTGTTTTGCTAAAGTATCAGCTTTTTCGTTGTCCCGCAGACCAACATGTGATGGTATCCACTACATTATCACTTCTTTACCTAAGTTTGGGACTTGTAGAATAAGACCCAAAATGATGTAGGCTACCGGTGATCCCCTTGCCATAGAGGTACACTGAGCCAAATATTGCAGCGCGCTCATGGAGTCAGTAAATCTGATAATTTTATCGTACTCATTTGACATAATATATACTAACGCTTCAGATAAAGCCACAAGCTCCGCTTCCATTATGCAAGCTGTATTATCTATTCTAAACCTCATCCACAAGTCGGCTTGCGTGTCAAAGAAAGCAAGTGATGTTCTTAGTGTTTTCTCTTTTGGGGACGCAGGTAGATTTAGTGGGTAGTAGTCGCTTCTCCCTTCATTGAGAGAAGGACCGATATCATACGAGAGTCCGTACAGGCGGTCTCCTCTCGTATGCATGGCCATGTCGCAAGAAAAGAAATTCCTCTGCATTAACAAAAATAAGAAAACAGTATACTTGTATTATAAGAATGAACTTTTCTACAGTTCAACCTCCTTTTAGCCGTGATTTAGGCTCGGAGAGAGGCGCTCTTGACCCGGCTGGGTCACTTCAACGTGAGTGGGGCACTCTGGGACACGGAAAATGGGTGCACGATTATTGTACAGTTTTTTTTTTTAATTTTCATCTTCTCTGTCTCTTTTTGGAGCAGAGACCTTATTTTACTTTTTATCTTATCTTATTTTTTCCATTTTCAGTACTAGCCTGAAAGAGATCACTTTTTACCGCCCATTGTACTATCATTTGTATTTTTCTACTTTTGTTTGTCTATGTTTTGGTGTACAATAAAGAGTTACCTACCTAGGTAGGTAAGTACCTATCTTACTATTTAATACAAGTTTTATTTCTATCTTATTTACTTTGCATTTATATTTATCTATTTATTTGTTACATTATTATTTATGCTTATTTTATATGGATTTTTAGTTATTTATTATTGTTTTTATATTTACTGACAAATTTATATTCCAAGTTTATTGTACAGTTTATACACTGGCATAGTTTGATGGCCTCTGTGATTGAGCGGGCTAAGTGTTTGTCGAGCCATCTCACTAAACGCAGAGGCTCCGGGTTCGAGTCATGGGGTGGTAAGTTTCGTAAAAGAATTTTCCGTTATTTACTATGGTCTGAGTGTTTGGGATTGGGCCCATAGTTGTCCGTATCATATTACCCATAACACAAGTGTAACTTGCTTAACTTGGGTATATACAATCTGTGTTTTTGTCTTCCGATTGCCGTTAATAGTTGTTGGTGATACTTTATTCGAGTTCTAGTGGTTTCTTGTAGTAAGACGAAGAAATACACCTTGTAATTTCAGGGATTTATTCTTCCATTAGTAGTGCTTGGATGCTGATCCATGAAGTTGCCGTTTCAACTTAGAACTATTTGAAGTCGTATGTTTCAAAACCTAAGTAAAAAAATCTGGTTGATTCGGTATATTGTTGTTGAAAAAAATATATGTTAAATTTTGTATGCCCTATAAAGCGAAACATATACAGCATTCACTTATAAAATCTGCCATCTCCATGTTACTGACAAATAAAACAAATTCATTTCAATTCAAAATCGTAAGTGAGTTCATTGCAATGACCAAAAGTGTAAAACAGTGTGAAAGCGATAAGTGCGGTGAGCGGGGTCGCGTTGAGACGCGATTACGGCTCAGCCACGGAACCCACAGTTCAACCGACATACACAAAAACATTTTCACACAATTTTATATATATACTATATTACGTCTATATATATAAAAGAAAGTCGTGTTAGTTACACTATTTATAACTCAAGAACGGCTGTACCGATTTGGCTGAAAATTGGTAGGGAGGTAGCTTAGAACCAGGAGACGGACATAGGATACTTTTTATCCCTTTGAAACCGGTAGGTGGCGCTAAGATCGGGTTCTGGAATTCTCCTAATCACCTGGAGCGATTCTGGTGATTTTGTTTCTGTGTGTTTGAGTGGGTTCCCGGATAGTTTAAGTTCACAATTAGAACCGGTAGGTGGCGCTAAGATCGGGTTCTGGAATCCTCCTAATCACCTGGAGCGATTTTGGTGATTTTGTTTTTGTGTGTTTGACTAGGTTCCCGGACGGTTTAGATTCACAATTAGAACCGGTAGGTGGCGCTGGGATCGGGTCCTAGATTTTTATTTTTTCAGAGCAGGACAACGTCTGACAGGGCCGCTAGTATATATATATATATATATATACAAAATGTATAAGATATTGTTGCTAAATTGATATGGCTTATTAGCTGCTGCCAGCAACTTTGTCTGTGTTTTAAAAAAATCGCTATATGGACACAACTGTCATCGACGTCTACCTTTAAGCATTTGCCACAACATGACGCCTCACTCACGTTAAAAGAGTATATATTCTTATGTATATGTCATGAAGTGGGCATATTATAATTTTAAGAAATAACTTCTACACGACACTAACCATTGGAGCAACAAATAATAATTGTCGTTGTCATTGTCGTTGCCATGGTATTTGTTAGTAAATTGCAACGGTGGCGCCATAAAACGCGATTGGAGCGCCATCTTTTCATCCATATTCGTCTATCCCTCAGGAACATAACTTTAATCTGGATGAAAGTTACCATGTCCTTTGCGATACCCTTGACCACGTGTATGCAAAATTTCGTGACGCTTTCTTTAAGGCGTCAAAGCGCCATAAACAAACACATATTTACATTTATGCTATACTAGCTTTGGCATGCGGCTTCGCTCGCGTTTATGTAGATTTTATAGACAGAGCCTATCCCATGGGAGAGGTACATTTTTCCGGGATAAAAAGTAACATACGTGCTATTTCAGACTATAATCTCTCTCTATGCCAAATTTTATTCAAATCCGTTGAACCGTTCTGGCGTGATTGAGCAACAAGCATCCATCTAAACTTTCATACAAACATGACTTCACGCCAGTTCCCTTGCGGGGTAGGCACGAATAACAGAGCGCCATTCACGCTTATTCTTACACACCTCACTTGCTTCTTTGACATTCATAGCTCTTGTCATGCACGCTCGTCTGTTCTTAAGGCTCCTGACATCACCTTCTGCTAGTACACGATCTAAACTTTCGCATTTGGTATGTTACTAGATCAGTTAGGATAAATAAATTCACACTTAAGTACAAATAAAAATGCAATAATTTTAACCAATCTAAAAAATAGAAAGTTATATATTTGCCCCAAATACCCTTATTCCTATCATAACCGGAATCACCCAAAATGGAGGCATCTCTTGGCCGCAATCCGATCTTGATAAACGAAATAAGGTCCCTCAGAGTAAATAACCTAATATTCATAGAGAATTACATTTATTCGGGACAACAAACAAACAAATATATCACAAATGAGATATAAATAACGGTCAGCTCTATCATTAAGCTTTGCCGCAGGTAAAACATATTTTATCCCTGATTGCGCTATTCGCTAAAAGCTGAATTACACGGTTCAACCAAATTTAATATATTTGAAAGAAATGTACAACATGGAATTATTCGACGATGATCATATTAAATAATTCAGTTCTATCTTCAGATTAGTGTTGGGCAGTACATGATTTTAAAATGAGTTTGTAAGAGTTACATGACATTTTGTACTGAACCAGTACAATGTACCACTTCAAATGAGGCGAGGACATTTGTACGGTTTGTACCGCGGCAGTACATTTGAAGCGATGAGGCCGGTGAGGCGGTGAGCGTCATTCCCTCATTTGTCCCGTTCAAAACTAGTTCGGAAATGTTCGTTAAGAATCGGATGTGCTCGGCCTCGGTCACCTCATTTTACTAACAGTAGTACATACATACATACATAACTTCACGCCAGTTCCCTTGCGGGGTAGGCACGAACACCAGAGCGCCATTTAGGATTATTCTTACACACCTTACTTGCTTCTTTGACATTCGTAACTCTTGTCATGCACGCTCGTCTGTTCTTAAGGCTCCTAACATCACCTTCTGCTAGTACACGATCAATTTGATCATGGAAGATGTGTCGTGGCCTTCCACGACTTCTGCATCCATCCACTTTTGCATTGTATATCTGTGTAACAGTAGTACTATGACATTATCATGTTGCCCCTCTTTGTCGTGTCAATATCCATAGAGGCGTTTTTGTATTGTTGTAGCATAAACCTCTTTCCGTCCTTCCTCTTACATTTGAGTAGTAGCGCGACAAAAATTTTATAGTGGTGCATTTGAAATTTTAAACCATATCAGTACAAATGTATTTTGTACGAAACAAATGTACTGCCTCACACGTGTACTGCTCATCGCTAGTTTAGATGACTTATCCGTGCAGGAACGGAGAAAGAATACAATTTCCTGCGGCCGGGCGGCCTGTCGTAAGAGGCGACTTAACAACTCACAGCCAGGTGGTAGGGCATTTGCCCGACTGGATGGCTACCACTCCTGGTCTAAAGTATATCGCCATAACAACCTTGAGTTGTGTTCCGGCATTAGTGACCAGGTTCCAGTCTCCCTTAAGAGAGCAGCAGCGCATTTATAGCAACTTTGGTGGTGCAAATGTCCATAGGCGATGGTAACCGCTTTCCATCAAGTGGGCCGTCTGCCTGTCTGCTGATCTCCTGCAATAAAAAAAAAAGATGAATTACTTTCATTGCTTCAATTGAAAAAGAGACTTGAACAGTGTAATATCAGTTTTAGAAACATTTATCTAATTGCTAAGCAAAGCCTTTACTGCGCCACCTTGACTCCGCTACTTGCTAGAAGCTAAATTACATGGTCCAATCAAATTGAATGTATTTGGATGATAGGTGCAGAAATGAAAGGAAGTGATTACGAGGACACTGAATTACTAACATTTTGTTTTAGGGGCCATCAACAAGTTACGTCGCGTAACTTTTTTATACGTACAGGAACGGAGATAGAATACAATTTCCTGCGTTGGGGCGGCCTGTTGTAAGAGGCGACAAAACAACCCACAGCCACGTGGTAGGGTATTTTCCCAACTGGATGGCTACCACCCGCGGTCTAGAGTATGCCGCCATAACAACCTTGAGTTGTGTTCCGACATTAATGACCACGTTCCAGTCTCCCTTAAGAAAGCAGCAGCGCATTGTTGCTGTGGGCTGTCGGCCTGTCTGTTGAACTCCTGCAATAAAAAAATAACTTTCATGATTCCTTGAGCCCTCGCCCACCCTTGTCACAGCTGGTAACATTCGTGAGGCTCTTCCCTCCTTAGTGTGACATCACATATTTTGCAATATCACATCAAGAAATTGTTACATTAAAACAGCAGTTCCTTAATTGGTGTGGGATTGCGAGCTGCGTAGACAGATTGGCCGCATCCTATTTATCAAACACGTACAAAACACACATCAGCCGGTTCGGCGGCGGAAACAGCTGACTCACTCAAGCGGCGTAAATATGCAGCCCTCAGGAAGAGTTATATGTTTGTGCTAGAGAGACGCTTGGATCGTGGGGTCCTGGGACTACGAGCCTCTACCAAAATTTATCAAAACGACTCATGGACACTTCTGGTGATCAGAAGGCTGGTGCCTACCCCGGGCAACGGATCAGTATGGTGATCCAGCGAGGAAACATAGCCAGCCTTCTGGGCACCTTGATCCTCCCATACAAAACAGTGATATAAGCTCAGTATCTATCTACTTATAGTCTTGAGGGACTATGGGCAGAATACAATATAAATAAGTTAAGTTTTCTTTTATTGTATTCTATATTTAATATCATCATAATAATGAATCTCAAAGACTATATACTTTGACGACGTAAACAACGCCTTATCCCAAATATATAAATGGTTTACTGTAAATAACTTATTACTCAATCCTAATAAAACTAAATGTGTTAAGTTTGTTATGCACAATGTAAAAGAATACGATATTAATATCTCTCTTAACGACACTAGACTTAACCTAGTAGATTCAACTATATTCCTAGGCATTAACCTAGATCAGAAGCTTCAATGGGGCGCTCATGTATCTAGTCTCTCAGGGAACTTAGTTCTGCTGCATATGCGGTCAGAAGAGTCAGACAGTTCACTGACGAAGAGACTGCTAGACTAGTTTATTTTTTTAGTTTAGTTATTTTTATAGTGTCATGTCCTATGGTATTTTACTTTGGGGCAACACTATTGACTTAGAGACCATATTTGTTTTACTAAAAAGAGCCGTAAGGTCAATCTACAACCTCGGCCCTCGGGAGTCTCTTAGGGAACGCTTTAAGGAAATCGGTATTATGACGGTCGTCTGCCAATATATTTTTAATAATATAATTTATATTCGTAATAATTTGATTGCCTACAAGCAGTATAAGGATGTACACAATTTCAACACCAGGCATTGTAATAGACTAATATTGCTATGAAAGAATGAATAAACAGATATACAATGCAAAAGTGGATGGATGCAGAAGTCGTGGAAGGCCACGACACACTTTCCATGATCAAATTGATCGTGTACTAGCAGAAGGTGATGTTAGGAGCCTTAAGAACAGACGAGCGTGCATGACAAGAGTTATGAATGTCAAAGAAGCAAGTGAGGTGTGTAAGAATAAGCCTAAATGGCGCTCTGTTGTTCGTGCCTACCCCGCAAGGGAACTGGCGTGAAGTTATGTATGTATGTATGTATGTAATATTGCCATCCTTTAGATTACAAAAAGTACTGTCCTCTTTCTTGGGGGTTGGTATATGCTTCTACAATAAGATTCCGAGTGAAATGTTAGACCTGCCTTTCACTAAATTTAAAATTAAATTAAAAAGCATCTTGCTAAAAAATACTACACTATTGAAGAATATTTAAATGACAAAAATTCATTTATATAGAACCTAACTCCAACCTCTTATACTAAATTGTGTATAACTTTTTATTTATTTTTTAATCTTGCCATGCTTGTAAGGAATTTGTGGAGACATATTGCAGCATAACATTTTAGCACGTCATGTCATTATTATAACTATAATATTATTTTTCTTTCCTTTTATTGTCTTGGTCTTATTGAGTATGCATTGTTTGCTACAACTCCATTAATTCTTCAAAAAGTAATTCTGTAACATACTTCTGTACAAAACTTATTAAAAAAAAGAATTTGAGATATAAATAGAATATGAAATATAAAGAAAAACAATATTTAGCTAGACGTGTTGCTGGGGAGTTTCTTGCCGCTTCTTCTCCTTTACAGCATCAACACGTTGCGAAGCGGTGTACATAGAATAGGAAGTAAAAAATTAAATTTTAACTTACATGTATGACGTTCAAAAAGTGTTCTCCAGTGGAACTTATTTTGAATAAAAACTTTTGAATTTGAATTTGAATATAATCACAGATTTCGCCAAGATTACACTGTTAGTTTGTCTTGAACAATAAACAAAAGAGTATATATGCGTGTGTGTGTCAAATACATGGTAGTGTGTGAAAGAAAATATATTAGCATTCGTCGGTCTTTCTCTATATAAACAATAAGTGTGCGAAATTTCATACTCCTCCGTCCGCGCAATTTTCGTAAAAAGGGGTACAAATCGAAAAAAGGGGTACAAAGTTTTTGCTTCACGTATTTATGTAAAGACCAGCTTCTGCCTGCGACTTCATTCGCGTGGAATGGTTTAAAAAAAAGTTTAATTTTAGCCTGATGATATATAGCCTATAGCCTTCCTCGATAAATGGGCTATCTAACACTGAAAGAATTTTTCAAATCAGACCAGTAGTTCCTGAGATTAGCGCGTTCAAGCAAACAAACTCTTCAGCTTCATATATTTGTATAAGATTACAGTCCACAACAAATTAATATTTAAAGAAGTGTTTAACACTAATCGTAAAAACGTTTCGAAGTCGTGGAAGGCCACGACACACCTTCCATGATTAAATTGATCGTGTACTAGCAGAAGGTGATGTCAGGAGCCTTAAGAACAGACGAGCTTGCATGACAAGAGTTATGAATGTCAAAGAGGCAAGTGAGGTGTGTAAGAATAAGCCTGAATGGCGCACTGTTGTTCGTGCCTACCCCGCAAGGGAACTGGCGTGAAGTTATGTATGTATGTATGTATGTAAAAACGTTTCACTTATATTTTCATTTCTTGGTCAGTGGTATAAAATATTAGGGACATGTACATACAACACGTAGGTAAAACTTCACGAAGGCGATACGCGGAAAATATAAGAAAACTTATGTTAACTTTCCCCGGGTGGTTGGCATCGATTTGACCCGGAACACCCGGGTCCCGTGTCAATCGGGACGAACATTCCCCCTGACACGTGCCCGTTTTATATGTATGCGTGTGAAGTGGTATTTTTGGAAATTCTTTAAGCCTGATATATTATGTTTACAGAATACCAGCTGTGCCCGCGACTTCACCGTGTGGAACTTTTTCGCGAAACCCCAAAAAAAAGGAAAAAGAAGTAGCCTAATTTACCTTTTATAACATCAGCTATCTGCCAGTGAAAGTCTCGTCAAAATCGGTCCAGCCGTTTCAGCGATTAGCCGGAATATCCAGACAGACATCCGACATGAGCAACCACCATGGTTACTCATGTATGCGGATGACATCGCGCTGGCAGATGCGGACAGGGCGCGCCTGGTGCGACGTGTGAATGCGTGGAAGGAGTCGCTTGAGAACGGCGGTCTCAAACTAAGCGTGGCGAAGACGGAGTACTTGGCTTGCAACATTACAGATCCCACATCCGTGCGCATAGGCGAAGACACGGCCGAGCGCACGGACAAGTTTAAGTACCTGGGATTTGTACTAAGCGCGTCCGGGGACATCGACCATGACGTCAAGGCCCGAATATCAGCAGCTTGGGCCAAGTGGCGTGAGGTGACAGGTGTCATTTGCGACCCCAAAATGCCGGTTAAGTTAAAAGGACAGGTCTACAAATCCATTATTAGACCTGTTCTTTTATATGGCAGTGAAGCGTGGCCTGTACTTGAGCGACACAAGCAGGAGCTGCGTGTCACGGAATTGAATATGCTTCGGTGGATGTGTGGAGTCACGCGAAAGGATCGCGTCCGGAACTCCCGCATCCGCGGCAGCCTTCACGTCCGTGACATAGCAGACAGACAGACATCTATCTGTGCAGCAACGGAGAAAGAATACAATTTCCTGCGTTGGGGCGGCTGTCGTAAGGCGACAAAACAACCCACGGCCAGGTGGTAGGGTATTTGCTCGACTGGATGGCAACCACCCCTGGGCTAGAATATGCCGCCATAACAACCTTGTGATAGATAGATAGATAGATAACACTTTACTGTACACCATTACAGAAAAACTTACGAACCAGTATTAGTCTAGTTGGGTACAAAGGGCGGTCTTATCGCTAAAAAGCGATCTCTTCCAGACAACCCGTGGCAAGAATATTTTGATTAGGAGTGGCGACTCTGGTATACATAATTATTGTACGATTACTTACATTTTAATAATAAATATATAACTATACTATATATACAAATATACACATAAGTTATATACATATACAAGATATAGTGATAATATGCAACTATTTAAACATAATAAACATATAACTATATGCAATATAATATTGTGTTGTGTTCCGGCATTAGTGATCAGGTTCCAGTCTCCTTTAAGAGAGCAGCAGCGCATCTGTAGCACCTTTGGTGTTGCAAATGTCCATAGGCGATGGTAACCGCTTTCCATCAAGTGGGCCGTCTGTCTGTCTGCTGAGCTCCTGCAATCAAAAAAAATACTCATTCATAAAGATGTCAAGTGTCAATACACTTGATATGTTTATCGTCGATGATCACGGCTACTAAAAAGTGGCCGAAACGTCGGAATAATAAAAATCAAATAAATTACTGCGCTTAAAACCGTTACAACGTAGTTTTATTATGTATACTAGTCGCGAAAACTTCAGAAAATGTTATACATCATATTATACATCAATGTAATATGGTGGTTCGGGCATGTGGAAAGAATGACGAAACAGATATACAATGCAAAAGTGGACGGATGCAGAAGTCGTGGAAGGCCACGACACACCTTCCATGATCAAATTGATCGTGTACTAGCAGAAGGTGATGTCACGAGCCTTAAGAACAGACGAGCGTGCATGACAAGAGCTATGAATGTTAAAGAAGCAAGTGAGGTGTGTGAGAATAAGCCTGAATGGCACTCTGTTGTTCGTGCCTACGCCGCAAGGGAATTGGCGTGAAGTTATGTATGTATGTATGTATGTATGTATACATCAACATATCATAATATTAATACGCGAAAAAAAGCCTTGTATCCCTTTTTACGAAAATTGCGCGGACGGAGCAGTATGAAATTTCTCACACTTATCTTAATATATATAAATTACTAGCTGTCCCGGCAGACGTTGTTCTGCCCTGAACTAATAAAATTTAGAACCCGATTCCAGCGCCACCTACCGGGTCCAAATGTTAGCTATCCTATCTTTCAAGTCGGATCAAACTGCACACGGTGTGCAAATTTGATTAAAATCGGTCAAGTAGTTTAGGAGTCCATTGAGGACAAACATTGTGACACGAGATTTATATATATTAAGATATGTCACGTGGTTTGTCCGCGATGGACTCCTAAACTACTTGACCGATTTTAATCAAATTTGCACACCGTGTGCAGTTTGATCCGACTTGAAAGATAGGATAGCTTACATTTGGACCCGGTAGGTGGCGCTGGAATCGGGTTCTAAATTTTATTTCTTCAGGGCGGAACAACGTCTGCGGGACAGATAGTAGTTTATATAGAGAAGGAGTGCAGAATGCTAATACTTTTTTTTTAATTATGCATAAAAAATATATTAAATCAATTTAAAAAAAAAACATTACACACACTACCATATATTTGACACACACACGCATATATACCTACTCTTATGTTTATTGTTAAAGTCAAATTAGCAGTGTGGCCTTGGCGAAATCTGTGATTATAGAAGCATAGTATTTGACAACAAAACCTTAATAATGTTCCAACTTATAATTTAAATTATGGTCGAATTTCGACCACTGGGCAACCACTAAGCCAAATAAATAGCTAACAACGCCATATACTTCTTAAAATTTTTCAACATGGCAACACAATTTCGAGCAGTTTTTGCCTGAGTCTGGATTAGGTAATACAGTTAACCATCGGCCGTAGCACTACTTTCGTTCTGAGCCCTTTTATTTCTCACTTTGACGACGCTATTTGATGTCATTTACTTTTACGGCAGGGGGCGTTATCTGTCGCTTAAATTTTCTCCTCTGATGTTCCAACGACTTCGTAAATTCCGATATGCTTGAATTTGTAACCTTTTCTACTTAGTAATTGATTAGAAACAAAGCGCCACACTGGTAATTAGTTATTGTGTTATCTATGTATATATGAGTATGCACTGTTTTTTTTTATTGCAGGAGTTCAGCAGACGGGCAGACTTGATGGAAAGCTGGACATTTGCAAGACTAAAGGTGCTACAAATGCGCTGCTGCTCTCTTAAGAGTCATTGGAACCTAGTCACTAATGCCGGAACACAACTCAAGGTTGTTATGGCGACATGCTTTAGACCAGGGGTGGTAGCCATCGAGTCGGGGAAAGCCTTACCACCTGGCTGTGGGTTGTTAAGTCGCCTCTTACGACAGGCCGCCCCATCGCAATTGTATTCTTTCTCCGTTCCTGCACGGATGAAATATTTGCTACAGCTCCATTAAATCATCAAAAGTAATTGTGTAACATACTTCTGTATAAAACTTATAGAAAAAAGAACTTGAGATATAAATATGAAAGAAGGCATGATGAAATAATGACTAAACAGATATACAATGCAAAATTAACGGATGCAGAAGTCGTGGAAGGCCACGACACACCTTCCATGATCAAACTGATCGTGTACTAGCAGAAGGCGATGCCATGAGCCTTAAGAACAGACGAGCGTGCATGACAAGAGCTATGAATGTCAAAGAAGCAAGTGAGGTGTGTGAGAATAAGCCTGAATGGCGCTCTGTTGTTCGTGCCTACCCCGCAAGGGAACTGGCGTGAAGCTGTGTATGTATGTATGAGATATAAATAGAATAAGATATATAAAGAAAAACAATTTTTAGCTAGACGTGTTGCTGGAGAGTTTCTTGCCGCTTCTTCTCCTTTACAGCATCAACACGTTGCGAAGCGGTGTACATAGAATAGGAAGTTAAAATTAAATTTTAACTCATATGCATGACCTTCAAAAAGTGTTGTTCTCCAGTGGAATTGATTTTGAATATAAATAGAAATGAATTGTAGAAATGTATGCACGCGCATAACTCGGAGAACGACTACCGATTTTGATAAAATTTTTGTGAGCGCGGGAAATCGAATAAACAAATGTCACTGTCAATGACATCTTCGTTGACATTAAGTTTTTTATTTATTTACGCGGTAACAAGGCTTTGGCCTTTACAATATTAATTTAAGTTAGTTTAAATTTTCTTTATTGTATAATATTGAGGATGCCTTTTCAAGTATCCCGTTTTGCCCCATTTCTTGGGTGCGCATTATGCCCAAAACAATAGAAACGTGAAAGTTAGTTGTTGATTCAATTACAATTTATGTAATTAACGAAGACGAGAATTTAATTAAATATCTATAATATTATAAATTTCTAAAAATGCCGTGTCTGTACGTTGAAGCTATTTAAAAAAAACCTGAAATCCTTAATGCGAAAGTAACTCTGTTTGTTACGCTTTCACGGAAAAACTACTGAACCGATTTTGCTGAAAGTCATATATATGATTATTTTCGATGCTAAAACATAGGATACGTTCGCATCCCGGATAATGCGACAGGTTTTGGGATAGATTTATGTAAAGGTTGTTCCAGAAAGTAGGATAAGTGTGGTTTTGTATTGTTTTTTTTTTGTTATTTGCTATTTTGGTAATTTTGGTCACTTTGATCACTTTGATCACTTTAGTCACTTTGGTCACATTTATCACTTTGGTCACTTTAGTCTCTTTGGTCACTTTGGTCACTTTAGTCATTTTGGTCACTTTGATCTTTTTAGTCACTTTGGTCACTTTAGTCATTTTGGTCACATTGGTCACTTTAGTCATTTTGGTCACTTTAGTCACATTGGTCACTTTGATCTCTTTAGTCACTTTGGTCACTTTAGTCTCTTTGGTCACTTTGGTCACTTTAGTCATTTTGGTCACTTTGATCTTTTTAGTCACTTTGGTCACTTTAGTCATTTTGGTCACATTGGTCACTTTAGTCATTTTGGTCACTTTAGTCACATTGGTCACTTTGATCTCTTTAGTCACTTTGGTCACTTTAGTCATTTTGGTCACTTTGGCCACTGTAGTCATTTTGGTCACTTTGGTCACATTGGTCACTTTAGTCATTTTGGTCACTTTGATCACTTTGGTCACTTTGATCTCTTTAGTCACTTTGATCACTTTGATCTCTTTAGTCACTTTGGTCACTTTAGTCATTATGGTCACATTGGTCACATTGGTCACTTTGGTCACATTGGTCACTTTAGTCATTTTGGTCACTTTGATCACTTTGGTCACTTTGATCTCTTTAGTCACTTTGATCACTTTGATCTCTTTAGTCACTTGGTCACTTTAGTCATTATGGTCACATTGGTCACATTGGTCACATTGGTCACTTTGGTCACTTTAATCATTTTGATTGATTCTGTCATTATTGACATTTATGTAGTTTACAGAGAGACGGGCGATAGATAAATAAAACTAGAACGGTTTGAAATAAAGGATAAAAGTTTTTATGGGGGACCAATCATTTCTAAAGTTTATAGACATAAAAATTTATCATCTATAAAAAATGCGATAGCACTTATTTCGATTTGTCTGCCTTTTAATCTTTCACGGAAAAACTCGTAGGGGTACTGAATCGATTTTACTGTCATTTTGATTAATTGTAGTTTTAATACCGAAAATGGACATAAACATTTTATTTATTTTTTTTTATTGCAGGAGTTCAGCAGACAGGCAGACGGCCCACTTGATGGAAAGCGGTTACCATCGCCTATGGACATTTGCAACACCAAAGGTGCTACAAATGCGCTGCTGCTCTCTTAAGGGAGACTGGAACCTGGTCACTAATGCCGGAACGCAACTCAAGGTTGTTATGGCGACATACTTTAGACCAGGAGTGGTAGCCATCCAGTCGGGCAAATACTCTACCACCTGGCTGTGGGTTGTTTTGTTGCCTCTTAAGACAGGCCGCCCCAACGCAGGAAATTGTATTCTTCCTCCGTTCCTGTACGGATAAAAATTAAATTATATACCGGGAGATGGGATGGTTTGCGATATAAAATGAAGTGAATCTTCCGGGGGTCAATAGCACCAACATAAAAAATGTATGAAGAGAGTTGGTCTGAAAGAGAGTGTCGTGGTGAAGGTAAGGAAAGGAATGCTCCGGTGGTTCGGGCACGTGGAAAGAATGACTAAACAGATATACAATGCAAAAGTGGATGGATGCAGAAGTCGTGGAAGGCCACGACACAGCTTCCATGATCAAATTGATCGTGTACTAGCAGAAGGTGATAGCCTTAAGAACAGACGAGCGTGTATTACAAGAGTTATGAATGTCAAAGAAGCAAGTGAGGTGTGTAAGAATAAGCCTAAATGGCGCTCTGTTGTTCGTGCCTACCCCGCAAGGGAACTGGCGTGAAGTTATGTATGTATAAAAAATTAATACAATGTAACCTGTATTAACTCCTACTCTTTAAACAAGAGGCACTAGAGTTTGACCCGCGGCGCATATAGACCATGGAAAACACAATGCATTTTTTTTTTAGATATCTTGTCTGTTTGTTGGAGATTCACGTAAAAACTACTTAGCCGATTTCGATGCGGTTTTCGCTGATCAAAAGCTAATTCTTAGACTTAAAGTATGTGCTACTTTTTGTCCTGGGAAACCAGCATGAATTTTCCTTGGAGCAGTTTGAATTTGTTCGGGTGCATGTAAATCGGCTTATTCCGACACAGTTTTCACTAAAACGACATCTTGTTTCTAACTGCTGCGGTACTTTGTTTCCCGGGTTTGCTGTGAGAATTTCAAGTGAAGCAAGCATATAATAAGCACATTATTCATATACTAGCTGATGCCAGCGACTTCGTCCGCGTGGTACGGTTTTTTAACTATCCCACGGGAACTCTTTAATTTTTCGGAATCAAAAGTATCCTATATGTTGACCAGGGATATAAGCTACCACCGTACAAAATTTCATTTAAATCGGTCCAGTCGTTTCGGATATTAGCCGGCACAAACAGACAGACAAAAAGAGAAATAAAAATTTGAAAAAAATCTAAATTAGTTATATTACACTTCTTACATCCCCCTGACTCGGTTTTTAGCATTTTTTTTCATTGTACAGAAATTCGACCTCTACAGTTTTATTATATGTATAGATATAATGTGCTTATTAATTGTTGTGTATAAGTGTCAGGAGCCTTAAGAACAGACGAGCGTGCATGACAAGAGTTATGAATGTCAAAGAGGCAAGTGAGGTGTGTAAGAATAAGCCTGAATGGCACTCTGTTGTTCGTGCCTACCCCGCAAGGGAACTGGCGTGAAGTCATGTATGTATGTATGTATGTATGTGTATAAGTGTATAGATACATACATACATAACTTCACGCCAGTCCCCTTGCGGGGTAGGCACGAACAACGAGCGCCATTTAGGCTTATTCTTACACACCTCATTTGCTTCTTTAACTTTCATAACTCTTGTCATGCACGCTTTCTGCTCTTAAGGCTCCTGACATCACCCTCCGTTAGTACACGATCAATTTGATCATGGAAGGTGTGTCGTGGCCTTCCACGACTTCTGCATCCATCCACTTTTGCATTGTATATCTGTTTAGTCATTCTTTCCACATGCCCGAACCACCGGAGCATTCCTTTTCTTACCTTCACCCCGACACTCTCTTTCAGACCAACTCTCTTGACCAGACCAGACCAACCAAGTGTATATATAATACATGTATATGTACGTATACATTTTTATAGCAGTCACTTAGTACTTTTTTTTATTTTTATTAACAACTACGGACTCTAGTTCCGTAACCTTTTTTACAATTAAATTTAAGAAGAAGTTAGGAAGTTGTACACGCTTATTTGTTACTTTGTAATTGTGTGCGACATTTAATGAATGCATGTTTGTGTTGTGGTGTGCCTTAAGAGTAACTTACTGGTTACGCGAATTGATAATTGTTTAAATGTATTCATTGCCCTTTGATGTAAAACCACAACGATGGAAATATAGCTGCATAGAACACAGGGAAATACAAGCAGTTATATAGAGGAAGGGTTGCACAGTACCTTCACGTAGCGAAGCGATGATTTCTCCTTGTTTCTTAGAAGTTAGCACGACACGCACAAGTGTTCAAATTTCACGAGTCTTAACTAATTTGATGGTATATTAAGTATACATACATAACTTCACGCCAGTTCCCTTGCGGGGTAGGCACGAACAACAGAGCGCCATTTAGGCCCATTCTTACACACCTCACTTGCCTCTTTGACATTCATAACTCTTGTCATGCACGCTCGTCTGTTCTTAAGGCTCCTGACATCACCCTCCGCTAGTACACGATCAATTTGATCATGGAAGGTGTGTCGTGGCCTTCCACGACTTCTGCATCCGTCCACTTTTGCATTGTATATCTGTTTAGTCATTCTTTCCACATGCCCGAACCACCATATTACATTGATGTATAATATGATGTATAACATTTTCTGAAGTTTTCGCGACTAGTATACATAATAAAACTACGTTTTAACGGTTTTAAGCGCAGTAATTTATTTGATTTTTATTATTCCGACGTTTCGGCCACTTTTTAGTAGCCGTGATCATCGACGATAAAAATATCAAGTGTATTAACACTTGACATCTTTATGAATGAGTATTTTTTTTTGATTGCATGAGTTCAGCAGACAGATATCCCACTTGATGTAAAGCGGTTACCATCGCCTATGGACACTTGCAACACCAAAGGTGCTACAGATGACATCACCTTATTATTATATTAATCTATTTTAATTTGAATACTAAACTTATACTAATGTAGAGTGTATCTGTTACACGCTGGTGTTGTGAGGAAGTGCATGTGCAGTGTTGGCCTTATGTCTATACTTATATATATATATATATATATATATATATTTTTTTTTTTTAAGGCGGAGGAAATGCTATTTACGCACAATACTGGGTTCTTTGCAAGGGATTAGACCATAGTTGATCATGAAGGCTTTCCCCTTTGATAAGGGGCAATCCGAACACTAATCAAGCCAGCTTGTGTGGAGACTCAGAGAAGTTGCACGGGCAACACCCACTACCCACTAAAACCACCCTCCTCCCATATGCCCCGCGCTTTTTATGAAGGAAAGGCTGAGACTTAGAACGTAGTTACGCCCAGTCCGATCCAGCGCAAAAAGTGCCTGAATGTGCCCCGGGAATGAGAACACATTCACTTCGTCAGCGGGGGTGATGAATCCTTTGCTCCCTTGATAGCTAAAGGCCCCCAGAATTACTTATATATATTGTCCTAACTAGTGCCATGTGTGTTGATTTCCTTTCTGTGCCTGGGTTATTAATTTTTAGGCACTTTGTGTGTTTTGGTTTGTTTGTAAAGTGTTCGTGTAATGTACGTAGTACTTTTTTTTATTATTATTATATATATCTCTACGGACTCGAGTTCCGTACCCTTTTTTAATACTTAATTTCTATGAAAAATTTGAGACTCCGTACACGCTTATTGTCTATTTTTGTTAGTGTATGTGACATTATATGTAGTAATTTTTCTGTTTTGGTGTACCTTAAGAATAACTTATTATGTTAATTTATTCTAATTTGAATACTAAACTTATACTAATTTAGAGTGTATCTGTTACATGCTGGTGTTGTGAGGAAGTGCATGTGCAGTGTTGGCCTTATATCTATACTTATATATAGTCCTATCTAGTGCCATGTGTGTTGTTTTTTTCTTTTCTGTGCCTGGGTTATTAATTTCTAGGCTCTTTGTGTGTCTTGGTTTGTTTGTGGAGTGTGCGTGTAATGCAATGCGGTGGTAGTGCGCGTAGGTTTAAGTATGTGTATAACTTAGTACTTTTATAAATATGGGAAAGCACGATGTTCTTTCTCTTCATGAACGCATATATTAACATTTTTAACACGCAATATTAAAAATACCGAACGAATGGACCATGTTTAAAACTTATATTTGAACAGACTGCAACTTGCTTAGCTGGTGCGTATATCTATATAAACTGCACCTCACTTGGACTGTATTTTGTATTAATTAAATACCTTATAACATTTCACATCAACAGTTCAATAGCCACTGACAATATTACTAGACACAAGATTTTATTATAAAATAATTAGGCTTCTACACAGCCAGTGTCTATGTAGGTTTCCTACAATACCCATCTATACTAATATTATAAAGCTGACGAGTTTGTTTGTTTGTTTAAACGCGCTAATCTCAGGAACCGCTGGTCCGATTTGAAAAATTCTTTCAGTGTTGAATAGTACATTTATCGAGGAAGGCTATAGGTTATATTATATTTTCAAAAAAATTAGGGATCCTTACTAAAAGTCCAATAATGTAACCCAAGGTGTAAAAAATGACCCGAAAAAATCCTTACACGGCGTACGCTGCGAAAACTATTGACTATAGAACAAAACAATGTACTACCACTTTGCAGAACATATAATTGTCTACGAAAAATATCGCGTAACCACATGTCTAACTATTGTAGTTATCTCACAATAAGCGTTTTCTTTTATTTTTTTAAATAATTAAAATGCCGTCGCTTCAAAATCTCTTTATTTTGTACCTTGGTATTAATCCTTATCAAAATAAATTACTCCATATTCAAGACGAATTCAATACCTTTTTAGAACTGTACGAATTATTCAATTCGGACGTTTCATTCAAAACATTAGTGTTGTTGCCAAATCTACTAATATTGTTTGATTGAACGCGCTAATCTCAGGAACTACTGGTCTTATTTGAAAAATTCTTTCAGTATTGGATAGCCCATTTATCGAGGAAGGCTATAGGCTATATATCATCACGCTAAGACCAATAGGAGCGGAGCACCAATGAATAATGTTTCAAAATCGGAGGGTTTTGAAAGCAAATTCCACGCGGACGACGTCGGGCACTGCTAGTATACTATAAATATTGCTTGTTGTAAAATTTATATGTCGCTACTTGAACTCCTTTAACATATTCATAGAATTACTAAAGTTCCGGTAACCAATTCAAAACTTGATCCAATCGCAAATTGCACAGTCGACTATTCTAGTTTTGATGGAAGCGCTGCTACAGTCGGGGAGGGGGTGGTACCCAACCCTCCAACCCTCCTTTTAGAAACAACCCCTATAGTACTATCATGAAACCAGAGTAATTCCGTTTTATTTATTTATTATTGATAGATCAAATTGATCGTGTACTAGCAGAAGGTGATGTCAGGAGCCTTAAGAACAGACGAGCGTGCATGACGAGAGCTATGAATGTCAAAGAAGCAAGTGAGGTGTGTAAGAATGAGCCTGAATGGCGCTCTGTTGTTCGTGCCTACCCCGCAAGGGAACTGGTGTGAAGTTATGTATGCATGTATGTATATCTTAATATATATAAATTACGTGTCACGTTATTTGTCCGCGATGGACTCCTAAACTACTTGAACGATTTTAATCAAATTTTCACACTGTGTGCAGTTTGATCCGACTTGAAAGATAGGATAGCTTACATTTGGACCCGGTAGGTGGCGCTGCAATCGGGTTCTAAATTTTATTTCTTCAGGGCAGAACAACGTCTGCCGGGACAGCATAGTATGATATAAAATATTACAATAAAATTATATGTCTAGTTACAAAATATATTAGGCATGTCATTGTCATTCTCATATTCATTTATTGTATAATAAAGTTTTTAATTAAATCTTCTTAAGGGACTTTTTAAAGAAATTTAAAGGCTGCCCTCGTAACATTTCTGGCAGTTTATTAAATACTAGCTTCTGCCCGCGTGGAATAGTTAAAAAAAGTAACTTAAAAAAAATATCCCAATTTTGAAACATTCTTCATTGGTGCTCCGCTCCTATTGGTCTTAGCGTGTTGATATATAGCCTATAGCATTCCTCGATAAGTGGGCTATCCTACACTGAAAGAATTTTTTAAATCAGGCCAGTAGTTCCCGAGATTAGCGCGTTCAAACAAACAAACTCTTCAGCTTTATATATTAGTACTAGCGGCCCCGGCAGACGTTGTCCTGCCTTTAAAAAATAAATTTCTAGAACCCGATCCCAGAGCCACCTACCGGCTCTAATTGCGAATCTAAACCATCCGGGTACCCACTCAAACACACAAAAACAAAATCACCAAAATCGCTCCAGGTGATTAGGAGGATTCCAGAACCCGATCTCAGCGCCACCTACCGGTTCTAATTGCGAATCTAAACCATCCGAGAGCCCACTCATCCCTACTCCGTGATGTTTGCTGGATGAGAGGTGACAACGGTAGACATCTAGCGGGGATAACTGATCGATTGATAGTTAAAATAAATAAAAAAATCGCGATGGAAAAATAGGGGTTGATAGTTGAGAGGTGGAAAATTAAGAGTAATATATTTTTTTTTATTCTAAGTCATGACAAAATAAGATTAAAAATCTTGCCAAAAAAATTAAAGTTTATAGTTAACAAATAAAAAATAGGGGTTGATCGTAGAGGGGTGAAAATTGAGGGTTGTATGTATTTTTGTATGTTGTATCATAAAAAAATAGAAATTAAAAATTTTGTCTAAAAAATAAAAAAATAAATTTAGGGGTGGACTACCCCTAACATTTAGGGGGATGAAAAATAGATGTTGGCCGATTCTCATAGATACCGGATAAGCACAAAAAATTTCATCAAAATCGGTCAAGCCGTTTCGGAGGAGTATGGCAACGAAAACTGTGACACGAGAATTTTATATATTAGATAAGATAATAGGCGCCATATAGTAGATACTTTTGCGCATCATGGCCGTTTTGAAGAGCAAATACAGACTCTAAGCTGATCTCGTCTCTCTCGTCTCGTCTCGTCATCCTGCACAGATAAAATAACAATATCTTCTTATTTGAAGTTTCTCTTATAAAGTATCTTACAGAGATCAGAAATTTGTTGCTTTTCTTGAAATTTCTTTACAAATGCATGTTTGTAAGGAGTTTCTGAAAAAAGTAAATAAAAATATGTTCTAAATGAAAACTGCGATGTATTTTCCTTAACAGAAAATTTTTCCGGGCAAATATTCATGTTTAGCCCGCGACTATCGTTTGGTCGGCCTTTGTGCAATCAGGCCCACTGTGCGAAGCCACCAAAATTATTTTTATAACAATTTCCAAGCTTCTATATAAATATGCTAATATTTGGATTTCACAAGAGAAATGTGATGATGAAAGAATGACTAAACAGATATACAATGCAAAAGTGGATGGATGCAGAAGTCGTGGAAGGCCACGACACACCTCCATGATCAAATTGATCGTGTACTAGCAGAAGGTGATGTCAGGAGCCTTAAGAACAGACGAGCGTGCATGACAAGAGCTATGAATGTCAAAGAGGCAAGTGAGGTGTGTAAGAATAAGCCTGTATGGCGCTCTGTTGCTCGTGCCTACCCCGCAAGAGAACTGGCGTGAAGTTATGTATGTATGTATGTACAAGAGACATATGAATACAAAAGTATTTTTTATAAAAGAAAGGCAGAAGATCATTATCTTCTTACTCCATCTGGGCTAATGTCAGTGTTAATGAATGTAACACGCAGATGTAGCTAAGAGTTTAATGCGTTATTTGTGATATGATTTGCCAGGTGGTAGGGTATTTGCCCGACTGGATGGCTACCACCCCTGGTCTAGAGCATGCCGCCATAACAACTTTGAGTTTTGTTCCGGCATTAGTGACCAGGTTCCAGTCTCCTTTAAGAGAGCTGCAGCGCATTTGTAGCACCTTTGGTGTTGCAAATGTCCATAGGCGATGGTAACCGCTTTCCGTCCAGTGGGCCGTCTGCCTGTCTGCTGATCTCCTGCAATAAAAAAAAAATGATATTGTTATTAATGATTAGGGATGGGCTGAAATTCGTTTTACATTCGGTTCGACCTGTTATACGCATGTACTACGAGGGTTAATGCTTTTGCACAAAACCGAGGCAGTGGTCTTCCACGGGCCTCGAAACAAGCCGCCTCCAGGCCTGCACATCGTAGTGGGAGGCACGCACATCGCCGTCGGGGCGAGAATGAAATATCTCGGCCTCGTCCTCGACAGCAGATGGGAGTTTTCGGCGCACTTCGCGGCGCTGGCCCCCAGGTTGGTGGGAGCAGCCGGCGCTCTGTCGCGGCTCCTACCCAACATTGGGGGACCGAGCGCGCCGTGCCGAAAGCTCCACGAAGGGGTCGTGCGATCGATGGCCCTGTATGGGGCCCCAATGTGGGCGGAGCACCTGACGGCCAAAAATGTCGCGCTGCTGCGCAGGCCGCAGCGCGTGATGGCCGTCAGGGCTATTAGGGGATATCGCACGATCTCCTTCGAGGCGGCCTCTCTCCTTGCTGGATCCCTGCCATGGGATCTAGAGGCGAGAGTTCTCTCGCGCCTCTATGAGTGGCGCAAGGACGCACTCCGCCGGGATTTCCGACCCGCGCCCCGAGAAATCGAGGGCAAGAGGGCGGAATTCCGGCGTGATCTCGTGGCAGAATGGGAGACCCGACTGGCGCACCCCAGCGCTGGCCACCGCATCATTGCGGCGATTCGGCCCGCCTTAAATACCTGGCTTAACAGACGGCACGGCGCCCTGTCGTTCCGCCTGACGCAGGTCCTCTCGGGACACGGTTGCTTCGGGAGGTACCTGTGTCAAATAAGGCGGGAACAAATGGCAGGGTACCATCATTGTAGTGCCAGCGCCGAGGACACGGCGCTGCACACTCTTCACGAGTGTTCTGCGTGGGATGAACAGCATCGTGCCCTCGGCGCAATCATCGGATTTGACCTCTCGCTCCCGGCCGTGATCGCTGTCATGGCCGGGAGCAGCTCCAGCTGGGACGCCGTCGCCTCCTTCTGCGAGGCAGTAATGCCCGCGAAGGAGGCGGCGGAGCGGGAGAGAGAGCGCGAGTCCGCGCTCCTCTCCCGCCGAAATAACAGGAGGGGACGGCGCCGGACGGTCCAGTCGGACCTCCGGCCGCCGTAAGTATGCGGCATGCGGGTGTCGAGGCCACCGGGGGTCCTTGCCGGCCTCCACCCGCACGCAAGCTGCGAGGGGGCGCGTTGGTGTTCCGCGTGACCCCCTCACTCCCCAAAAAGGATAGGGAGATGCCGGGGACATCATCCCCGGCCAAGGAGAGGCTGCCCCCGTTATAGGGGCGGCCAGCGCCAGTCGGGGTCGCGGAGTAAGGCTCACGCTGTGTACCGCGGCCCCGGCAAAACGGCGAAAGGAGGAACACCGGGGGGTTTTAGTGGGTATTCCGGCAGCCCATCTGGCCGGCGAGTCCCACAGTACCACGCCGCTGTCTCCCGCGGCGTGGTCTCCGCAAACGGATTTCCCCTCGTCAAAAAAAAAAAAGGGTTAATGCTTACCTGCAAGACTGCCGAGATACCTCAACAGCCTTAGTTATCATATACCCTGTTTTCAATGCGAGTGAGTCAGTCTGTCGTTAATTCCTGTTGTGAGCGGTTGCTTTTCTAAAATCAAGTACTTATAGTGTTTAATTAAAAATATTCTTTTTAAAAAGGGTAAATTTATTTCCCTTATAACAGACCGAATTTCGGCAGCTTGAGCCGAACTTCGGCATTAGGCCGAAATTCGGTTTAAATGCCGAACATTCGGTGCAAGAAAAAGATAAAATAACTACTTGCACTATTTTGACTGAAGTGAATAAGAAATCATATCTATCATAACCTTAACGTGCAATGTGATAAAAAATTTCTAGGCGCTAAGAACCTCAGCCAGAAGGCCCAGCTTGCCATACATAACGCGGTGCTGGTACCTACGCTCACGTATGGAAGCGAGAGTTGGGTATGGAAGAGAGAGCATGAAAGTAGAGTAAACGCGGTCGAGATGCGAGCACTGCGCAAAATCTGCGGAGTGACGCTCGCGGACCACGTTCGTAATACCGAAGTAAGAAAGAGAGTTGGTCTGAAAGAGAGTGTCGGGGTGAAGGTAAGGAAAGGAATGCTCCGGTGGTTCGGGCATGTGGAAAGAATGACTAAACAGATACAATGCAAAAGTGGACGGATGCAGAAGTCGTGGAAGGCCACGACACACCTTCCATGATCAAATTGCTCGTGTACTAGCAGAAGGTGATGTCAGGAGCCTTAAGAACAGACGAGCGTGCATGACAAGAGCTGTGAATGTCAAAGAAGCGAGTGAGGCGTGTAAGAATAAGCCTGAATGGCGCTCTGTTGTTCGTGCCTACCCCGCAAGGGAACTGGCGTGAAGTTATGTATGTATGTATGTATGCGATAAAAAGCAAATAAAATTAGTTCTTGATTGAGTCTATGCTTTATTAAATGGACATCAAATACAAAAAAAAACTTATTACTATTTATGATTTCTCTAAGAAACATCAGTAAGTAGTGCAATTGCTTAATTATAATGCGTAACTTGAATAAAATAAAAAAACACGTCTCAAAGATATCAGCAATCACAACTTAAATTTTGATTGACATCACTGTTTACGAATTAAACATTATGATTTTAGAATTATGAAATGGTGATTTTTTTTCAATCAAAGGTCCAAAAATCTATTCTTTTATCCACCTACTCATATTTAAAATTTACTAGAGGTAGGTTATGGCGTAAAAAAGCAAAAAACAATCGGCGTTATCAAGTCACGACGTTAACTGGTCACGACGTGTTGCTCTTGAGAAAGCGTGGCGAAATCAAACCGAATTTATTGTTTTAACCGAATGTTTGGCCGAAGTTCGTATTCGGTTCAAACCACATTCGGCCCATCCCTATTAATGATTGATATGTAGTGGATACACTTACCACGTTCCTAGTTGTAGATATTTTTATATTCTTTATCCGTGCCGGAACGGAGAAAGAATACACTTTCCTACGTTGGGGCGGCCTGTCGTAAGAGGCGACTTAACAACCCACAGCCAGGTGGTAGGGCATTTGTCCGACTGGATGGCTACCACCCCTGGTCTAAAGTATGTCGCCATAACAACCTTGAGTTGTGTTCCGGCATTAGTGACCAGGTTCCAGTTTGCCTTAAGAGTGTAACTTTGTTGTTGCAAATGTCCATAGGCGATGGTAACCGCTTTCCATCAAGTGGGCCGTCTGCCTGTCTGCTGATCTCTCTCTCTCTGCTGCTATATGATATCCAGGATCTCAAAAGCTTGTATTTAAAAACCTTTTTAAAAAAGCTTATTTTGGCAACTAATTCTGTAAAAACTTTCCAGCGACATTTTATTTGCGGCAATTTATTACGACGACGTTTTTATTGCCTAGTGTGCGGTTAGCTTGAGGACAGGTGACGGCATAACGTTGTAAAGACAGCCATTTTTAATAAAATATTACATATTTAATGTGATATATGACTATAAGTGTTATTATGATATATACTTAATGGGTTTTTTGTAAGATATATGAGAACAGTTTGTAAATTTTCTTTTCTTTCATTAGACGTATTTATTGGTTATTTCGCCACTATGGCAGGCAAAGGTAACTAAGTAGTTACTCCCTTAGGGTAGGCAGAGACGATGGGTCTTCTCTTGCAATGCTATTTGCACATACTTTCCACTTCATCTGATTTCATTAATCTTTTCGTAAATGACATAAGTACAAGGGCGATTGGGGAGTTTCACACATCGCTAAACTCGATGAGTAGGTGTCTGTCTACATGATGTTTTCCTTCTACGTAAGTTTTGTGTCGAAGGATGTTATAATTAAATATATAGCAGGGTAGAGGGAAGACAGTTTATTATATATATTAACTTGGTAGTGGTTTAAAAGCTAATGTCAGTCTGTTTGTACGTCAGACAGTAGAACATATAATATATTGGAATATATATTCTTAAGCTGCTAGATATTCTGCCAGGTGGTAGGGCATTTGTCCGACTGGATGGCTACCATCCCTAGTCTAAAGTATGTCGCCATAATAACCTTGAGTCGTGTTCCGGCATTAGTGACCAGGTTCCAGTCTCCCTTAAGAGAGCAGCAGCGCATTTGTAGCAACTTTGGTGTTGCAAATGGCTATAGGCGTAGTAACCGCTTTCCATCAAGTGGGCCGTCTGCCTGTCTGCTCAACTCCTGCAATAAAAAAAAATATATTCTCAGTGTATCATCACGTAGGTCGAACAGTAAGCATATGTGAACTGAAACAATATGGACATTATGTCATAAAAAAACTACTATAATTACAAATTATGTTACTTACGTATTTTGAATTGTACATGTGTATATATAAGTATATATGATTATGTATATATTTAATGTGGTGGTTCGGGCATGTGGAAAGAATGCATGATGAAAGAATGACTAAACAGATATACAATGCAAAAGTGGATGGATGCAGAAGTCGTGGAAGGCCACGACACACCTTCCATGATCAAATTGATCGTGTACTAGCAGAAGGTGATGTCAGGAGCCTTAAGAACAGACGAGCGTGCATGACAAGAGTTATGAATGTCAAAGAAGCAAGTGAGGTATGTAAGAATAAGCCTGAATGGCGCTCTGTTGTTCGTGCCTACCCCGCAAGGGAACTGGCGCGAAGTTATGTATGTATGTATATATTTAATTCTTGAATTAGTTTGAGTATTTATGTATTGCCTTTTTCCTGCACCACCTATATCGCCTGATTCAAATTTCTTTCACTTAGGTTGCCTGGAAGAGATAGTTTTGAGCGATAAAGACGCCTATTGTATTGCCTAGAAAAATATTGTAAATTTGGTTTGTTTTTGTAATTGCATATTTTGGTGTGCAATAGTGTTATATACCTTTCTCACTCTCTCTATGGATTATGTCGTTAATCTTCTTATATATAAAATTATTTTGTTTGTGTGTATCACTATCATTAACTCCTATTAAACTTCTAAACCGATTTTGATATCTTTTTTGTGTATGTTTGAGTGGGACCCCGAATGGCTTAGATTCACAATTTGACCCGGTAGGTGGCGCTGGAATCGAGTGCCAAGAATTCGATGAAATGTTTTGTGTGGGTCTCAAGGTGATTTAGATTCACAATTGGTTCCGGTAGATGGCGCTGGAATCGGGTTCCAATTTTTATATTTGGTATAAAAATATTTTTGAACTGCTATTTAACTTAATTGTTGTTTAACCTCTGTGAGTGCCGTGAATGCTGAAATTCTAACACAATCAAAATGTTTTGGTTGGATTGTGAGGCGATGTAACTGAGCGTGGTGACCTCTCCGCGGCGGAATAGGCCGCAAAGTCCTGTTAACACGGGACCCCGGGGGCCTTTCTTATTTTCAATCAGGGTCAAAGCCATTCCATTGAAAGCCGAATAGAAATAAAGCTCGCTGTTCACAGCCAGTACTTATCTAGTTTACAAATATTTTTTATGAAAAACAGTTATTTTTTTTAAATTTTCGATACCTCTCATATGTAGTTCTAGCGGTCCCGGCAGACGTTGTCGTGCCCAGAAAAAATAAAAATCTAGAACCCGATTCCAGCGCCAGCTATCGGGTCTAATTGTGAATCTAAACCAACCCTGGACCCAATCAAACACACATAAAACTTCATCAAAACCCTAGAATACAATTCCAGCGCTACGTATTTTGTTTAGATTGAAGTTTTTAAATTTGTAATATCTTTTGAATGGAATGTCCAATTTGAATAATTCAAAAAGTGATCTCTAGGTATTAAAACAGTCTTGAATACGAAATTATTTATTTGGATAGGGATTAATACAAAGGTATGGATAACCCGGTCTGATTTTAGTTAGTATTTCTATCAACTATTAAAATGTAAAAAAGTAGTTATAGTGACATAACTACAATAGTTGGACATATGGTATCCCAAAGTTTTCTGTAGATATTGTTACGTGCGAGCGGGGGTACGATTGGAAGTAAACACCAGTTGTTTAACTAAATACACAGCTGTACATGATTCCTTTCCGCGGGGTTGGCCCTACATACACAACTAACGACGCACTGTCCCGACGATAAGGTGTCACACTCGCAATACCGTCGCCGATATTGCGTAGACCACCCCCTACTGCTGCGGTGCTCACCCCTGAATTTACTGCGTGTAGCTCGCTTCTGGATCTCCTCTTAAATTACGTTAAATTCCTCCTTCACTGAACTGCCCACTAAACTCGTCACTGTCCTCTACCAAACTCTTCTTCCAACTCTCTAAACTCGTCACTATCTTCTATTTAACTTCTCTTCCAACTCTCTCGTATCGCACTTGTCGCTTCAATGTCTTCAACTGAACTACTACGTAGGCGCGCCTTACGCTGCTGATATTAGGGATGCAAGCCAAACATCGATGTTTCCAAATATCGATATATCGTTCATAAAAATCGATGTTTTAACATCGATGTTGAAACCGAAACATCGACGATACATCGTTGTTCAAGAACGATGTTCTGTGAACGATATTTTATCTTACATAGACATAAAGTGCCATCTTGCGCTCTATCTTAGATCTATACAGATATCCATTATATTATTTTTTTCATATTTTTTTCTTATTGCCAATAATAATTTATAATGTAAACGTTGATTATTACACCTATTTCTTTAATTTCTTTTAAAAAATGACCATTTTTCTTAGATGTACATTTATTTAAAATAATGATAGGGATGTGTTAGTGTGTGCCCCCGCGCTGTTGAATTGTAAGTAGTGAATGTTCGTTAAGGCAAAAGACATATAAATAGAATAAACATAGTATTTAGTAGGAATAAGAGCATTGAGACACGTGCGTGGTATTTCTTTGAAAGATGGAGTGATAGTGGTGTAAAAGGATGATCTTAGTGAAAGCAAGAATTAAGAAAGGTTTGCTAGTGGTTTGGGCGATATTTCATTTGCATCGCAGGAAGAACCGTCAAAAGTTTATGTAAATGGTGATAAAACCATCGTTCATAAACATCGATATATCGTTCATAAATATCGATATTTTTAACATCGATGTTTCACTTTTGAAAACATCGATATCCTAATATCGATGTTTTATATGAACGATGTTGCATCCCTAGCTGATATATATATTATCCGGAAGAATCTTCTGAAACCCACAATTTCTATCTTCTTTTCGTTATTCTTTTAATTACTGTCTGTCCCTTTCTAAACCTGTATCTATCTCTGTCTTTTACTTTCTGAACCTTCTGTTCAAGAATTTCGATCTTCTTTGAAATTGTTTAAAATTTGTATATATTCTTTGTACGTGTCGGGAACGGTTTGTGATTTCAATTATTGCACAGCGTCATCTATTGGCTTGTAAGTGTTTCACTACATGATAAATGTTACTCAAGTCCACAGTATGGCTATTTAGTGTAGGTCAATGAATACAAATCTTCAATTCTGAAACCAATCTCGGAAATTCTTTTTCTTCGTGGGATTTAGAAAAAAGCGTAGTCAGCACGAGCCCCTATCATTACTTACAACGTCGTCCAATTATCTCAGTTTACGTTTCTGATACCTAACACAAATGTTGCTGTCAGAATTTCGAAGTTCTAGTGTATTTTTTATTGCAGGAGTTCAGCCGATAGACGGCCCACTTGATTGAAAGTGGTTACCATCGCCTATGGACATTTGCAACATTAAAGGTGCTACAAATGCGCTGCTGGTCTCTTAAGGGAGACTGGAATCTGGTCACTAATGCCGGAACGCAACTCAAGGTTGTTATGGCGACATACTTTAGACCAGGGGTGGTAGCCATCCTGTCGGGCAAATACCCTACCACTTGGCTGTGGGTTGTTAAGTCGCCTCTTACGACAGGCCGCCAAAGGCAAGAAATTGTATTCTTTCTCCGTTCCTGCACGGATAAAAAGTAGTCTTGATTTGGACCCCTCTTCGGGTGAAGGCCTTCTGCATTTTCTTCCAGATTTTCTTGTTTTACTTAGGATCATCCAGGCCTTGCCTGCTGTTTCCGATATGTCATCAGCTCACCGTTTTACCGGTCTTCCCACTTTGCGTTTTCCCACTGGCCCCTTCCCATCTTGTAGTTTATATTGTCCATCTTTTATCTTGTACGAATTACTGTTACGAATAACTTATTCTAAATTTATCGAAACGTCTCATTGACTCTTCAGGTGATCAGAGGGCCGGTGCTTACCTCGGCCAACGGATCAGTGTGGCGATCCAGCGAGGAAACGTAGCCAGCCTTCTGGGCACCTTACCCATAGAAGACGGTGATCTGGGCTCAGTATTCTACTTATAGTCTTAAGGGACTATGAGTAGAATACAATACAAATAAGTTAAG
The DNA here is from genome assembly GCA_019925095.2 of Dendrolimus kikuchii. Classification (NCBI taxonomy): domain Eukaryota; kingdom Metazoa; phylum Arthropoda; class Insecta; order Lepidoptera; family Lasiocampidae; genus Dendrolimus; species Dendrolimus kikuchii. Next base: position 13,942,520 of record CM034413.1, read on the forward strand.
TTTTCTTACATTGTATTCGATTATATGTAATTATTGTTTATATAAAAATATACATCATTCTCATTTTTAGTATTATGTGCCCATTTATTTATAATTTAGTTTATTTTTATTACTTATATAATAGTAATTTTAAGATAGTTTAGTTTATAATTTTATTATATAAGATTTTATAGAAAATGTTGTATATACAAATTAAGTTAGAGAATTATAAATTAATAACATTTGAATACTAAACTTATACTAATGTAGAGTGTATCTGTTACATGCTGGTGTTGTGAGGAAGTGCATGTGCAGTGTGGGCCTTATGTCTATACTTATATATATTGTCCTAACTAGTGCCATGTGTGTTGGTTTTTTCTTTTCTGTGTCTGGGTTATTAATTTCTAGGCCCTTTGTGTGTCTTGGTTTGTTTATGGAGTGTGCGTGTAATGCAATGCGGTGGTAGTGCGCGTTGGTTTCAGTATGTGTGTAAGTTTTGTTGTTAGTTCTGTGTTTGTGACTTTGTATGGTATGGATGCTATGGGTGCTATGGTAATATAGGTGCTATGAATTATTTGATAAAAGAGCGTCCTTGATTTGAATTGTTTGTCTAACCTAACTCCTAGGAGCTTTAAGTAAAGGTAATAACTTATAATGATTTCAATTCAGGCCACGACACACCTTCCATGATCAAACTGATCGTGCACTAGCAGAAGGTGAGGTCAGGAGCCTTAAGAACAGACGAGCGTGCATGACAAGAGCTATGAATGTCAAAGATGCAAGTGAAGTGTGTAAGAATAAGCCTGAATGGCGCTCTGTTGTTCGTGCCTATCCCGCAAGGGAACTGGCGTGAAGTTATGTTTGTATTTTAACTCAATTTAAGCATTTTTTTCTTCTTTAAAAAAATTCTTTACCCTTCTTTTGGGCCCCCCAGCACATTTTGATACAGAGCCCGTCTAAGGTAAACTACTCCACTGCTGTTGATTATCATGGAATACAGACTTCGTAATAATTAATCTTTTAAAATGTGTCAAGGTGCGAGGGAGACAGCGGACTCCATTCAGGTAGTCCCTTTAACTGAAGAAGAAGACCTTATATTATAGCATGTTCTCGATATCCCAAGAAGAAAAACCTGATATCTTCCAACGTTTAAATATGAATGAAACATATCTCGCAGGGAACTTGATATGAAATCAATGGGCCCTTCGGAGTACGTGGCATTGGGCCAATCTTCGCGCGTGTTGTTGATATTGTAAATCACCTCGGCGGGTGGGCCGTCGCAGAATGTCCCTCCAGTGTTGCCAGCTAATGGCTAGTGCAAGCGTCCCAAACTCAGAGGGCGCGGGTTCGATCCTGGCCGGAACGCATGCACCACTTAGTCAGTTTTCTGATCTAATGTGCATATTATTACAATTACCACGTGCTAATAACGGTGAAGGAAAACATCGTGATGCAACCTGCACATCGAGATAACCGATGTGTCAAACCTGCCAAGCCGCCTTGGACAAGCGTGGCGGGTGTACGTCCGTTCCCCCTATAATGGGAGGCCCGAGCCCAGCAGTGGCACATTTATGGGCTGATATTGCTCAGCGCTTTAAAGATACTGTGATTGGCCTTGTAATTAAATTTTACATTTGCAATGTATAACAGAGTGCATGATCGTGAGACGAAACGTTTGGTATATTAATTAATTAAATTGAACCATAGACATCAAGTTACTTTCAAATGTGAACTTGTAAGTTATAAGTATTACCGGAGAAAAAATCAGACCTTAATCCTAGGTAAAGAAATATTTTTTAATAAATATTTTTTCCTTCTTTCTAGGAAATCCAGGGGTAGAACTATCGTCGTCAGCCATTTGCAGTCCACTGCTGGACGTAGGCCTCCCCAAGACGGCGCCACTCATCCCTGTCCTCCGATTTTCTCAGCCAGCGCCTACCGGCGACCTTGCATAGGTCGTCGGTCCATCGGGCTGGAGGGCGTCCGACACTAGGATTACCGAGACGCGGTCTCCACTCCAGGTCCAAACGAGTCCTGGACTGGAGTGGAGTGGGGTAGAACTATCAAAAATAAAATTCGTAGTTACCGATTGATTCCGTTAAGCACACACGATTTATTTATATATACTAAACATATAACGGAGTCCAATACGACGATCCCTGCACAGGGCAAGCGAAGGAACAATCACGAAGTCAATATACCTAAAATTGATAGTGCACCCACTAATATCTAGGAGCCGTCGATACAAAGACACACGAACGGTTATGACAATTTCATAAGGATTCTATTTATGTCAAAATGACCACACAGCCCTAAGATAAGAAGAAGAACTGTAAATGATTTTTAGAATATTTTTAATATTATAAAATAATAGCCTATAAACGGCCCATTGCTGGGCTCGGGCCTCCCTCCCACTATAGAAAAACGGACAATATTCCCGTCTGTCCAAGTCGGCTTGGCAGGTTTGACACATCGGTTATCTCGATGTGCAAGTTTACCGTTTTTAGCACGTAGTAATTGTAACAATATGCACATTGGGTCAGAAAAGTACCTAAGTGGTGCATGCGTTCCAGCCAAGATTCGAACCCGCGCCTTTTGAGTTTGGGGCGCGTGCACTAGCCATTATGCTACCATGACTTTTTGTTTAATAATGTTACGAGTCGCAAGCCTCGAATTAAAATGCCGTTAGAATTACTATAGAGTTTATTAGTACTATACAAACACGTACTATATAACACAGGTACAAATATAACCGAACACAACAAGTCCAAACGTAATGCAGAAGGTCGTAATTCAATATAACGCGTAAAGTCTGTCACTCATTAGATTCCCGATAGTAGTACACGTCTCGCTTCGCTCGTGGTTATCGCTTGACTGCCTGCTCCCTCGATTGGGCCATTGCTTTATACTGCACCGATGTAATATGTCCGCCCGGCCGCGTGGACCGAATTTCCTAGAATCAGCTTGTACTTTAAATCCGTAACACCTGGATAATAATCACAATACAACAATAGGCCGTATGCCAATAAGTAAACAAAAGAAGACGACCATAAAAGAATTTAAATGTTAATAAAACTACGTTTTAACGGTTTTAAGCGCGCTTAAAACTGTTAAAACGTAGTTTTATTACATACATATACCAGTCGCAAAAACTTAAGAAAAAAATTTAAAGGTTATTAGTTCAAATGGCGACGAGTAATAAATGTCCTCTGTTTCAGATATGAAGGTGGATTTTGTTTTTGTCGGGGTGCCCGAATTGTAACAATATTTTTTATTTTTTTTCTGGAGCTCAGCAGACAGGCAGACGGCCCACTTGATGGAAAGCGGTTACCATCACCTATGGACATTTGCAACACCAAAGTTGCTACAAATACGCTGCTGCTCTCTTAAGGGAAACTGGAACCTGGTCACTAATGCCGGAACACAACTCAAGGACATGCTTTAGACCAGGGGTGGTAGCCATCCAGTCGGGCAAATGCCCGACCACCTGGCAGTGGGTTGTCTTGTCGCCTCTTACGACAGGCCGCCAGGCCGCAGGAAATAGTATTCTTTCTCCGTTCCTGCACGGATAAAATATATAATAATATAATATTAAAAAATACTTCGGGATTTTTTAATAACTATGCTGGCAACCCCATTTGATTTATGCTCCGTCCATATTGCCCGTTGGCGATCGACGTGCGACATCTGACACTTCATATTTTATCCCAAACGCTTTATTACGTTCGAGAGCAGTTTTTTGGACGACTTCAGATTTCTCACCGCTGTCTGTTTTTTCCTTATACAAGTAACGTCAGCGTATAAGCGTTCCAATGCGTGATTTGGGCCTGAGAAAAAAATTGATGTATTTTATAAGACAATTTACACTCTTAGACCGTTTATGTACGTAAACAAAGCCGTGAAATGAAAGAAACAAAGAAAACAAGTTTAGTTTTAGGACATATACAATAAACACATTAAAAGTAAAAATTAAATACAATTAAAAAAAAGAAAACAACCACAAAGTATCTGAAGATATACATATTGAGTTGTCCAAAGGTATCAAAACGAGTTTTTGCAAATAAAACGCCCGAATATTCGTATATAATTTATTAAATTAAGATTACAAGTATGGTCATGCAAAAAATGTAAACCATACCGCGATGCAATTCGACGGTGGCGACATCTAGTCTTGCGAAGACAAAACTGGCACTAAATAAATGTAATTAGAAACTGAACAAAGTCCTAAAAATTGGATCAAACTCCGCAAAAATGTCGATCTGTTAGAGATTAGACCAACGCTGATCTTCCGCTTGAACCTAGAGCCTAGAGCGACGTCACGGCAAACTATACATTAGATTATTAATAAATAATTATATTATTGTTGTAATAAAGACTAAATATTAATACTGAGTTTTTTTTTTATTACAGGAGTTCAGCAGACAGGCAGACGGCCCACTTGATGGTAAGCGGTTACCATCGCCTATGGACATTTGCAACACCAAAGTTGCTACAAATACGCTGCTGCTTTCCTAAGGGAGACTGGAACCTGGTCACTAATGCCGGAACACAACTCAAGGTTGTTATGGCGGCGTACTCTAGACCAGGGGTGGTAGCTACCCAGCCGGGCAAATGCCCTACCACCTGGCTATGGGTTGTTCTGTCGCCTCTTATGACAGGCCGCCCCAACGCAGGAAATTGTATTCTTTCTCCGTTTCTGCACGGATAAAGAGGTAATCGGCCCGGGATACTACGGTCTTTCTTGCCGCCGCAGTGCCAGCAAATGGTCGCGCCACGCTGCCTTGAATGATGTCTTACGGAGGGCGCTTGCCACCGCTAACGTGCCGGCTTTATTGGAGCCGAACGGTATTGCACGTGACGATGGTAGGCGTCCCGAAGGAATGACTCCAATTCTCTGGCAGCGTGGCAAGCCTTTGGTGTGGGATGCGACTTGCGTAGACACGTTGGCCGCATCCTATTTACCAAACACGTCTAAATCAGCCGGTTCAGCGGCGGAAACAGCCGAATCAGTCAAGCGGCGCAAATATGCAACCCTCTGTGAGAGTTATATGTTTGTGCCGTTTGCTGTCGAGACGCTTGGACCGTGGGGTCCTGAGGCTATGAGCCTCTACCAAAATTTATCGAAACGACTCATTGACTCTTCAGGTGATCAGAAGGCTGGTGCCTACCTTGGGCAACGGATCAGTATGGCGATCCAGTGAGGAAACGTAGCCAGCCTTCTGGGCACCTTACCCATAGAAGACGGTGATCTGGGCTCAGTATTCTACTTATAGTCTTGAGGGACTATGAGTAGAATACAATACAAATAAGTTAAATTTTCTTGCATTGTATTCGATTATATGTTATCAAATATATAATTAAAAAGGTCGGATAAAGATATATATATATACACGCTAAGAACCTCAGCCAGAAGGCCCAGCTCGCCATACACAACGCGGTGCTGGTACCTACGCTCACGTATGGAAGCGAGAGTTGGGTATGGAAGAGAGAGCATGAAAGTAGAGTAAACGCGGTCGAGACGCGAGCACTGCGCAAAATCTGCGGAGTGACGCTCGCGGACCGCGTTCGTAATACCGAAGTAAGAAAGAGAGTTGGTCTGAAAGAGAGTGTCGGGATGAAGGTAAGGAAAGGAATGCTCCGGTGGTTCGGGCATGTGGAAAGAATGCATGATGAAAGAATGACTAAACAGATATACAATGCAAAAGTGGATGGATGCAGAAGTCGTGGAAGGCCACGACACACCTTCCATGATCAAATTGATCGTGTACTAGCAGAAGGTGATGTCAGGAGCCTTAGGAACAGACGAGCTTGCATGACAAGAGTTATGAATGTCAAAGAGGCAAGTGAGGTGTGTAAGAATAAGCCTAAATGGCACTCTGTTGTTCGTGCCTACCCCGCAAGGGAACTGGCGTGAAGTTATGTATGTATGTATGTTATGTAGATGTATAACACTTCCTATATATCATAATATATATATATGGTATATATATATATATATATATATATATTATATATATATATATATACGCGGCGCACTATATATATACTATATATATGATATAGTTTAACGCAGTGGGTGAACTTTGTATAGGCTTTGAGAAATAGGAATGAGAATACCTTATACTGTATCCGTGCTGGAACGGAGAAAGACCAGCATTACGCTGCGACTGATGCCCCTTGTCGTAAGAGGCGACAAAACAACCTACAGCCAGGTGGTAGGGCATTTGCCCGACTGGATGGCTACCACCCCTGATCTGAAGAATGTCGCCATAACAACCATGAGTTGTGTTCCAGCATTTGTGATCAGGTTTCAGTCTCTCTTAAGAGAGCAGCAGCGCATTTGTAGCACCTTTGGTGTTCCAAATGTCTATAGGCGATGGTACCGTTAACATCAATTGGGCCGTCTGCCTGTCTGCTAACTCCTGCAATAAAAAACAATCTATTCAATGGAAACGATTTGTCCTGAATAAAATGATTTTCTTTCTTTCTCTAATTTAAATCCTTCACAACGAGACATGAGATGCTGTGACAACGGTCTGATAAAAGTTCTAGTTGAATTTTCGGATCCTGCTGCTCCATTTAGCCTCCCTGATTGTGGGCTTATATTATAACTAATTAATATAATAATAACATAAGTTTGACGCGACTTGTTAGCAAATTTTAACTACGTATTAATACCCAAACCAGCATAAACCAACTGGCTGTAATAAAGACACTGTGAGTTTTCTGCGTGCAACGGACCGCGTTCGTAATACCGGAGTAAGAAACTCATTTTAGTTGGTCTGAAATTAGAGTGTCGGGGTGAAGGTAAGGAAAGGAATGCTCCGGTGGTTCGGGCATGTGGAAAGAATGCATGATGAAAGAATGACTAAACAGATATACAATGCAAAAGTGGATGGATGCAGAAGTCGTGGAAGGCCACGACACACCTTCCATGATCAAATTGATCGTGTACTAGCAGAAGGTGATGTCAGAAGCCTTAAGAACAGACGAGCTTGCATGACAAGAGTTATGAATGTCAAAGAGGCAAGTGAGGTGTGTAAGAATAAGCCTAAATGGTACTCTGTTGTTCGTGCCTACCCCGCAAGGGAACTGGCGTGAAGTTATGTATGTATGTATGTTATAAAGATGAAAAACACTTCCTTTAAATCACAACAGTTCCAGTTGGTAGATATTTATAGTTATCGACGCACGTTACGGCCGTAACCCACACGCGGCGCACTGCCCAACACTATTCGCTGACACAGTACAACGCAGTGGGTGAAATATGTATAGGCGAGGAGAAATAGGAATGAGAATACCTTATACTGTATCCGTGCAGGAACGGAGAAAGAATACAATTTCCTGCGGCCGGGCAGCATGTCGTAAAAGGCGACAAAACACCCTACAGCCAGGTGGTAGGGCATTTACCCGACTGGATGGCTACCACCCCTGGTCTGAAGAATGTCGCCATAACAACCTTGAGTTGCGTTCCGGCATTAGTGACCAGGTTCCAGTCTCCCTTAAGAGAGCAACAGCGCATTTGTAGCACCTTTGGTGTTGCAAATGTCCATAGGCGATGGTAACCGCTTAACATCAATTGGGCCGTCTGCCTGTCTGCTAAGCTCCTGCAATAAAAAACAATCTATTCCATGGAAACGAGATATGAGCTAGCTCTGTGTAATTTAAATCCATTCAGTAGTTTCATGAGACGCTGTAACACACAGACAGATAAAAGTTCTAGTTGAATTTTCGGATTCTGCTGCTCCTATTTAGCCTCCCTGATTTTTTCTTATGTTTTAACTAATTAATTTAATAATTTTCTTAAGTTTTCGTGACTTGTATGCATAATAAAACTACGTATTAAGACCCAAACCCAGCACAAACCAACTGCCAGACATCGAGACACTGTGAGTTTTCTGCGTGCAACGGAACACAAACCAACTTGACTGATAATTTCTTTTATTTTCCTTCCACTCATTTTAATATTATATAAAATTATTAGAGCTAGGCATGTTTGGTGAAAAGTTTCTTGCGCCGCTTCCTCTCTTCAAGCCATAACATGTTGCGAAGCGGTGGTAAATTAGATTAGGCTCCCATAGAGTAAATAATAACCATAAACAAAGTTAAAACTAAATAATTAAATGAACAAGTTGGCGTTAGGCTAAATAAAACTTTAACAATACTCGTTGATACTTGACATCTTTGTCTTCCGTGATCACGGCCACTGAAAAATGGCCGAAACGTCGGAATAACCAAAATCAAATAAATGACCGCTCTTAAAACCGTTAAAATTAAATAATCAATTTATTTGATTAATTACTTAATTTCCTTTAATTTTAATTCCCAAGAAATTTAATTATATTACTAACTTCTCCCAGCGTCTTTGCTCACGTCAATGTTATTCCAGGGGAACTGTACATTTTCCAGGAAAAAAGTACCGTATGTATGTACTACTCCAGACTATAATCTATCTCTGTGCCAAATTTCATCCAGATTCATTCGACCATTCTTTTTTTTTATAGCTGGAGTACAGCAGACAGGCAGACGGCCCACCTGATCGAAAGCGGCTAGCGTCGAACACCAGAGGTGTCATCAACGCGCTGCCGGCCTCGAAGAAATGTTATCATTTTATCATTCTGGCGTGATTAAACAAAAACATCTCCAAACTTCCGCATTTGTGATGTTTGTATAGATAGATTGCGGTACTGTACTTTCTAATACTATGCTCATATACTAGATACATAAAACTGATTTGTTAATGGCCAGCCTAAACGAGACCGCTGCAGTTTTCGGATATTGCCACCAATATTTTGCATACTATTTCGTATGGAAACGAAATTTAGGCCATTTTGTTTTAGCACTTTTTTACATACATACATACATACATAACTTCACGCCAGTTCCCTTGCGGGGTAGGCACGAACAACAGAGTGCCATTTAGGTTTATTCTTACACACCTCACTTGCCTCTTTGACAATCATAACTCTTGTCATGCAAGCTCGTTTGTTCTTAAGGCTCCTGACATCACCTTCTGCTAGTACACGATCAATTTTATCATGCAAGGTGTGTCGTGGCCTTCCACGACTTCTGCATCCATCCACTTTTGCATTGTATATGTGTTTAGTCATTCTTTCATCATGCATTCTTTCCATATGCCCGAACCACCAGAGCATTCCTTTCCTTACCTTCACCCCGACACTCTCTTTCAGACCAACTCTCTTTCTTACTTCGGTATTACGAACGCGGTCCGCGAGCGTCACTCCACAGATTTTGCGCAGTGCTCGCATCTCGACCGCGTTTACTCTACTTTCATGCTCTCTCTTCCATACCCAACTCTCGCTTCCATACGTGAGCGTAGGTACCAGCACCGCGTTGTGTACGGCGAGCTGGGCCTTCTGGCTGAGGTTCTTAGCGCCTAGAAGTTTACCTAGCGCTCCATTCACACTATACCCCAAATTCACTCTTCTTTCTATATCAGCGGTCAATCATTTACAGCACTTTTATACTACGTGTAAATCTATGTTGTAAGTTAATTGGAAATATTGAGATATACAGCGCTGAATTTTTGAGGCCTGTAGCCATTTTCACAAAGACCGTTTGTATATCAATGAGGTTTAATGTACTACGTAATAAAGAAGGCGTCCGTAACTAGCTTAATTGAATTGGTCCATGGACCATAACTCGCTTAGTTTATGTCGAGCTGTTGTCGCTACTTTACGTGTTTCAGTGAAAAGTAACTATTAGAACCGGTAGGTGGCTCTGGGATCGGATTCTAGAATTAGATTTTTTAAAGGCACGACAACGTCTGCCGGGGCCGCTAGTAAAAATATAACATTATACGTTTAGAAATAAGAGGGTACATAACAAAATTAATTACTTCAACTCTAAAAACAAACATGACAAGAACAAGTATGCTAACTACTAAATAACTGTAACAATCCCGCATTACACATATTAAAATACGCTTTTACTACGTTCCTTGATAAATATGACACAAGAGCAGTTGTATTTCGATTATGATAATGTTATCAGACGCGTGTTACACGCCTCTCTATAAATCATAAGGGGATGTTGTTTTTGTGAAGTTTAGGTAACCCATACAGTTGTGTTCTGGCATTAGTGACCAGGTTCCAGTCTCCCTTAAGAGAGCAGCAGCGCATTTGGAGCAACTTTGGTGTTGCAAATGTCCATAGGCGACGGTAACCGCTTTCCATCAAGTGGGCCGTCTGCCTGTCTGCTGATTTCCGGCAATAAAAAAAAAGTAAAAAAGTATATTAATTTTCAGTTTAAATAAAACTTAAAATATTTTAAATGAATTTTAGCTCTATCTGTATATATTTAAGGCAGATATTCTTTTATACGTAGATAAAAGGAAATTGTGCGCAACAGTGCATTGAATTTTGAACTTTATGCTTGTGAATTAAAGTGTAATTTAGATTGAATTATTACGAATAAGGTTCAAAATACCTAAGAATAAAGACGTGTGAACTGAACACACACATTTGTTTTATTGCGAAACTGGCAATCGGGCAGAGGACCCATCTGATGGAAAGTGGTTATACGTCACCTATAGCTGTCTGCAGCGCCAAGTTGATAAAGCCAACTCGTTGTCAGCCTTTAGAATTGTGTAGGGGGATGAGATAAAGGAGATAGAATAGGAGCATGGGATAAAGAGATAAAACAAGAGACGTGAGATAGGAATATGGAATAGGTATATGCAACAGAAATGTGTAATAGGGATATGGAATAGGGATCCATATCTCTATTCCATATCCCTCATGGCTCATGCCCTATTCCATGAATAGGGATATGGTATAGGAATATGCAATAGGGATATGAAATAAAAGAATGACTAAACAGATATACAATGCAAAAGTGGATGGATGCAGAAGTCGTGGAAGGCCACGACACACCTACCATGATCAAATTGATCGTGTACTAGCAGAAGGTGATGTCAGGAGCCTTAAGAACAGACGAGCGTGCATGACAAGAGTTATGAATGTCAAAGAAGCAAGTGAGGTGTGTCAGAATGGGCCTAAATGGCGTTCTGTTGTTCGTGCCTACCCCGCAATGGAACTAGCGTGAAGTTATGTATGTATGTATGATATGAAATAGAGATATGGAATAGGAATATATAATAGGCATATGGAATAAAGAACATAGGACAGGAATATGGAATAGGGATATGAAATAGAGATATGGAATAGGAATATATAATAGGCATACGGAATAGGGAACATAGGATAGGAATATGAAATAGGGATATGAAATAGAGATATGGAATAGGAATATATAATAGGCATACGGAATAGGGAACATAGGATAGGAATATGAAATAGGGATATGAAATAGATATATGGAATAGGAATATATAATAGGCATATGGAATAGGGAACATAGGATAGGAATATGGAATAAGGATATGAAATAGAGATATGGAATAGGAATATGTAATAGGCATATGGAATAGGGAACATAGGATAGGAATATGGAATAGGGATATGAAATAGAGATATGGAATAGGAATATGTAATAGGCATATGGAATAGGGAACATAGGATAGGAATATGGAATAGGGATATGAAATAGAGATATGGAATAGGAATATAATATAATAGGCATATAGAATAGGGAACATAGGATAGGAATATGGAATAAGGATATGAAATAGAGATATGGAATAGGAATAGGGATATGAAATAGAGATATGAATATACACATAACAGATAGACTGAAAATTTTGCAAGTTGCGTACCGCGTCAAGTACGTTATACAATTTACAACAGTCTGGTTAAACCGCATATTGATTACCTGATAGGAATTTGGGGCTCATCAGCTAAAACAAATCTTCAACGATTACAAGTAACACAAAATAAACTAATAAAACCCTTATTTAATTTTGATTTTCTAACACCTACACATGAAATTTACAAAAACACCAAAATAATGAACATTAAACAACAGTATACTCTTAACACATGTACATTAATTTATAAAATCTTAAACAAAAAAGTTCATTCCGAAATAAAATTTATCAAAAGGCACGAAATACAAAAATTCTTCTAAGAAGTAAAGATAATTTAGTACTCCCGGCACCCCGAATGAATTACGGTAAAAACAGTATATTATTTGAAGGAGCCCAAACATATAATCCACTTCCAAAAACCATAAAAGAAGCAAAATCCATAAAGGTGTTTAAAAATGCCTAAAAAGTCACGTGTTACATACATACACACATAACTTCACGCTAGTTCCCTTGCGGGGTAGGCACGAACAACAGAGCGCCATTTAGGCTTATTCTTACACACCTCACTTGCTTCTTTGACATTCATAACTGTTGTCATGCACGCTCGTCTGTTCTTAAGGCTCCTGAAATCACCTTCTGCTAGTACACGATCGATTTGATCATGGAAGGTGTGTCGTGGCCTTCCACGACTTCTGCATCCATCCACTTTTGCATTGTATATCTGTTTAGTCATTCTTTCATCATGCATTCTTTCCACATGCCCAAACCACCGGAGCATTCCTTTCCTTACCTTCACCCCGACACTCTCTTTCAGACCAACTCTCTTTCTTACTTCGGTATTACGAACGCGGTCCGCGAGCGTCACTCCGCAGACACACAAAGTAAACAAAAGAATTCCTAAATCCGGGAAGGCAATAAACTGCGCTTTACGACAGGTAGCTGTGCGTTTATCACTGACGGTATGTCACTATATATATATATACTGCAAATATGATTATATAAGACATTACTCATATAAAAATAAATTCATTAAGAAAAAAAAACTAACAAATTACACAATCACATTTCCACGAAATCTATATCCTTGTTTCTTTTGGTTCGAGGGAACTTGTAACTTGCATGTACAAAAAATAAATCAAAACTACCTGCAATTTTACTATTTGTGCTTTCTACCTCGTTACAAATTACAACATATTTTTCAACAACTTATAAATGTTCATAGTTTTAGTGAATTGTAAAAATACTTTTATGAGAAATAAAGTTCTTCTTTAACCCGAATATTGAATAGGCATGTGGGGATAAGAGAGGGAGAAGTGGATCATCGGATCTCACTCATCGCACAAAACACGATTAGCTCAAACCCAAACGTTTCACGCCGATATTCTGTGAAAGCGTGGTATCACATCGATCTAGCCGACCTTAAGAGCTATAATCAATATAATGATTCCAGCATGGCTCTAGCACGTGAATTGTTATAACACAATCCCAGATTGAAAAATCTAGATTCATGTTCTACACGCCTTACACTACTAGACAGTACTCCACTTATATAGGCAATATATTAACACCCAAAAATATATCAAATTCTACATTTTCTCGACAGAATCTATACTAATATTATAAAGCTGAAGGGTTAGTTTGTTTGTTTAAACGCGCTAATCTCAGGAACCGCTGGTCCGATTTGAAAAATTCTTCCAGTGTTGAATAGTACATTTATCGAGGAAGGCTATAGGCTATATTATATTTTCAAAAAAATTAAGGATCCTTACTAAAAGTCCAATAATATAACCCAAGGTGTAAAAAAATGATCCGAAAAAATCCTTAACCGGCGTGCGCTGTGAAAACTATTGATTATAGAACAAAACAATGTACTACCACTTTGCAGAACATATAATTGTCTAGAAAAAATATGGCGTAACCATATGTCTAACTATACTAGTTATCTCACAATAAGTGTTTTCTTTTATTTTTTTAAATAATTAAAATGCCGTCGCTTCAAAATCTCTTTATTTTGTACCTTGGTAATAATCTTTATCAAAATAAATTACTCCATATTCAAGACGAATTCAATACCTTTCTAGAACTTTTTGAATTATTCAATTCGGACGTTTCTTTCAAAAGATATTGCGATATTTAAAATGTAAGTATTAGTGTTGTAGCCAAATATACTAATATTGTTTGATTGAACGCGCTAATCTCATGAACTACTGGTCTGATTTGAAAAATTCTTTCAATGTTGGATAGCCCATTTATCGAGGAAGGCTATAGGCTATATATCATCACGCTAAGACCAATAGAAGCGGAGCACCAATGAAGAATGTTTCAAAATCGGAGGGTTTCGAAAGCAAATTCCACGCGGCCGACGTCGCGGGCACAGCTAGAATTTATATATATTTATATGCTCTAATAATTCTACGCCACGCCATATTTAGATCGCTGAATATGTCACCTCGCTGCTAACGCGTGTATACGTGCCCTAATCTTATACGTGAGCTAAATCATCAGCCTTACATAACTGAGGTGAATGGAAAAACGACCATACAGTAATAAAAATAGAGCTTTAAATCGTATTAAGAGTTATGTAATAAGTGTTTTGAAATTTTAAAAGAAGTGGCATTTGCGTAGTGTCGGGGTAATGAAGCCGAATTCGGTATAACGACGAAGGACGGAGAAACCAAACTTATTACGAGCATATGATGAGATAAAAGCCCCAGAATCTATAGATATATCTCATTATGGTCGTAGTAATGTTTTGTCATACTTAAAATATTGTTACGAGTTGCACAACTCGAATTAAAATAATGCCGTTTGAATTACTATAGAATTTATTAGAACACGTATAACACAGGTACCAATATAACTGAACACAATCAGCCCAAACGTAATGCGAGATTGAATAACACGCGCAAAGTCCGTCACTAAATAGATTATCGAATGTACACAAGTCTTGCCTTGATCGTGGTTCACGCTTGACTGCCGATCTCTCCATTGAGCCATTGCTTTATACTGCACCGATACAATAGGGCTGCCCGCCCGCGTAGATCGAATTTCTTAGAATCAGTTCAACACGCCTATCTAATGACTGCCATAAATGATTACAATACACAATAGGCTGTTTTTCTAATTACATATTTGAAACACAAAGTAAACAAAAGAAATCCGAATGCGGAAAGGTAATAAACTGCAGGTGTGAATTGATCTTTTGTCGGTCGTAACAATATGTTTTCGCAATACTGTTCAAAATCTATATATATAAAACAAAGTCGTGTTACTTACAGCATTTATAACTTCCAAAACGGTTGGACAAATTTTCATGATATTTGTGTTTTTGGAATTGTCTTCGTCCGGAATAAGACAATAAGTATTAAAATATGATATTCATCAATAAAAATAATTATCATTCGAAAAACATCAGTCTAGCCATTTATTTGTTATGATCTTTCCCGGCCCATTTCGGCAATGATGACTGCATTCGGCAATGCTCCAAAACCAAGAGAATTATATCGTCTCTTGTATTGTAATACAAATTGTATGTAGTTAGAGCGAGAAAGCATCAGATCAGCGTTCATTTCAATTATCTGTATTTGACCACAAATTTATGGGACTTCCGAATGAGCCGTGACAAGTTCGGCAATAAATTTGTGGTGGTTCCGTCTTACAGGTTTTTTTTTATTATTAACAACTCTACGGACTCGAGTTCCGTACCCCTTTTTACAACTTAATTTCTAGATTTAATTTTTTGAATTTAACACGCTTATTAGTTATTTTGGTTCTTGTGTGTGACATTAATTTATTGATGTTTGTGTTGAGGTGTATGTATCTTACGAATAACTTATTATATTAATTTATCCTATTTTTAATACTAAACTTATACTAATGTAGAGTGTATCTGTTACACGCTGGTGTTGTGAGGAAGTGCATGTGCAGTGTGGGCCTTATATCTATACTTATATATATTGTCTTATCTAGTGCCGTCTTACAGGTTAAATTATACTCTCTCGTTTAGTTTGGTGTTGTACACCGAATTTATCTTCGCAAGCCGAATACTGTATTTACGGCCGTCCCTATTCGATTGCAAATGGAATAAGGAGAAAATCCCGTCCTGTGAGAGTCGCGTTTATCGCGTTTATTTGCGAATGAATGAATAATATTCAAAGTGACGCTATTATTCTTTGTTTTGAACCGAAAGAAAATTTTCCAAAGTTAGACGGGTTTCATTTTTTTGATCAAGATGCCTAAGAAATTTACTCTGATAAATTATACCAAAGTAATATTATCTACCTTTTTTTTATTGCGGGAGTTCAGTAGACAGGCAGACGGCCCACTTGATGGAAAGCGGTTACCATCGCCTATGGACATTTGCAACACCAAAGTTGCTACGAATACGCTGCTGCTCTCTTAAGGGAAACTGGAACCTGGTCACTAATGCCGGAACACAACTCAAGGTTGTTGTTATGGCGACATACTTTAGACCAGGGGTGGTAGCCACCCAGGCGGGCAAATGCCTTACCACCTGGCTGTGGGTTGTTTAGTCGCCTCTTACGAGAGGCCTCCCCAACGCAGGAAATTGTATTCTTTCTCCGTTCCTGCACGGATGAAATTTTCTTTCTTTGGTCAAGATGCCTAAGAAATTTACTCTAATAAATTATATATACCACAGTAACATTGTCTACCTTCTGTTTGTACGTAAAATATTTCAATATATATTTTTTTATGCATGAGTTCAGCAGACAGGCAGACAGCCCACGTGAGGGAAAACGGTTACCTACAGGGGTCTTCCTATGTCCGATCACTCGTC
Organism: Dendrolimus kikuchii; assembly: GCA_019925095.2. NCBI lineage: Eukaryota > Metazoa > Arthropoda > Insecta > Lepidoptera > Lasiocampidae > Dendrolimus > Dendrolimus kikuchii. The sequence continues at coordinate 13,959,025 of CM034413.1, forward strand.
ACAAAATTTTTGAAAAAATAATGCACAAAAAGCCGCTAAATGCTACAACCGTGTGTGTGTTTGTGTGTTGGTGCGTGCGGGTGTACAGTTTTAAATGTCTATACATATAATAAGACTGTAGAGGTCGAATTTCTGTACAATGAAAAAAAGTGCTAAAAACCGAGTCAGGGGGATGTAAGAAGTGAAATAGAACTAATTTAGATTTTTTTCAAATTTTTTGTTTCTCTGTTTGTACAGGCTAATCTCCGAAACGACGGGACCGATTTCAATGAAATTTTGTATGGTGGTAGCTTATATCCCTGGTCAATATATAGGATACTTTTAAACCCGAAAAATTAAAAAGTTCCCGTGGGATAGTTAAAAAATCTTTAACTACTTAAACAGCTTATTATAGAACTTATGCACCTAATTAAGTATCGATAGTGCCGGTAAATAATTTATACATTAAAAAACAATTAGGCTATATATCATCAAGCTAAGACCAATAGGAGCCGAGCACCAATGAAGAATGTTTCAAAATCTGGAGGGTTTTTTTAAACTATTCCAAGCGGATGAAGTCACAGGTAAAAGCTAGTACATATATCCAAATATAACATGACTACATGTAGATAAACTTAAGTATATGTATGGCAGATAAGTGGGTGATGCTATAGTTATTGGAACTTTGCAAGATTAAGCCCAAAGGGGTGGCGAGGGTGCGTCGAGGGTCTATACAGAATCCAAAGAGAAAATTGGATTCGGGGAGTGAAAATAATTGGAAAGTCGACAGATTGATTGATTTTGAATTTGGCGAGTTTAAAAAATACATTAGGCGTCACTTTCGAAGCCTTGGAACGGATTGATTGCTCAATGTGATAGCAATTTCAATTTCAAAGGAGACGAGGACTTCTGAGTCAAAGGAATGTAATGCGTTAAGATATGGTGTAAAAAGCATTATAGATAGATAACACTTAATTGCTCACCAAATCTGCAGAGTGACGCTCGCGGACCGCGTTCGTAATACCGAAGTAAGAGAGCGAGTTGGTCTGAAAAAGAGTGTCTGATAAAGAGAGAATGCATGTGGAAAGAATGCATGATGAAAGAATGACTAAACAGATATACAATGCAAAAGTGGACGGATGCAGAAGTCGTGGAAGGCCACGACACACCTTCCATGATCAAATTGATCGTGTACCTGCGGAGGGTGATGTCAGGAGCCTTAAGAACAGACGAGCGTGCATGACTATGAGCTATGAATGTCAAAGAAGCAAGTGAGGTGTGTAAGAATAAGCCTGAATGGCGCTCTGTTGCTAGTGGCTACCTCGCAAGGGAACTGGCGTGAAGTTATGTATGTATGTAAATCGCTAATAGCAATAAGACCGCCTATTGTATCGTAATTTTTTATTTCTGTTAACTGTATCTTTTAAAACACAATAAAACATATTCATTCGTTCATTCATTCACACAATCCATCTATCTCTTTTTTGGTTTACCTTTACAATTCTGTTACATGACACTAATACCCTTTTTGGACCTTCGTCCATAATAATAGATTTTCATATAAGGTGTTAATTCAAAAACGTTATGTTTTCTTATTATACAATTTCTAACTTTAATGTAATTAAATGTAATATAACAAACAATGCTGTTGTAACAACAACAACATTGTAAACAACAACAACAAGAAACAAAACGACTCATTGACTTTTCAGGTGATCAGAAGGCTGGTGGTTTCAGTATGGAGATCCAGCGAGGAAACGCAGCCAGCCTTCTGGGCACCTTACCCATAGAAGACGGTGATCTAGGCTCAGTATTCTACTTATAGTCTTAAGGGACTATGGGTAGAATACAATAGAAATAAGTTAAGTTTTCTTTTATTGTATTAGATTATTAATAATATGAAAAAAAACGAATCACAATGGACAAGTGGCAAAACGAATCGCAACACTTCTACTATGTGTCCCATCCCAGCACACTTTTAGATTTTTCGCAGGTCTACTGCAAATTATGATTTGGTTAGCTTAGGTACATTTTAATGAATGCATTTTTTATTTGAACATATTTTATTTTATCAAACAAAAAAACTGAATTCGATCCGGAACCAAATAACGCTTCCATAGTCTACTCTAAAACTATGCCACTCTCACCACGTCTAGTCTGAATTTATGCCGCTCCTCCACGCGGCCGTAACGCTTTTTCGTGACAGAAAAAACCTGAGACCCCGTCTATATAGAAGTTTCATTTCAAAAATTAAACAAGATCTTAAATAATAGTGCTACATATTATTATCTGGTTTAAAATAATACATAAAGAAAGTCAGGAGCCTTAAGAAGAGACGAGCGTGCATGACAAGAGCTATGAATGTCAAAGAAGCAAGTGAGGTGTGTAAGAATAAGCCTGAATGGCGCTCTGTTGCTAGTGGCTACCTCGCAAGGGAACTGGCGTGAAGTTATGTATGTATGTAAATCGCTAATAGCAATAAGACCGCCTATTGTATCGTAATTTTTTATTTCTGTTAACTGTATCTTTTAAAACACAATAAAACATATTCATTCGTTCATTCATTCACACAATCCATCTATCTCTTTTTTGGTTTACCTTTACAATTCTGTTACATGACATTAATACCCTTTTTGGAGTTTCATCTATAATAATACATAGATTTTCATATAAGGTAATTAAATGTAATTAAATGTAATGTAACAAACAATGCTGTTGTAACAACAACAACAACAAGAAACAAAACGACTCATTGACTTTTCAGGTGATCAGAAGGCTGGTGGTTTCAGTATGGAGATCCAGCGAGGAAACGCAGCCAGCCTTCTGGGCACCTTACCCATAGAAGACGGTGATCTAGGCTCAGTATTCTAGTTATAGTCTTAAGGGACTATGGGTAGAATACAATAGAAATAAGTTAAGTTTTCTTTTATTGTATTAGATTATTAATAATATGAAAAAAAACGAATCACAATGGACAAGTGGCAAAACGAATCGCAACACTTCTACTATGTGTCCCATCCCAGCACACTTTTAGATTTTTCGCAGGTCTACTGCAAATTATGATTTGGTTAGCTTAGGTACATTTTAATGAATGCATTTTTTATTTGAACATATTTTATTTTATCAAACAAAAAAACTGAATTCGATCCGGAACCAAATAACGCTTCCATAGTCTACTCTAAAACTATGCCACTCTCACCACGTCTAGTCTGAATTTATGCCGCTCCTCCACGCGGCCGTAACGCTTTTTCGTGACAGAAAAAACCTGAGACCCCGTCTATATAGAAGTTTCATTTCAAAAATTAAACAAGATCTTAAATAATAGTGCTACATATTATTATCTGGTTTAAAATAATACATAAAGAAAGTCAGGAGCCTTAAGAAGAGACGAGCGTGCATGACAAGAGCTATGAATGTCAAAGAAGCAAGTGAGGTGTGTAAGAATAAGCCTGAATAGCGCTCCGTTGTTCGTGCCTACCCCGCAAGGGAACTGGCGTGAAGTTATGTATGTATGTATAAAGAAAGTCTAAGTTTTTTAAATTTGTTTCGAAGGCCTATCTCAATCCCTTCAAGTGGCGCGGAATAAAAGGACCGAGAGATAGCAAGTTAATGGTAAAGAAGACAATGAAAGGGCTCAAAGGGTTTCCTCGTAAAATCAACGCCGGCTCCAAGCACCCCCCAAGTGCCGCGGGATCAGATAAAATTTAACTACCACCTACAATGAGGGATGAAGGGAAAATACAAATTTTCATGGGTCATTTAACCCAAAACCACACGCTCGTGAGAGCTTTGGTGGATTTTTTTTGTCTTTTTTGTCTAGATATTGTTACGACTCTCGTATTTTGAGTGGCTATAATCCGTTGCCGACCAGGTGTTTTATTACTTTTGGTGTTTAAATTATCTATAGATCTTTCTAATGGTTGCCTCTTAGTCGGTTCCTATTGCACTTTAATAGTATTATGGGAAGGCACCAGTAAAACCATAAGAATTCTATGAAAACTTTATTTAGCATATGCAGATCGTCCTAACACAGTGACATACAGCGGAGAAGGGAGAAAGGGGCGAACGCAGCGCCACGGACAAATAGTGAAACATGTTTTCTTTTCGTATCTAAACAGGCTAGGGTGTGAAATTCATAATACCAACAGTTCCTATATCTCACTATTCATTCCCTTGCCTTACCATCGGTTGAATTTTAACATTACTTGTATGGAGCTTATGTCAAATTTTAACCGACATTAAGGCAAATGAACGGTCGGTAAGATATAGGAACCGGTCAGTAATTGGAGAGCGGACAGTCAAGTCAACTGAGCAATTCGTTGAACATCGCAGCCCATAGATTTTGTACGAACGTATCTATCTATCCGTGCAGGAACGGAGAAAGAATACAATTTCCTGTGGCCCCGTAAGAGGCGACAAAACAATCCACAGCCAGGTGGTAGGGCGTTTGCCCGACTGGATGGCAACCACCCCTGGTCTAAAGCATGTCGCCATAACAACCTTGAGTTGTGTTCCGGCATTAGTGACCAGGTTCCAGTTTCCGTTAAGAGAGCAGCAGCGCATTTGTAGCGACTTTGGTGTTACAAATGTCCATAGGCGATGGTAACTGCTTTCATCAAGTGGGCCGTCTGCCTGTCTCCTGAACTCCTGCAATAAAAAAAAATAATCTATAAACTGTCTATCCTTAGATCATTTTTATATATTACAAACAGGGTTTCTGCAATGAATTACATTGTTTAATATTTCAATGTCTTAGACAACTTAAGCGACATCTACAGTTAGATATTCTAGTAGAAACTTTTTTATGTTAATCATCTAAAGGTAAGGTTAATAGATAGATAGATAACACTTTAATGTACACCATTACAGAAAACTTACGAACTAGTATTATTCTAATTGTGTACAACCCGTGGCAGGAATATAGCTGATTAGGTGGTATACATAATCATAGTACGATTACTTACACTCTCTGAAAGAGAGTGTCGGGGTGAAGGTAAGGAAAGGAATGCTCCAGTGGTTCGGGCATGTGGAAAGAATGCATGATGAAAGAATGACTAAACTGATATACAATGCAAAAGTGGATGGATGCAGAAGTCGTGAAAGGCCACGACACACCTTCCATGATCAAATTGATCGTGTACCAGCAGAAGGTGATGTCAGGAGCCTTAAGAACAGACGAGCGTGCATGACAAGAGCTATGAATGTCAAAGAAGCAAGTGAGGTGTGTAAGAATAAGCCTGAATGGCGCTCTGTTGCTCGTGCCTACCTCGCAAGGGAACTGGCGTGAAGTTATGTATGTATGTATGTATAACAAATATACAGACATACATAACTTCACGCCACTTGCTTCTTTGACATTCATAGCTCTTGTCATGCGCGCTCGTCTGTTCTTAAGGCTCCTGACATCACCTTCTGCTAGTACACGATCAATTTGATCATGGAAGGTGTGTCGTGGCCTTCTACGACTTCTGCATCCATCCACTTTTGCATTGTATATCTGTTTAGTCATTCTCTTTCAGACCAACTCTCTCTCTTACTTCGGTATTACGAACGCGGTCCGCGAGCGTCCCTCCGCTCGCATCTCGACCGCGTTTACTCTACTTTCATGCTCTCTCTTCCATACCCAACTCTCGCTTCCATACGTGAGCGTAGGTACCAGCACTTATTAATCTTAATATATAATATATAAATTACGTGTCACGTTGTTTGTCCGCGATGGACTCCTAAACTACTTGACACCGATTTTAATCAAATTAGCACACCGATGATACATGATAGTTTACATTTGGACCCGGTAGATGGCGCTGGAATCGGGTTCTAAATTTTATTTCTTCAGGGCAGAACAACGTCTGCCGGGACAGCTGGTATAATGATATATTATTGTGATATATATTGGTGAAAAAGTTTTAATCAATTTGAAATGTTAAAACGAAATTGCTTTTCCAAAATTTCGACAGTTTGAATCGTTTAAAAATTGTTTTAACATTTGTAAAAGCGAAATCCAATCAGCGCAGCGAGTGCGTCTGTCTGTCACACAAAGGGGCCAGCGCGGATCGCGCCCGAGAGGGTAGGCAGGGCTCCGCATCAAATAGATATATTCGATGGGGGTGACAGCCATTCAAATTAAACTGGCTCCTCTCAAAGCGATATTGAAAATTGATTTATTTTCAAGGACTCTTTATTAACTACTAACAGTGCCAGGAAAACTTTATTCTGGCCGTGCAGGAACGGAAAAAGGATATAATTCCTGCGGCCGGACGACCTGTTTTGGAACAACCCACAGCCAGGTGGTAGGGTATTTGCCCGTCTTGATGGCTACCACCTCTAGTTAAGGGTATGTCGCCATAACAATCTTGAGTTGTATTTAAGTGGTGACCAGGTTCCAATCTCCCTTTAAGAGAGCGGCAACACATTATTTTCATTTTTTACTTTTTTTAAATCAGCAGACAAATACACACATTGTATATCCCCAAATTAAGCAAGTTACGCTTGTGTTATGAGTAATATACAACGGACTACTCTGGGGCCGATCCCAGACACCCAGACCATAGTAAATAACGGAGAAAATACGTTTCCAAAATTTTCTATACCAGGAATCAAACCCGGAACCTCTGCGTTGCAGTGAGGTACGTCGGCAAAGGCTTAGCCCGCTCAACCACAGAGGCCGTCAATGGTATTATGGATTCACAACGAGCTACTCTGGGCCGATCCCAGACATCTAGACCATAATAAACAAGGGAATGTTCCAATACAAAATTTACCATACCAGGAATCGAACCCACGTACCTCTTTGTTTTTTTTTTCGCCTGCTCCACCATTGTATGGTAGAATGGAGATTGTTATTTTCTTTTCATTTCTTTCTTTCTTTTCAAAAATCTTAAAAACGATTACCTTTAATAATTAATGTCAAAGACTATACATTTATAGACACAGATTACGCCATGGCTACACTGTTGATTTGTCTTTAACAATAAACAAAACAGTATATTATTATGCGTATGTGTGTGTCAAATACATGGTAGTGTGTGTAATGTTTTTTTTTATTGATTTAATGTATTTTTTATGCATAATTAAAAAAAAAATATATTAGCATTCTGCACTCCTTCTCTATATAAACTATAAGTGTGCGAAATTTCATACTCCTCCGTCCGCGCAATTTTCGTAAAAAGGGGTACGAAGTTTTTGCTTCACGCATTAATATATTAGTCTATTTTCACTTTTTTATACTTATATGTTTACTAGCTTCTGCCCGCAACTTCGTCCGCGTGGAATAGTGGAAAAACCCCCCGATTTTGAAACATTCTTCATTGGTGCTCCGCTCCTATTGGTCTTAGCGTGATGATATATAGCCTATAGCCTTCCTCGATAAATGGGCTATCTAACACTGAAAAAATTTTTCAAATCAGACCAGTAGTTCCTGAGATTAGCGCGTTCAAACAAACAAACTCTTCAGCTTTATATATTATAGTATAAAATTTCTTATTTTTATTACATTTAATCTATTTTATAAGGAATTATACACACTTATTGTTATTACTTAAGTACCTCTTTGTTGCAATGAAGTAGGTGGACACAGGCTTAGCCGACTCAACCATTCAGTTCAAAGTTAACCCAAACACGGCTACAGTACTTCAAGGAGCACTCATTTTAGGAGTTAATAAAATCGTCCAATCCGAAATTATCCTTCGTTTATAAGCCCTCAATCACATTACCATAAAACCTTGGGATTTAAGTAATCGCAATTAGTGCGATAGACGTTTTTATTGCCCCTCCCCACAATGGGGGGTGCGAATAAATAAGGCCCCCAAAGATCGGGGGCTGTAATCCGTGAATTGTGGTTAGCCACTTAATTCGAGACACACAGTCATATTGAAATCATGACAAAAAATTTAATTAAAAATGCTGCTTTAGACCAAATTGATCATGTACTAGCAGAAGGTGATGTCAGGAGCCTTAAGAACAGACGAGCTTGCATGACAAGAGTTATGAATGTCAAAGAGGCAAGTGAGGTGTGTAAGAATAAGCCTAAATGGCACTCTGTTGTTCGTGCCTACCCCGCAAGGGAACTGGCGTGAAGTTATGTATGTATGTATGTATGCTTTAGACCACACGATTGAAGCAAAACTTCTTTAGCTCCATATACATGTATGTTTCTTGCGTGTCTGTGTGTCTTAGATATACGAAACGTAACTCTCTCTCTTTCTATCTTCACTAACTTATATCTCCCTTTCAACATTCGCCTCGCCTTGAATAGTACATTTATCGAGGAAGGCCATAGGCTATATTATATTTTTTTTTAAATTAGGGATCCTTACTAAAAGTCCAATAATGTAACCCAAGGTGTAAAAATGACCCGAAAAAATACTTACGCGGCGTGCGCTGCGAAAACTATTAATTATAGAACGAAACAATGTACTACCACTTTGCAGAACATATAATTGCCTACAAAAAATATCACGTAACCATATGTCTAACTATTGTAGTTATCTCACAATAAGTGTTTTCTTTTATTTTTTTAAATAATTAAAATGCCGTCGCTTCAAAAACTCTATATTTTGTACTTTGGTATTAATCTTATCAAAATAAATTACTCCATATTCAAGACGAATTCAATACCTTTCTAGAACTCTTTGAATTATTCAATTCGGACGTTTCATTCAAAAGATATCGCGATATTTAAAATGTAAGTATTAGTGTTGTAGCCAAATATACTAATATTGTTTGATTGAACGCGCTAATCTCAGAAACTACTGGTCTGATTTGAAAAATTCTTTCAGTGTTGGATAGCCCATTTATCGAGGAAGGCTATAGGCTATATATCATCACGCTAAGACCAATACGAGCGAAGCACCAATGAAGAATGTTTCAAAATCGGAGGGTTTTCAAAGCAAATTCCACGCGGACGACGTCGCGGGCACAGCTAGTAAAAATATAAGTCTTCAAGTTCTCGCCGCAACTTAACAATCCACTTCGAAAGCTTTAAAACCGAAACCCGAATGTCCAATACTTTAACCATTAAACTTTGTGCATTTCAATAAAATTAACTCCCGACCGAACCAGACGTTAATTTACTTCAAGCGAGAAAAAATTATAAGTTCACGTAAAGTTGGGTTTATTGGCTTTAATTCTGGGTTGCATTAGGGAGAACATTCCGCTTAAAAACATTTAATTAATTTTTTAAGCAAACTAGAGTATAAAACACAATTAATAATGTAATGTATGTAATCTGTCGGTTCAGGAACGGAGAAAGAATACAATTTCCTGCGTTGGGGCGGCCTGTCGTAAGAGGCGACAAAACAACCCACAGCCAGGTGGTAGGGCATTTGCCCGACTGGATGGCTACCACCCCTAGTCTAAAGTATGTCGCCATAACAACCTTGAGTTGTGTTCCGGCATTAGTGACCAGGCTCCAGTCTCCCTTAAGAGAGCAACAGCGCATTTGTAGCACCTTTGATGTTGGAAATGTCTATAGGCGATGGTAACTGCTTTCCATCAAGTGGGCCGTCTGCCTGTCTACTGTATTCCTGCAATAAAAAATAATAATAATAATAACGTCGGAAGTAGCTTCGGTGAACCTGCAGCCCACCTCTCTACACTCCTTAGCCACTCACACTCATGTTGCCCCTGTCTTTATGGCATTTTTTGGGGCCCATGCAGGGAGTGGCGAGTCACCGTCTGCCCATTTTTCCATGTTCCCTGAACATTGCGACGGGCAGACGCCATAGTCCCCATATTCCCAGACCCCTAGTACCATTAGCAGTTCACCACAATAGCCCGGTACTTTTTGTCCTCATTTCCCACAATAGTCCTACACTGGCCGGGGCTTGTCCTTGGGTGCATTACTATATAGTGTAGACAGGGATAATCGCCGGTCAGTGTCACGCCACATTTACATTAAATTTGTCAAGGGGCCTCTACGTGTTGGCCTTCCCATGGCCCCACGCAAGCCCCCCAAAAGTCCGGGCCATTTTTATGGCCCGTGGTCTTGAAAGACATACAGTATAATGATAAAAATAATATTCAAATTACATACATATACATATTATAACGTCTGTTTCCTAAGGAGGTAAGCAGAGACAATGAATCTTCACTTCCACATCCGTAGCTGACCAGGTGTTTTATTAGCCATGGTATTTAAATTATCTGTAATGCCTTTAATGGTTGTCTTCATTGTTTACTTTAACTTACATACATACATAACTTCACGCCAGTTCCCTTGCGGGGTAGGCACGAACAACAGAGCGCCGGGGAATGTTTTGGACACCGTCCTCGGACTCTTCGGGAGAAGAGCCAAATGCAGCGCAGAAGCATGCATCGAGGGTGTTTGGGGCTCTCAGCGACTGGTTAACTGCTGCTCCACGCTAGCTTCAAACAGAAGCAGTCGCGTAAACCGATCCAAACTACCCACTAAACCACCTACGCCCCTGTATCAACGCTTTTACGGGGCATCACGGGATTTAGAACAGAGTTACTGCACCGTGACGCCCCCACGCTCCGTAATACTGGGCCACCCCGGTGGTAGAATGACCCACTTCATCAATCAGGGGAAGGGGGGGATTCGCTGCTACTCCCGCAGCAGCGGCCTCCTTCTGCGCCATGACGAACTCGTTGAAGAAGGAAACCGTAAGCCAAGATTGCTGACCCTGGAGCATCGCCTCGACTATGCTACGAAGCGAGCTCACAGGGCCAACGACGTTTTCTAAAAGGGCCCTCTGGGGCCCCCAGGCGGCGCATTCCACGAGCGTATGAAACGCCGTGTCTTGGAGCGCATCGCACTCGCAACATTGCGGGGAGGTATTTGTTGCAGATACTTACCAAAGCAGCTGTGCCGATAGATATCTATGTAAGTGTGTGTAATGTTTTTTTTATTAATTTAATGATTTTTTTATGCATAATTTTAAAACAGAATTAACATTCTGCACTATTTTTTTATATAAACTATAAATGTGCGAAATTACATACTCCTCAGTCCGCGTAATTTTCGTAAAAAGGGGTAGAAAGTTTTTGCTTCACGTATTAATATAATTACAAAAGTTAGAGAATAATTATCTGTCAGTATATTATCTCAAGTTCCCCTTCTACTGCGTGTGAACTGCACAAAAACACATTCTTTTTCATTGTTAATCTGGAAAACTGGCAGACGGCCCATTTAATAGAAATCAATCAATATCTTTATTTGCAAGAGTGTAGTTTATACAGCTGTCATATAATTGTAGATGCAGAGTACATTCTACCACAAAATGAATTATAAATTACAATTAAATTTACATAACTATTCTAATAACAATAGCTTTAATTTATACATATCAAGTTTTAGTGACAATAACAATTGAACAGTTACGGAAAAAGCTTAACTAACTTAGAAATAAGATTAAATACATAAATAAAGTAAGTAATAAATAGTAAGACAATCCTATAAATAAACCTAGCTTAAAAAAAAACCTGTATCAAAGCCCGTCCAGCCCCACCAGACCACTGTCGCTGGGCATTGTACCTAGAAGGCTGGCAGCATTACCTCGCTGGATACAGAGGCTAATCCTTTGAGCGAGGTAAGCTCCTGATGGAAAACAAGCTAAACCAACCAAAGCCAAGTAATTTCGACGCTAAAGGGAGTTTGTAGTTAAATCGAGTGACGTTACATGGAGTTTTCACACACACACGCACGCACGTACGCACGCACGCGCGCACGCACACATTATTTTAGACGTAGCCGTAATAAGGGTATAAATTTCGTAGCACGCGTTACGTGGCTACGAACTGGATGCTACGAGTACACGGCGTAGCGCACTGTTGCTACTTGAAAAATCATCAATATTATTGTGAAATTCATTAAGTTCAAATTGAACCGGACTGTAAGGGGACGAAGTTAGAGGGATGAAAGGACAGTAAAGAAGGGGATGAAACTTTTCCCCTCACATAACATAAATCATAGCAAGATATCCGCGAGTCGTGAAAAAAGTTTTTACGTTTCCTGGATTTGTTAGATTGTTAGGGGAAAAATTGAAAAATGGAGAGTCGAGGGATCCTGTGCGCTCAAAAAGTGGACGCATTCGAAACTAACTACAAACTGAGGAATGTGACAGAAATATTTCGAATTAATTAGCTCGGTTTGTTTACAACTATTGTTGGAATCACCCGCTTTAGTTAATTTAATTATATTTTTTGACACTGTCAACATTCTTTTGTGTTTTTTTGTTATATTTTTCAATCAATCAATATATTTATTTGCAATAATGTAGTTTATACAGGTATTAGACAATTATAGATGTAAAGTTCATTCTATCACATAGTGGTATACAAAATGAATTAAAAATTTAAATTAAATTTACAAATACTCTAATTTAAAAAAAAAAAGTCAATTAAGGTTTGGTAACATATAAGTAATTAATATCAAGAGAAGAAATAGCAAATAGATCACTAAGATTTTCCATATAGATAATAACGACAAGCACTTTTTTTGAGAAATTCATGTATAGTATAGAAACACTCCTTGATCAGTAACTTTTTAACTGACTTCCAAAAGGGAAGGTTCTCAACTTGCTTGGAATTTTTTTTTAGTAACACCGATTACTCTGAGATTTATGATCCGATTTACGTGATTATTTTTTAGTTCGATGCGGAATAGTTGCCATTTGGTCCCCTAAAAATTTAACATAGTTTGGCCCAGTAGTTTTCATTTTATGAACATTTTTTTATGAAAGTTTTTAAGGCACGCGGTAACTTTTTTAGGCCTACCCATAGCTAGACACTAAAAAGTAACAAATAAAAAAATCTTATTTTTAATATATATTATCTACATACATACATACATAACTTCACGCCAGTTCCCTTGCGGGGTAGGCACGGACAACAGAGTGCCATTTAGGCTTATTCTTACACACCTCACTTGCTTCTTTGACATTCATAACTCTTGTCATGCACGCTCATCTGCTCTCAAGGCTCCTGACATCACCTTCTGCTAGTACACGATCAATTTGATGGAAGGTGTGTCGCCAAAAAAATGATCTAATTAATATAATTGTGAATTAGGGTATCGATTTATCGATAGGGCCGGTAAAATTTTAATAGCCTACAGGCGTCATATTTTTAAATCCGCCCCTGCACAAGCCGAAGACGGTCCTGCTTCGAGTACGGTCCTGTGGTGCGATGACGATGATGAAGCGAGGCATATAAGGACGCCCCCGGCATGCAGGAGACACAGAACAAGATCACCATCGAGACCACACGCTTCTTCTTCGCACAACCCAACGGCAGGCAGCACTCCGCCCGTTGAGGTTCTGTAAAATCAAAAGTCATTCTCTGAATACAAATTTGTATCCCTTGAGGAACGTAAAATCAGTGCACATTAAACATTGTAATTGCTGTTCGTTAGTCTCGCTAAAACTCAAGAGCGGCTGGACTGATTTGGCTAATTTTGGTTTTGAATTATTTGTGGAAGTCCAGGGAAGGTTTAAAAGGTGAGTAAATACGAAAAAAATGCTTGGAATATAGTAAAAACAACAATTTCCCTTAGAAACTATTCCTACCTGTCAAGCATTTGATGTTCGTCCCGTCGTTTAGAAATCAATTAAATTTAAAAGTCATTCCAAAATCAAATTAAATTTTTGGTTTTGAATGTCAAACGTTTGACGTTCGTCCGGTCGTTCAGAAATTAACATTTTTTATTTATTGATTCTGAGGCGGTGCGAAGTTTGCCGGGTCAGGTAGTCAGAAATAAATACTGTCGGGCTCTTGTCACCGCCGGGGTACCTGCCGTCCTAGAACCGAACGGCCTGTGCCGCGACGATGGCAGGAGACCCGATGGTATGTCATTGGTGCCCTGGAAGATGGGTCGCCCCTTAGTATGGGACGCGTCTTGCGTCGATACTTTGGCAGCGTCCCATCTTCCAGCTACTAGCATGTCTGCCGGTACAGCTGCTGCACAACAGGAGGCCCTAAAACGCCGCAAATACTCAGCCATCGGAAATGGCTAGCGGCTTTTGGGGTCGAGACCCTGGGACCATGGGGGCCTGAGGCGCACAAGCTTTATCGGGACATAGTCAAACGTCTGGTGGATGTCTCACGTGACCAAAAGACTGGTTTATACCTCGCACAGCGCATCAGCATTGCCATTCGGAGAGGCAATGTGGCCAGTCTTTTGGGCACGTTTCCGCCTGACAGCGGTCTATATAGTTTATTTTTAGTTTAATTTATTGTATAGTTTAATTTATTTATAATTTAGTTTATTTATAATTAGATACTATACCTATATATAATAAAATCTTATAATACTGTATGTATGAATCTACGTATCTGATTGAACCCGATACTGTGGATTAAGAAGACGCTTTACAACCACTATACATAAGTGTGGGTGTGATCAGAGGTTACACATACATGACAACTCTGGTCACATTACTGTGTGGAATTCGTGAGGATGTCCAACATCTTTTAATGGAGTGCAGCAAAAATAAAGATGGCAGAGAACAACTGATGAGGGAGTTGGGATTGAATCGTTTTGACACAGGTATTTTCATAGAAATTCTGGCAGAACCAGCCTCAAAGAAGGCTAGTTTGTTAGCCAGCTTATTATTTAACATTTAATAGATAAGTTATTGTATGTTTAGGAGATGATGGGACTAACATTTTTATCCGTGCAGGAACGGAGAAAGAATACAATTTCCTGCGGCCGGGCGGCCTGTCGTAAGAGGCGACAAAACAACCCACAGCCAGGTGGTAGGGCATTTGCCCGACTGGATGGCTACCACCCCTCGTCTAAAGTATGTTGCCATAACAACCTTGAGTTGTGTTCCGGCATTAGTGACCAGGTTCCAGTCCCCTTTAAGAGAGCAGCAGCGCATTTGTAGCACCTTCAGTGTTGCAAATGTCCATAGGCGATGGTAACCGCTTTCAATCAAGTGGGCCGTCTGCCTGTCTGCTGAACTCATGCAATAAAAAAAAAAAAAAAAAAAAAACATGCCTATGTGACAAGTCCCAAATAAATAAAGATGAAAAAAAAAAATGGTCACCTCTAAAAATTTGTCATACGATAAATTTGACTTTATTTTCGACCTCTAAAACCAGATTTTTTTAATAAACCCCGTAATAAATGGTGTTCATATTTGTGCTTATTTCAGAGTGGCAACACCGGCGATAAGATCTTACCTCGTCGGCCGGAACAATGCTCTCCAGCAGGCGTCGCCACTGGCGCCCCTCAAACCCATTGTCTAGTGATTCCACTCCTTTGTTACTTTCATTCTGTGAATGTTATCTCGCCATTTTGTATATTGAGATATCAAATTGTTTTCTCTAATACAATTCTATTGTTCTATTCTAATTTATATTCTTTGAATGTTGGTAGTCTTGGTGTATTTTTCTTAAGTTATTTTTATTATAATATAGCTGACTCGGCAAACTTCGTGCCGCCTCAGAATCAATAAATAAAAAACGTTGATTTCTGAACGACAGGACAAACATCAAGTGTTTGACAGGTAGGAATAGTTTCTAAGGGAAAGCGAAATTGTTATTTTTACTATATTCCAAGTATTTTTTTCATATTTATTTACCTTTTAAACCTTCCCTGGACTTCCACAAATAATTCAAAACCAAAATGAGCCAAATCAGTCTAACCGTTCTCTAGTTTTAGCGAGAGTAACTAACAGCAATTGACTTTTATATATATATAGATTGAACCGTTATACAATTGTTATATTTGGGCGTCTATGTGTTCCAATTTTAGTATATAATAATAATAATAATTATTATTATTATAAATATATTATAAATAGACCACGGGCCATAAAAATGGCCCGGAGATTTGGAGGGCTTGCGTGGGGCCATGGGAAGGCCAACAAGTAGAGGCACCTTGACAAATTTAATGTAAATGTGGCGTGACACTGACCAGCGATTATCCCTGTCTACACCATATAGTAATGCACCCAAGGACAAGCCCCGGCCAGTGTAGGACTATTGTGGGAAATGAGGACAAAAAGTACCGGGCTGTTGGAGTGAACTGCTAGTGGTACTAGGAGTCTGGGAATATGGGAATTTTGGCGTCTGCCCGTCGCAATGTTCGGAGAACATGGAAAAGTGACTCGCCACTCCCTGCATGGGCCCCAACAAATGCCATAGAAGGCAGGGGCAACATGGGTGTGAGTGGCTAAGGAGTGTAGAGAGGTGGGCTGCATGTTCGCCGAAGCTACTTCTGACGTGATGCCATTTATCACTTCCACCCCTGGAGCTTGAGTCTTAGCTCTAGCAATCTCCACTCCGTGCCGGCTGGTTAAGGCTAGCATGGAGGCTGGGGCCTTGCCTTGGCCCCCGGAGTCAGGTACGAGGTGTCGCTACTCACCTAAGGCTTCGCCACAAAGCCCTCCTGCTGGTCCACAAAGCCCCCCTGCGGGTTTAAGAACCTTCTTTAAGAACCTTAAAGAAGCGTTTCAACTTACTCTATCTTTTTATGAATAACACAGTATCTATCTTTTTTTTATCTATCTATCTACTTTTTATATTGTTACATACCGACAAAGAAATGTGCACACCTGGCTGTCGTAAAACGCAGTTTATTACCTTTCCTGCATTCGGAGTTCTTTTGTTTAAAATTTGCAATTAAGAAAAACATCCTATTGTTATCGTACTTGTTTTATGGCCGTCATTAGTGTCGAACTAATCCTTGTTGTTATTGCATTGCGTCGAAGCTTGCCAGATGTGCGGATTAACTCAGTGAACGCGGCCCTTTGTCGGTATTATACAGTTTAGTATAAAACAATGCCCGAACGGAGGGGTGGGGCAGTCGAGCGAGGATTACGATACGAGTAAGACGTACATTCGACAAGCGATATAGTGACGGACTTTGCGCGTGTTATTGAATCGTGCAGTTTGTACTAGTAGTGTCTAGTTATATTTGTACCTATGTTATACGTGTTTGTATAGTTCTAATAAATTCTATAGTAATTCCAACGGCATTTTAATTTCGAGTCCCACACTCGTAACAATAGTAAGAGTGAAGTGTCTGTTTGTAATGTCAAAATAACAGCTTTTTATTAAATGTAAATGAAAATATACATGTTACTTATATCAAAAATACTATTTTTAAATTTTTTGTCTGTCTGGTTGTTCCGGCTAATCTCTGAAACGGCTGAACCGATTTTGAAGAGACTTTCACTGGCAGATAGCTGATGTTATAAGGAGTAACTTATATATATTGTTACGACCGACAAAGACCGATTCACACCTGCAGTTTATTACCTTCCCGCATTTGGACTTCTTTTGTTTACTTATTTATTGGCATACGGCCCATTGTGCTATTGCACTCGTTTATGGCCGTTTGCAGGCATAATTAGCCAGGTGTGCGGATTACGATGTCTAGTAAATTAAGTCGACGTTACGGGCGGGCACACTTGTATTTGTGAAGTATAAAACGACGGCAAGATGGAGAGAGGAGGCAGTCTAGAGAGAACCACGATCAAGGCGAGACTTGCGTATATTCGATAACCTATATAATGACGGACTTTGCGCGTGTATTTGAATCGCGCATTACGTTTGAACTGATTATGTTCAGTTGTAATTTACCTGTGTTACACGTGTTTGTATAGTTCTAATCAATTCTACAGTAATTCCAACAGCAGTTTTAATTCGAGTCCCGCACTCGTAACAATATTATAATAACAGCCCATAAACGACTCACTGCTGGGCTCCCATTATAGGGGAACGGACAGTATACCCACCACACTTGTCCAAGGCGGCTTGGCAGGTTTGATACATCGGTTAGCTCGATGTGCAGGTTTCATCACGATGTTTTTCCTTCACCGTTGTTAGCATGTGGTAATTGTAACAATATGCACATTAGGTCACAAAACTGCGTAAGTGGTGCATGCGTTCGGGTCAGGATTCGAACCCGCGCCTTTAGTAGTAACTTGGCTATTTTTTTTACTTTTTTTTAAGGTACCGCGAAAAATAATTCTACGCGGACGAAGTCGCGGGCGCAGAGAAAACCACATATGCAACTCTACGTTTCAATTTTTTTTTTATTGCAGGAGATCAGCAGACAGGCAGACGGCCTACTTGATGGAAAGCGGTTACCATCGCCTATGGACATTTGCAACACCAAAGTCGCTACAAATGCACTGCTCTCTTAAGGGAGACTGGAACCTGGTCACTAATGCCGGAACACAACTCAAGGTTGTCATGGCGACATACTTTAGACCAGGGGTGGTAGCCATCCAGTCGGGCAAATGCCCTACCACCTGAAAAATATACTGTGATAATACAATATGTACATACATACATAACTTCACGCCAGTTCCCTTGCGGGGTAGGCACGAACAACAGAGCGCCATTTAGGCCCATTCTTACACACCTCACTTGCTTCTTTGACATTCATAACTCTTGTCATGCACACTCGTCTGTTCTTAAGGCTCCTGACATCACCCTCCGCTAGTACACGATCAATTTGATCACGGAAGGTGTGTCGTGGCCTTCCACGACTTCTGCATCCATCCACTTTTGCATTGTATATCTGTTTAGTCATTCTTTCATACAATATGTGTCAATACAAATATACTGTGATCTTGCAAATACAAAGAAAATCGTCTGAAGTTTTCTGTAAGAGTGTATATTGCGTCATAAATCTTGAAGCGAGATTTTGCGATATTTGTCGGTAGTGATGCACTGGAAGGGAGAAGGGGGGAGGGGGGGGATTGCACCCGTTTCCATTTACATACTATGCTACGAGAGATAACTTAAAAGCAAAATTACACAAAACTAGAGTTTTCCTCTTAGCTTTGCTGGCGAAATGTTTAAAAAAACCGGTTAGTTTTTTTATTTTTATTACAGGAAATCAGCAGACAAGCAGACGGCCTACTTGATGGAAAGCGATTACCATCGCCTATGGACATTTGCAAGATCAAAGTCGCTACAAATGCGCTGCTGCTCTCTTAAGGGAAACTGGAACCTGGTCACTAATGCCGGAACACAACTTAAGGTTGTTATGGCGATATACTTTACTTACACGTGTATAAAAGACCACAAATCAGTTATATCGATGTGCAGGATTCATCACGATGTTTTCCTTCACCGTCAGCACGTGGTATGTGTAACAATATGCAAATTAGATCAGTAAACTGCCTAAGCGTTGAATGCTTTTCGGCCAGAATTCGAACTTCATCGACTCATAGACCTCATCGACTTGATAATGCGTAAACTGCCAGCCATTTTCCCGAATTTAATCTTACATTTAAGTATCTACACTGCATCGCCTCCATGTTGCATCTTATCGCCACAAAGCGAACTTTTGCGTTGCGAATATCACAATAATACATTATCAGTCGGTTTCCGCTTCAGAGACATGCAGTTACGACACAGTATATTACACATTACAGCCAACTCATGATGACGTAGGCACAGAGTAGTCTACTTTATTGCGCTGGATCGGCTGGGCGTAACTATGTTCTAAATCTCAGCCTTTCCAACACAAACAAAAGCGCAGGGTCGTCAGGGAGGAGGGGGTTTTTAGTGGGTATTGGGGTTGCTCGCTCGTGCAGCAACGCTCGGAGTCTTCCACACTATTCTGCGACGTCGATCGCGGACGGAGCACCGCCAAGAGCATACTATTGCTGCAGTGTTATCGCCCCCGACCGACGCGTGTCATTCCCCTAGCAATGACCCAGTTTGTGCGTAAATCGGTTAAGCATTTTCCCTTGCCTCAAAACAAAAAAAAAAGGCACAGAGTAGTCTGTGCTTCGGTCATGCAAATGAGCGCTCCTTCCTACTACAATTCGTCGATACTGTAGGCGACGCACACATACGATACATTGTGTATTTGCTTGTATGTATTTTATTAACATTAATGAAACTATTATGTTAAGCGCGGCTTATTATGTGTCTAGTCTAGTCGTGCTATTTAGGGCGGAATATTTGTTACTTTATAATTAAAATAAGGGCAACACCACGGGGTGCGCCACACGGTGTTATTGGCCAATTTGAAAAATCAGTGTCACGCGAGTCCCCGCTCGAAGCAAGCGCAAGCTCCGTATATTTGTTCTTCCAACGCCGTGTACACACCCCCGAAGCCTGGCAGCCATATTTTTCGGTGTTTTTTATTTAAATACTACCAGCATCCCCTACAGATACATAACCTTAATACTACTGTTACTTTACATACATGGATAAATTTATTGCTACATTGATCCAACCAACTTGCTGAGCGCTTGCGATTGTCAGACAGAGTCCATTTTTCGTCGCAGGTACCAATGTAGTTCAACATTTTTTAGCTTATAAGCAAGCTAAAAGGCTTTTGTCATTCCGTGGCAAACACGACGCTGCTAGTAACAGGTACAGAAATCAAAAACAACAAATCAATCCATAAATCACTTTAATGTATTTATTATTCTTCCCAGAACACTTGCACAGTACTTGTCGTCCTCACACTCGACTGTCACAGAATTACACCGAATCGTGCGCGCCACTCCCGCCAGGTTTTATACTATAAGATCGAAGACAAGTTTATGAAGGTAGTTAAATGGAAAAGTTGGTCACATCAGTGTTTTAGTAAACAGTTCTCATCATTTGGTTTTATCAACGGAAGTGACAAAGTAACTGGTTTACCGAAACTACAACTACTAAAAACCGTTTGGGCATGTGGAAAGAATGCATGATGAAAGAATGACTAAACAGATATACAATGCAAAAGTGGATGGATGCAGAAATCGTAGAAGGCCACGAACACACCTTCCATGATCAAATTGATCGTGTACTAGCAGAAGGTGATGTCAGGAGGCTTAACAACAGACGAGCGTGCATGACAAGCGTTATGAATGTCAAAGAAGCAAGTGAGGTGTGTAAGAATAAGCATGAATGGCGCTCTGTTGTTCGTGCCTACCCCGCAAGGAAACTGGCGTTAAGCTATGTATGTGTATGTATGTAACAGTAAATTATGGACGAAATTACTAAGTGTTTATTTCACTTTTATCAATAGTTAACGAAGTTCTTATACTAATTACTGTACACTGATTTTTAATTACCTGGACTAAAATAATAACTGCGATGGACTTTTCCTTGATTCATAAGTGAGTTTTGCGAGTTGCTCCAAGCTTGCAATATAATAAGCTTTCTTAAAAAAGTTTTTAAATACAAGCTTTTGAGATCCTGGATATCATGTAGCCGCAGAGTGCTAGCCAAGACAAGTAAAACGAGCCCAAACACGACTGGACTATCTTATTTAGTACAGGAGTTCCTATGGCCACCTTCCGACTCCATCATCAAATCAGCTCCATATTATTGCATTGTCACGCGATATACATATGCGTGCAAAATTTCAGCTCAATCGGAAACCGGGAAGTTGGTCAAATTTAACTTGCAAGATTCCACCCGAACTACATACATACATACATCCACTGCAAGTTAAATAAAAGCTTGTAAAAAAGATCTATAACAGCAGGCAGTCATTTTATCCCAGGTAATTAAAAATTACAGTATAGACGGTGTTAAACATTCTGTCAACATGAGACGTCAAACTCAAGTTCGGTCCTGCATGGAGTACTGTTCTCATCTTTGGGACGGCTCAGCCAAATACCAGTTGGAGGCGTTGGAATCAATTGAGAAACGAGCCAGGAAGCTGGTCGGCAATGATCGTCTTTTTTATGCTCGACTTCAGAGTCTAGAGGATAGACGCAAGGTCGCGGGGCTAACTGTCTTCTATCAGATACATTTCGGGGAGTGTTCCTTAGAATAACACGAGCTGATTCCTCCATCCCCATTTTACCATCGGACAATTATTCTTACATGGTGGAAACCCAAGCGATTCGCTTCATCTTTTCTGGTGCGCACTGCCGAAGAGTTTTTTTTAGGCAAACGGCCCATTTGATGGAAAGCGGTTACCATCGCCTATGGACATTTGCAACACCAAAGTTGCTACAAATGCGCTGCTGCTCTCTTAAGGGAGACTGGAACCTGGTCACTAATGCCGGAACACAACTCAAGGTTGTTATGGCGACATACTTTAGACTGTGGGTTGTTAAGTCGCCTCTTACGACAGGCCGACCGGCCGCAGGCAATTGTATTCTTTCTCCGTTCCTGCACGGATAAAAGGCGTGCATCACTCAATATCAGGTGAGACAGTGATCAAACGCAAACTTATAAATCCATAATTATAAAACGCATGTATCTACCGTACCATTCTTATACTGCGTCATGATGGGACTGTATGTGGCTCCGTGTTGCTCGACAATAAACTTGCAAGCAACAATGGCGCTCGTTCTTCTTGTTTACTGCTCTCTGTTGCAAAGAAAATACGAATTTATATATTCCCCCATTTTAATGTCGGGTTGCAACTTTTTGACTTGAGATGCGTTATACTTTTTCAAGCTTGGATAACTTTAACTTATAGAGATGCTAGTTATTTCCCGCAGTTTCTTCTGCGTTTATTTCTCTTTTGAAAGAAAGGAATAAGTGTTTATTTAGACTTATTTAAAATGCCCGCGACGTCGTCCGCGTGGAGTTTGTTTTCAAAACCCTCCGATTTTGAAATATTCTTCATTGGTGCTCCGCTCCTGTTGGTCTTAGCGTGATGATATATAGCCTATAGCCTTCCTCGATAAATGGGCTATCCAACACTGAAATAATTTTTCAAATCAGACCAGTAGTTCCTGAGATTAGCGCGTTCAATCAAACAATATTAGTATATTTGGCTACAACACTAATACTTACATTTTAAATATCGCGATATCTTTTGAATGAAACGTCCGAATTGAATAATTCAAACAGTTCTAGAAAGGTATTGAATTCGTCTTGAATATGGAGTAAATTATTTTGATAAGGATTAATACCAAGGTACAAAATAAAGAGTTTTTGAAGCGACGGCATTTTAATTATTTCAAAAAATAGAAGAAAACACTTATTGTGAGATAACTACAATAGTTAGACATATGGTTACGCGATATTTTTTGTAGAAATTTATGTTCTGCAAAGTGGTACATTGTTTTGTTCTATAATCAATAGCTTTCGCAGCGCACGCCGTGTAAGGATTTTTTCGGGACATTTTTTACACCTTGCGTATTGGACATTGTACATTATTGGAATTTTAGTAAGGATCCCTAATTTTTTTGAAAATATATCCTATAGCCTTCTTTGATAAATGTACTATTCAACACTGAAAGAATTTTTCAAATCGGTTTAGCGGTTCCTGAGATTAGCGCGTTCAAACAAACAAACTCTTCAGCTTTATAATATTAGTATAGATAGACATACATAAACAGGTTAACAAAAGCCAAAGGTTAATGTGGGGGTTGATCAAGTTGAGTGGTGCGTCTACGATGGTGATGGTTACCCCGTTGGATAGTGATGCACCACGGCCGAGAGCTCATGGCTTCATTGCCCGAGAAAGGAGTACAAAACAAGACGACGAGTTGTACTTATACATTTATTTAGTAGCATAGTATTTCTTGTCATGTTTCTTTTTAAAGTTAATAATTAATTTTGTTATGTACCCTCTTATTTCTAAACGATACTATCGGCCATTTCCTTAATTGAATAATAATTTTATATTATATTTTTATTTATTCTGTGATTTGCGCCTGTGTTGTATAGAGTAGTTGTCTATAATTTAACATAATTTTATGTAGTAATATTTATCTCTGATATGTGGTAATTGTGTACAGATTATAATTCAAAATATCTCAATTGTATGTAGACGGTATTCACTACATTTTGTTTTTATGTTGGCATTTTGTGTTCGGTTTGTTTTATTACATGTAAAACTTTAAGTATAATATTTTATATAAAATAATGTATAATATCTATACTAATATTATTAAGCTGAAGACTTTTGTTTTTTGTTTGTTTGTTTGTTTAAACGCTTTAATCTCAGGAACCGCTGGTCCGGTTTGAAAAATTCTTTCAGTGTTGAATAGTACATTTATCGAGGAAGGCTATAAGCTATATTATATTTTCAAAAAAATTAAGGATCCTTACTAAAAGTCCAATAATGTAACCCGAGGTGTAAAAAAATGACCCGAAAAATTCCTTACACGGCGTGCGGTGCGAAAACTATTGATTATAAAACAAAACAATGTACTACCACTTTGCAGAACATATAATTGTCTACAAAAAATATCGCGTAACCATATGTCTGTTCTATCCGTGCAGGAACGGAGAAAGAATAGAATTTCCTGCGGCCGGGCGGCTTGTCGTAAGAGGCGACTAAACAATCTACAGCCAGGTAGGGTATTTGCCCGACTGGATGGCGACCACCCCTGGTCTAGAGTATGCCGCCATAACAACCTTGTGTTGTGTTCCGGCATTAGTGACCAGGTTCCAGTCTCCCATAAGAGAGCAGCAGCGCATTTGTAGCACCTTTGGTGTTGCAAATGTCCATAGGCGATGGTAACCGCTTTCCATCCTGTCTGCTGAACTCCTGCAATAAAAAAATATATATATAAAGGTACTCATTTCTCACCTTATCCATTCTTGTAACACCACACATCCATCTCAACATTCTCATCTCATTTTAGTGGAGACTTTCCTCTGCATCTATATTAGACTCAAAGAACACACGAATCAAGTGTCTTCTCCTTAATAGACACTATAGAAAACGTGTTATTGGATACATTCTTTAAATTATACCTAGTTATTTTAGTTTACACTAACTATCCAGTGTGGACGGGCTCCAAAACAAACGGCGTATACTAGCCGTCAGGGCCACCCGAGGGTATCGCACGACATCCTTCAAAGCGGCCTCCCTAGTAGCCGGCGCTCTGCCATGGAACCTGGAGGCCGGACACTGACCTCCTTGTACGCATGGCGTAAGTTTTTTTGTATGTCTGTTACGCGATTTCTCTGTCAATTGTGGACCGATTTTTGTTTATTTTTTATTCGGAAGAGCATACTCTTCACGTGATCTTATTGTCACGAAGTCAGAATCTGATCCCTCGAATATTGTTTGTTACGCGATTTCTCCGTCAATTGTGGACCGATTTGCAATTTTTTTTTTAAATTCAAAAGGGTATATTTCTGAGGTGGTACTACTGTCACCAACTCAGGATCAGAGTGGATCCCAGGGAATACGCGAGCATCCTCCGAATATTATAAACACGTACAACGTGTTTTATAATGTATAAAAATTTGTATAACTAAAAGTAGAATATAAAAAATATTTTGAAAAAAATCAAAACCGACTTCAAAAAAAGAGCACAATTATTTTTTTTACTAAGACTATTTTTTTGCCTGGTGGTAGGGCATTTGCCCGACTGGATGGCTACCACCCTAATTTAAAGCATGTCGCCATAGCAACCTTGAGTTGTGTTCCGGCATTAGTGACCAGGTTCCAGTGACCCTTAAGAGAGCTGCAGTGCCTTTGTAGCACCTCTGGTGTTGGAAATGTCCATAGTGCGATGGTAACCGCTTTCCATTAAGTGGGCCATCTGCCTGTCTACTGAAAAAGAGTTTATGAAATTTTTTTTCGTGCTGTGATGTACAGTTTCTTGAAATGCTCTAGTTAGGTTTTGAACTTGAATAGCTGAACTAAGGCTTTTTCCAAAAAAACATGCCATGATATTTTAAATTCCTTTGAATCACGCTAATCTATATATATAAAACGAAGTCGTGATGTTTACACCATTTATAACTCAAAAACGGCTGGACCAATTATAATGATTTTGGAATTGTCTTCACCCGGAGTAGGATAATAAGTATAATATTTTCTTAAGTTTTCGCGACTTGTATACATAATAAAACTACGTTTTAACGGTTTTAAGCGCGGTAATTTTATTTGATTTTGGTTTTTCCGACGTTTCGGCCACTTATCAGTGGCCGTGATCACGGAAGACAAAGATGTCAAGTGTCAACGAGTATTGTTAAAGTTTTATTTAGCCTACCGCCAACTCGTCATTTTTTTTTTAATTTTAAGTTTTAAAATTAAATAATTAAAATTAACAAGTTGGCGGTATTAGAATATTATATTCATCAATTATGAATGTCAAAGAGGCAAGTGAGGTGTGTAAGAATAAGCCTAAATGGCACTTTGTTGTTCGTGCATACCCCGCAAGGGAACTGGCGTGAAGTTATGTATGTATGTATATTCATCAATAAAACAACATAGGTCTAGGCATTTGTTATGATGTTTCCCGGCCTATTTCGGCAATGGTAACTACCTTTAAACTCATTTTCATTTGTCAATTATTTTTGTGTGTTCAAGTTGGGATAGTTTAGATTCAAATTTGAACCAAGTAGATGGCGCTGTAATCGCGTTCCAGGATTTAGGTAAAATTATTTTTGTGTTTTTTCAAGTAGATTCGAGAATGGTTTAGATTAACAATTGATCCTGGTTGATGGCGCTGCAATCGGTTTCTAGGTTTTTATTTTTTAAGGGCAAGACAACGTCTGCCGGGTACAGCTAGTCATTTATCTAAAAATAATTTCCACGTCTACTTTCAGCACTCAGCTAATGCAGAAGATAACTCAGTTGCGCACATAAATCATGACGCTTGCTCCAGGAAGCACGACTATAATGGATTTAGTGATGGAATTAAACCTGGTGGACAACGCATTATTTTCATAAAACAAATTAAACTTTGTTATTCAATGGAAAGTTAGGACATCACTTATGAGTCAGGACTGTCTGGGGATAGAACTTATTATACCTAGTGATGGGCGATTACAAGGTATTATTAATATTATATTCATGGCTGCTGAAACGTGGCTAAAAACGTCATAATAAAAATCGGGTAACATACTACGCTTAAATTCGATAAAATGTAATTTTCAGTATGTGTCCTAGTCGCGAAAACTTAATAAAAAAAAGATAATTTTTATTGCAGGAGATCACCAGACAGGCAGACGGCCCACTTGATGAAAAGCGGTTACCATCGCCTATGGACATTTGCAACAGCAAAGTTGCTACAAATGCGCTGCTGCTCTCTTAAGGGAGACTGGAACCTGGTCACTAATGCCGGAACACAATTCAAGGTTGTTATGGCGACATACTTTAGACCAGGGGTGGTAGCCATCCAGTCGGGCAAATGCCCTATAAAATTATTATTATTATGACTATTCTCAATTCAGCTTTGGTCCGATGCACATGTCATAGTGTAGCGCCCTAGGATAGTTTATTATTGTGCGAAAATCATATCTTATAATTTATTGTATTTGAGATTCAACATACATTCACTCAAAATGTTTCCAGAAATTACTAAGTATGTTTACAAAGTCATAGTGTTATTCTTTAGTAACCTTATTTATTTTTAGATAGTGAGATATACATAATAAAATAAATTAGAAACTCTCATATGTAAGCTCCATAAAGTATACAATAGTTTTATTTCAAACTAGCTTCTGCCCGCGACTTCGTCCGCGTTTAATAGTAAAAAAAAGTAATTTAAAAAACCCCCCGATTTTGAAAAATTCTTCATTGGTGATG
Source organism: Dendrolimus kikuchii (assembly GCA_019925095.2). Classification (NCBI taxonomy): domain Eukaryota; kingdom Metazoa; phylum Arthropoda; class Insecta; order Lepidoptera; family Lasiocampidae; genus Dendrolimus; species Dendrolimus kikuchii. The sequence continues at coordinate 13,986,392 of CM034413.1, forward strand.
ATATATATCCTATAGCCTTTCTAGATAAATGGTCTATCTAACACTAAAAGAATTTTTAAAATCAGACCAGTAGTACCTGAGATTAGCGCGTTCAAACAAAAAAACTCTTCAGCTTTATATATTAGTATAAGATTCAAATTATCTTTATTAAAAGATAACAATAGCTTATCTTTAATTGAGGATAGATAATTCTTGTTTTAAATTGAAGCCAGAGGTCAAGTAAGGTTTGATATCGGTCGTAAAAACCGCAAATGGCTGGCGTAAGGTCACAGCACTACTGTCTGGCGCTGCGCCAAAGTTTGTTCTGTGCTGCTGGCTGTATTACGCAGCTGCTGACGGACGAACACTTTTTTGTTCCAGCCGCAAGTTTCCATTTATAAAAGAAGATTTCTGTATCTTACTTACTCCTCGGTCCAGTATTATTCAGTTATATTATTAGCATATTATTCAGTTGGCGATTCTTTTCATACATAAATGTTAATTGTTATTAAACGTGGAATTTGCTTTCATAACCCTCCGATTTTGAAACATTCTTCATTAGTGCTCCGCTCCTATTGATCTTAGCGTGATGATATATAGCCTATAGCCTTCCTCGATAAATGGGCTATCCAACACTGAAAGAATTTTTCAAATCAGAAGAGTAGTTCCTGAGATTAGCGCGTTCAATAAACAATATTAGTATATTTGGCTACAACACTAATATAATAAAACTACGTTTTAACGGTTTTAAGCGCGGTAATTTTATTTGATTTTGGTTTTTCCGACGTTTCGGCCACTTTTCAGTGGCCGTGATCACGGAAGACAAAGATGTCAAGTATCAACGAGTATTGTTAAAGTTTTATTTAGCCTACCGCCAACTTATTAATTTTAATTATTTAATTTTTAATTTTGTTTATGGTTATTATTTACTCTATGGGAGCCTAATCTAATTTTATTTTATTACCGCTTCGCAACATGTTATGGCTTGAAGAGAAGAAGCGGCGCAAGAAACTCTTCAGCAAACATGCCTAGCTCTAATAATTTTATATAATATTAAAATGGGTGGAAGGAAAAATAAAAGTAATTATCAGTCAAGTTGGTTTGTGTTCCGTTGTACGCAGAAAGAGCTCACAGTGTCTTGAGGTCTGGCAGCTGGTTTTTGCTGGGTTTGGGTCTTAATAGTTTTGATAATTGGATCCCAAACAGGTGGTACTTGCCAACCATCTTCTCTATTGAAATTTGGGTGTTTTTTGATTTCAATAGCCTCACGCATCATTCTAGGTATGAAACGATTCTCTTTCGCGAGGATTTGTGGGTTATCGAATCTGATGTAGTGGTTGGGTTTATCCAGCGTGTGTTCACTGATCGCAGACTTCGTAGACCTTGTGTGTTTCATGTCAGCAATGTGTTCTTTTACTCGTGTTTTTATGCTCCTCTTTGTTTGCCCAATGTATGACAATCCACACTCACAATGAACACTAATACTTACATTTTAAATATCGCGATATCTTGTGAATGAAACGTCGGAATTGAATAATTCAAAATGTTCTAGAAAGGTATTGAATTGGTCTTGAATATGGAGTAATTTATTTTGATAAGGATTAATACAAAGGTACAAAATAAAGAGTTTTTGAAGCGACGGCATTTTAATAATTTAAAAAAATAAAAGAAAACACTTATTGTGAGATAACTACAATAGTTAGACATATGGTTACGAATATTTTTTGTACACAATTATATGTTCTGCAAAGTGGTATTACATTGTTTTATTCTATAATCAAGAGTTTTCGCCGGCCACGCCGTGTAAGGATTTTTTCGGGTCATTTTTTTACACCTTGGGTTACATGCTTGGACGTTTAGTAAGGATCCCTAATTTTTTTGAAAATATAATATAGCCTCCTAAACTATATTATATATAGGAGTTCACTGTCAACACACGTACAGAAGAATTATATATATAAAGATTAGCGGCCCGGCGCGGTTTCTCACCCACGCTCTGTCCCGCTCCCGTGGTATATAGCGTCATATTATATAGCCTATGACACTCCCTGTTAACGTAGCTTTCTAACGGTAAAAGAATTTTTAAAATCGGTTTTGTAGATCCAGAGATAACCCCCTACAACGTCACGAACTCACAAACTTTACCTCTTTACAATATTAGTATAGATTAAACCCCCCCCCCCCTCCTCCCCTGTTTATCCCAAGATATATAATAAAAAGTTAATAAAAAAAAATTATTCTAACCGTCGTTATGAAAAACGACTCGTTTTTGCAATATAGAAACTGGCAATGAGTTGATGCTTACTATCTATTTTACTTGTGAATAATAAGAAGGTTTAGCCATAAGTAGTTGATGACACCTCTGGTGTTGCAAACGTCCATAGGCGACGGTAACCGCTTGCCATCAGGTGGGCCGTCTGCCTGTCTGCTGTACTCCAGCAATAAAAAAAAGTGCAGTACTTTTGGTAAGTACTTCGCTTCAGCTAGTCGTCCCCTAGGCCTCGTATTCCCGTAGCTTCACATTTTTTTTAAGTTGTACAATAAACAAGAGCATTCCCTGAATTATCAATTACCTTCCACCGAAAACTTTGCAGATACACGCAGTCGGTTTAGCTGTAAACAATAAGGGCCCGTAGAGAGAATATGTATAGAGATGGCATAAGTCCATTATCTGTGCAGGAACCGAGAAAGAATACAATTTCCTGCGTTGGGGCGGCCTGTCGTAAGAGGCGACAAAACAACCCACAGCCAGGTGGTACGGCATTTGACCGACTGGATGGGTATCACCCTTAGTTTAAAGTATGTCCCCATAACAACCTTGAATTGTGTTCCGGCATTAGGGGCCAGGTTCCAGTCTCCCTTAGAGAGCAACAGCACATTTGTAGCAACTTTGGTGCAAATGCAAATGTCCATAGGCAATGGTAACCGCTTTCCATCAAGTGGGTCGTCTACCTGTCTGCTAAACTCCTGCAATAAAAAAATAAATAAAAAACTTAGAAAAATAGTTGCCAAAATATCACGGCCTTATGTACGTTGTCAATAGAGCAAAAAGCCTTATATGTTTTATGCCTTTATCGACATATCAGACTTGATTTTCAGTTTTGATTAAGACGATACGATCAGATGAAATTTTGAAAAATTTCAGCGAATTTAAAGTAACATAAATTGGGAAAGAGCTTGGCAATAAACAAATAGAGAAAAGTTCCCTAGATTTCAAAAACCTTAAGATTTTTGTTATTTAAACGGAACCAACATTCAATATAAATATCCTTTATCTCAAAACCTATTCAAGGGATATTTTTAAAAACAAAGTTTAAGTAAGTAAATTCAAATAAAATGAAAAAATATTCATTCATTAGAAAAACAACCGAAGAACAATGAAAAAAATTTTTTGTGTCAGCTCGGACGCACGACTGGAGTTTACTCCTAACATTAAAAAACAAGCGCACGTAAGCGGCGACATCGGCCAAATAAGGACGGTTATATAACACCAAGATAACTATACAGTCAGCTTTACCGACTATCAATTAGTTAGAGGCCACAAATAAATTAAGTTTGTTACTATTTGTTTATTTATTTATACTCATAAACGTAGGTATTAATTAAAGATTAAAATCATATAAGTAATATCAGAGCACCTGACAGAAACATAATAGTAATTTTGCTAAAACTCATCTTGGAAAGCAAGCTTAATTAGTAGAGGTGAACATTAACATGAGATACAGATTAACACTTAAACTACATTAATTACAAACTAATTGACTAGTTTGAGTATTTTTTATTTGGTTTGCTCTAATACAAGGGTGATTTGGGGTGTTACTATTGTATTATTTCACTTCTCATAAAATGACCATACCGGGGGCCTTATATGAAAATCAATTCTTATGAATGATAGAAAGAAAGAATCAATCAATATGTTCTTTTAATCGTGCTTTTGCTAACAATATTGTTGTATTTTAATAAACAGTGAGTTGAATTACTTCGTCTTTATAGGTCGAATTAGTTCTTTTTTTTTTTTTTTATTATAGATAGGTTTGCGTTTGACCACGATCACGTCCAGTGCCGGACGATGATGCGGTCGAAGATGGAGCACGCTTACCTAGATAGTACCTATTCACACGAGACTTGAAGATTCCCGGATTGTACTTTTCTGGAAACACGGACTCTGGTAGTGCATTCCACAATTCTGCCGTACGCAGAAGGAACGTGGAAGGAAGCAGAATTGCTTCTCTATTTAATTCGACCACTACGTTTATCCGATTTCAAAGTTGTGAGTCGATCCAACGCTCCGCTGGCTCCGTACGCACTCTTAGCGAAATTAATTTTATTAAAACATAGCGAGCATATACAAATTTAAAGTCTATTACTTGTGGTTTAAGATTGAAAATGCTATGCTCAGGTTTGATTGCTTTATTGAAATTTAGCCTGAATACCAATGCCTGCATGTTGGCTCCCCTGGGGCGTAACCGGAGATAATGGAGTGACGACTGTTAATATCTTTACGTCATTCTCGTAATTTTAATATTTTAAATCGCAAATTAAAATTACAGCTGTTCTCTATATAATCTCATACACATAATTATATGATATTAAATTATTAAATCCCTACTAAGGCTTTTGTCATGACATCGCATGCATAATAATTGGATGGCTACATTAAATGTCTTAAGGTGGTACAGCCATGCTGGAAGTATTATTTGACTAGTGGTCGAAATTCCATAATTAATTTAAATGATAAGTTTGAACATTATTAAGGTTCTGTTAGTGTGTGTAATGTATTTTTTATGCATAATTAAAAAAAAAATGCATTTGTCGCTTCTTCTCTATATGAACTATAAGTGTGCGAAATTTTATACTCCTCCGCCCGCGCAATTTTCGTACAAAGTATTTGCTTCACATATTAATAATAGGTTGGGGAAAAAGTCATTTCGCATATAGTATGTATGAACTTGTAATAAGATCTCTTTGGCTATACCATTTGTATCTGGCTGGTTTTGGTATCATTAAAAAGTTTTAATTTTAAAGAAGACAAATTCAAATTAGGAAAATGTGTGATTTTCATTTGTTTTTCTTATTGTTAAAATGAGTGAATCTAATGAAGAAATTCGATACATTTGAAAATTTTACTACAAAAAAGGTAAAAATGCAACACAAGCCGCGAAACAATGGCTTATGGACCTAATGCAGTATCTGTGAGACTAGCCCAAATTTGGTTTAAGCGTTTTCAATCCGGATATTTTGATATCAAAGATGCACGTCGCTCTGGTCGCCCTGTTACGGTTAAAATTGATGCCATTTTTGAAAAAGTGAAGCAAGATCGGCATATAAGTAGTTACAATGTAGCTGGAGAACTAGGAATTGACCAAAAAACGGTTTTGGCGCATTTGATAAAGCTGGGTACACAAAAAAGCTCGATATTTGGGTGCCTCATGAGCTCACTGAAAGAAACCTAATGAACCGTGTACTCATTTGTGATTCTTTATTACGACGTAATGAAACCGAACCATTTTTAAAGAAGCTGATAACTGGTGATGAAAAGAGGATCACATACGATAAGACCGTGCGAAAAAAATCGTGGTCAAAAGCCGGTCAAGCTTCACAGACTGTGGTGAAACCCGGATTAACTCGCAACAAGGTGATGCTGTGTGTATGGTGGGATTGAAAGGATATTATTCATTATGAGCTGTTACCGCCAGGCAGGACCATCGATTCTAAACTGTACTGCGAACATCTGATGAGATTAAAGCAAAATGTTGAAAGAAAACGGCCGGAATTGATCAACAGAAGGGGTCTAGTTTTTCACCATGATAACGCTAGACCTCACACATCTTTAGCCACTCAGCAAAAATTACGAGAGTTTGGCTGGGAGGTGTTAATTAATCCGCCGTATAGTCCTGACCTTGCACCTTCAGATTTTCACCTGTTTCGGTCTCTGCAGAATTCCTTAGGCAGTGTCAGGTTAACATCACGAGAGGACTGCCAAAACCACTTGTCGCAGTTTTTTGATCAGAAGGCCCAAAATTTTTATAGCAATGGGATCACGTCCCTACCTACAAGATGGCAAAAAGTTATCCAACAAAATGGCACCTACATAGTTTAGTCAAATGTAAATAAAACTTTATAAAAAAACCTTTTGAATTTTTATATAAAATGCGAAGAAACTTTTTCCCCAACCTAATATATAGATACTAGCTGACCCGGCGAACTTCGTACCGCCATATTTTCTGAATTCCTAAAAGACTGTTTCATGACACAAAAACAAAATCACCATAATCGGTCCAGGTGATTAGGAGGATTCTAGAACCCGATCTCAGCGCCATCTACCGGTTCTAATTGCGAATCTAAACCATCACCCACTCAAACACACAAAAACAAAATCATCAAAATCGCTCCAAGTGATTAGGAGAACTGTAGAATCCGATCTCAGCGCCACCTACCGGTTCCAATTGTGGATCTAAACCATGCCGGGACCCACTCAAACACACACACAAAATTTCATCAAAATCGGTAAAGTCGTTCTCAAGTTATGCGCTTACCAACACATTTTGCGATTCATTTTTATATATAAGAAGATTATTATAATGTTGTAGTAAAGAGGTCGAAAGACTTTTTACTTAACTTATTTGCGTGGATCGCTAAATAAAAATCGTAGAGGAACAATGCCGTAGAAAATTTATTCCATATACAACAACGATCTGAAGAGAACTTCCCGCCGTGGTTTTCTCTCTGCGCTGACTTGGAGTTCTTTAAATTCAAATTCAAAAGTTTTTATTCAAAGTAAGTTCCACTGGAGAACACTTTTTGAAGGTCATACATGTAAGTTAAAATTTAATTTTTACTTCCTATTCTATGTACACCGCTTCGCAACGTGTTGATGCTGTAAAGGAGAAGAAGCGGCAAGAGACTCCCCAGCAACACGTCTAGCTAAAAATTGATTTTCTTTATATTTCATATTCTATTTATATCTCAAATTTATAAGTTTTGTACAGAAGTATGTTACAGAATTACTTTTTGAAGAATGAATGGAGCTGTAGCAAACAATGCATACTCAATAAGACCAAGACAATAAAAGGAAAGAAAAATAATGTTATAGTAATAATGACATGACGTGCTAAAATGTTATGCTGCAATATGTCTCCACAAATTCCTTACAAGCTTGGCAAGATAAAAACATTATACAAAATAAAACTACGTTTTAACGGTTTTAAGCGCGGTAATTTTATTTGATTTTGGTTTTTTCCGACGTTTCGGCCACTTTTCAGTGGCCGTGATCACGGAAGACAAAGATGTCAAGTGTCAACGAGTATTGTTAAAGTTTTATTTAGCCTACCGCCAACTTATTAATTTTAATTATTTAATTTTTAATTTTGTTTATGGTTATTATTTAATCTATGGGAGCCTAATCTAATTTACTACCGCTTCGCAACATGTTATGGCTTGAAGAGAAGAAGCGGCGCAAGAAACTCTTCAGCAAACATGCCTAGCTCTAATAATTTTATATAATATTAAAATGGGTGGAAGGAAAAATAAAAGTAATTATCAGTCAAGTTGGTTTGTGTTCCGTTGTACGCAGAAAGAGCTCACAGTGTCTTGAGGTCTGGCAGCTGGTTTTTGCTGGGTTTGGGTCTTAATAGTTTTGATAATTGGATCCCAAACAGGTGGTACTTGCCAACCATCTTCTCTATTGAAATTTGGGTGTTTTTTTGATTTCAATAGCCTCACGCATCATTCTAGGTATGAAACGATTCTCTTTCGCGAGGATTTGTGGGTTATCGAATCTGATGTAGTGGTTGGGTTTATCCAGCGTGTGTTCACTGATCGCAGACTTCGTAGACCTTGTGTGTTTCATGTCAGGTTTCTTGCGCCGCTTCTTCTCTTCAAGCCATAACATGTTGCGAAGCGGTAGTAAATTAGATTAGGCTCCCATAGATTAAATAATAACCATAAACAAAATTAAAAATTAAATAATTAAAATTAATAAGTTGGCGGTAGGCTAAATAAAACTTTAACAATACTCGTTGACACTTGACATCTTTGTCTTCCGTGATCACGGCCACTGAAAAGTGGCCGAAACGTCGGAAAAAACCAAAATCAAATAAAATTACCGCGCTTAAAACCGTTAAAACGTAGTTTTATTATGTATACAAGTCGCGAAAACTTAAGAAAATATTACATTATACAAAATTTAGTATAAGAGGTTGGAGCGAGCTGCTATGTAAATGAATTTTTGTCAAGAAGGTCCTTATACAATTTACAATTCATCCGTGCAGGAACGGAGAAAGAATACAATTTCCTGCGTTGGGGCGGCCTGTCGTAAGAGGCGACAAAACCACCCACAGCCAGGTGGTAGGGCATTTGCCCGACTGGATGGCTACCACCCCTGGTCTAAAGTATGTCCAGGTTCCAGTCTCCCTTAAGAGAGCAGCAGCGCATTTGTAGCACCTTTGGTGTTGCAAATGTCCATAGGCGACGGTAACCGCTTCCCATCACGTGCACCTGTTGCCTGTTTGTCTTCTTCTTCTTCTATAGAATATTTTGGGGTAAACAAAATGAAACAAAATACACTTTTCATAATATATTATAATAATGTTACCCGGTATACGACTGCCTTTAAACACATTGGCGATGAATAACCATATCTGTACATTCAATATCAAAGTAAAACAATATAATGTATATTAATAAAATGTAAATATATACTATTATGATCTATATATATATTAGTGGCACCAACAGGCGACGCCGGCGCAGCCGACATGGACGATCGCGTGCCGGACATTCTCACGACGACAACGAGCATGGACACAGCTTTATTGGTACGGGTGGGAAAAATAGAGTCGAAAATATTAGGGGCGCCACTGTCGCAAAAATCTCTTCAATCTAGCAACTCCAATATTAAGTCAAGAGTAATTTTAATAGTTACTAGTCATTTTTAGTTTTAGTATAAATAAATAAGGTTTTTAAGTTTAAGATTTTGAGATCCTGGATATCATGTAGCCGCAGAGTGCTAGCCAAGACAAGTGAAACGAGCCCAAACACGACGGGTCTATCTTGTTTAGTACAGGAGTTCCTATGGCCACGTTCCGACTCCATCATCAGATCAGCTCCGTGGTAGCATATTATTGCATTGTCACGCGATATACATATGCGTGCAAAATTTCAGCTCAATCGGCAACTGGGAAGTTGGTCAAATTAAACTTGCAAGATTCTACCCAAACTTACATACATACATCCATTGCAAGTTAACTAAAAGCTTGTAAAGACCGTGATAGGCAAAGGGCGCGAGTTCGAAACCTGACCGGAAAAAGTTCACCATTTAACCAGTTTTCTGACCTAATGTAAATATTGTTATAATCACTACTTGCTGGCGATGAAGGAAAACATCGTGATGCAACCTGCACATTAGGTTAATCAATATGTCAAATCTGCCAAGCTGCCTTGGATAAGACTGGCGGGTATAGACTGTCTATTCCCCTATAATAGGAAGCCTGAGGCTAGCAGTGGATTTATTTATTTATACTAATTAAGTCAAATATGCAAGTATCAAGTTGCTTTATTTATACCATGCCCGCGACGTCGTCCGCGTGGAATTTGCTTTCAAAACCCTCCGATTTTGAAACATTCTTCATTGGTGCTCCGCTCCTATTGGTCTTAGCGTGTTGATATATAGCCTATAGCCTTCCTCGATAAATGGGCTATCCAACACTGGAAGAATTTTTCAAATCTGACTAGTAGTTCCTGAGATTAGCGCGTAGTATATTTGGCTACAACACTAATACTTCATTTTAAACATCGCGATATCTTTTGAAAGAAACGTCCGAATTGAATAATTCAAAAAGTTCTTTTGATAAGGATTAATACCAAGGTACAAAATAAAGAGGTATTGATTAATTATTAATTATTTAAAAAAATAAAAGATGTTTTAGATAATATATATTAATAATAATAGCTTTAGTTTTTGAAGTCGGTTTTTTTAAACGAAGTTTTGTTATTTTGTTTGTTACTTTTTAGTGTCTAGCTATGTATGGGTAGAGCTACGAAAGGTGCCGCGCTCCTTAAAGAATATAGGTCCCAAGAAACGGGAACAAAAAAATGATCATAAAATGAAAACTATTGGGCCAAAACTATGTAAAAATTTTAGGGGACCAAATGGCAGCTATTCCGCGTCGAACAAAAAAATAATCACGTAAATCGGATCATAAATCTCGGAGGAATCGGTGAACATACATAAAAAAAAATTAAAAAAAAGATCCCGACGAATTGAGAACCTCCTCCTTTTTTTGAAGTCGGTTAAAAACAGACGCGGTGAGCGACATTGTTTTATACTATGTAAAGAAGATGAAGATATAGAAGGAGCAGCTAGTCCAGTGCTGGTAGAGGACAATGACGCACTAACAGACGCAGACAAATTATTTTATTACTTATTAGTTTTTAGAGCTTCTGTCTGAATCTTAATTATCTCATTTAAATAAAAAGAAAATTTCATGTTGAATCAAATTTAATATTTTCTAACGCGATGTTATTTTAAACGATTCTCATTTTCAATTCCTTTGTGTTTGGAAATTATTAACCGCAAAAAGTGGTCTTTGTAAAATATACTTTTAGTAACCTTTGCAATTCTAGATTTTTTGTAAATACTGGAATATGTTTTAACAATATATCTGAATTCAGTAACACAAAGAAAGATCATTTGGAACGAAATTTATTTATCTATACTAATATAATCGTGTACTAGCGGAGGGTGATGTCAGGAGCCTTAAGAACAGACGAGTGTGCATGACAAGAGTTATGAATGTCAAAGAAGCAAGTGAGGTGTGTAAGATAAGCCTGAATGGCGCTCTGTTGTTCGTGCCTACCCTGCAAGGGAACTGGCGTGAAGTTATGTATGTATGTATGTAATATAAGAGGAGTGTATATAAGAGGTAATATTTGTTTGTTTGCATTGAATAGGCTCCGAAACTACTGAACCGATTTGAAAATTTCCTTCAATGTTGGCACGCTACACTATCCCCGGGTAAGATAGGCTATATTATATTTTCAAATAATTTAGGGATCTTTACTAAAACTCCAATAATGCAACCCAAGGTGTAAAAATATTACCTAAAATATTCTTTACATCGCGTGCGCTGCGAAAACTATTGATGTTAGAATAAAATAATGTACTACGACTTTGCAGAACACATCATTATCTACAAAAAGTGTAGCTACAGCATATGTCTAACTATTATAGTTATGTCACAATAAGTGTTCTTTTATTTTCAATTTTTTATTGAAATGCCGCCGCTAGAAAAGGCTCTTTATTTGTATCTTGGTATTCATCCTTATCAAAATAAATTACTTCATATTCAAGACTACTTTAATACCTTTATATTCCTTTTTGAATTATTCAATTCGGACATTCCATTCGAAAGATATCACGAGTTTAAAAATCTAAGTATTAGAAAAAAGTTGCGTGGTCGCCGCTCACCCTGCTCGGCTAGCTAGGCAGCACCTTATGCGATGTCGGCGTCACTGGGGTACGGGCCGTACGGGAAGGGAAATGTGAATTCACTTAGTAGGTGATTAAACTTAACAAAATAGTTCCTTTTAGATATCCGTGCGAAACCGGTGCGGACCGCTAGTCTCTAATATATAATTCTCTATACGTACCTCAATCAATTTATTTAATCCTGTCTAGTCTTAGACTCAAAATCAGCCTTGGCTAAACTTTCGTCAAAGTTGAAGACATGTCTAAGTACCAATGTTAAGTATTTCACTTATTTAATTTAAACCTTAAGAGAATGAAACTGATTTCAAGAAAATATTGTTTATAATAAACTTGCGACATCTTTGATAGATAATAGAACTACGTTTTAACGGTTTTAAGCGCGGTAATTTTATTTCATTTTGGTTTTTCCGACGTTTCGACATTTGATCACGGAAGACAAAGATGTCAAGGGTCGTTAAAGTTTTATTTAGTCTACCGCCAACTTGTTCATTTTAATTATTTAGTTTTAATTTTGTTTATGGTCATTATTTACTCTATGGGAGTGTAATCTAATTTACTACCGCTTCGCAACATGTTATGGCTTGAAGAGAAGAAGCGGCGCAAGAAACTCTTCAGCAAACATGCCTAGCTCTATAATAATCTTATATATAAAATTCTCGTGTCACGATGTTCGTCCCCATACTCCTCCGAAACGGCTTGACCGATTCTTATGAAATTTTGTATGCATATTCAGTAAGTCTGAGAATCGGCTACTATCTATTTTTCAAACCCCTAAGTGATAAGGGGTGTCCACCCCAAAAAATTTTTTTTAATGTTTTAGATATTTTTTTTAATATGTGGCAATGAAAAATACATACAACCCTAAATTTTCATCATTCTACCACCAACCCTTATTTTTTAATAGCGATATAGGTACTAATTTTCTACTCTGTTCAAGTTGATTCGAGTTTAGATTAATATTTGGTCCCGGTAGATGACGCTGTAATCGGGTTCTAGATTTTTATTTTTTACAGGCAGGACAACATCTGCCGGGTTTTATATAATACTAGCTGTCCCGGCAGACGTTGTTCTGCCCTGAAGAAATAAAATTTAGAACCCGATTGTAGCGCCACCTACCGGGTCCAAATGTAAGCTATCCTATCTTTCAAGTCGGATCAAACTGCACACGGTGTGCAAATTTGATTAAAATCGGTCAAGTAGTTTAGGAGTCCATCGCGGACAAACAACGTGACACGTAATTTATATATATTAAGATTAAAATGGGTGGAAGGAAAAATAAAAGTAATTATCAGTCAAGTCGGTTTGTGCTCCGTTGAAAAGTGGCCGAAACGGCGGAAAAACCAAAATCAAATAAAATTACCGCGCTTAAAACCGTTAGAACGTAGTTTTGTTATGTATACAAGTCACGAAATCTTAAGCAAATATTATCTTTGATAGATTTTAAGATTTAGGCCGAAGATTGGGCACATTCATTCATTCATTCATTCATTCATTCAAGATTTGGGCCGCTGAGCCAACGGTGCTAGTTAGTTGTTATTTTATGTTCATTTAATATCCGTTTCATGTTAAATTATATTCTTTTAATAGTACATACATACATAACTTCACGCCAGTTCCCTTGCGGGGTAGGCACGAGCAACAGAGCGCCATTCAGGCTTATTCTTACACACCTCACTCGCTTCTTTGACATTCATAGCTCTTGTCATGCACGCTCGTCTGTTCTTAAGGCTCCTGACATCACCTTCTGCTGGTACACGATCGATTTGATCATGGAAGGTGTGTCGTGGCCTTCCACGACTTCTGCATCCATCCACTTTTGCATTGTATATCCACCGGAACAGAACCACCGGAGCATTCCTTTCCTTACCTTCACCCCGACACTCTCTTTCAGACCAACTCTCTTTCTTACTTCGGTCTTTTAATAGTCATTTAATAATAATAATACTCATTGGCATTATTCTTTCATTGCACCAAATAAAAGGCTTCGAAAGCCGCTTAGTTGTAAGCTATTGGCCATTTTGGCAACGAAGCTATTTCTTAAAGTAACTGCCCGTTTTCGCCGTTCCAATAGCGCTGTGTCCAACTCCGATCGCGCTAAGCGGATGCGACAGGGGGCGTTCGCTTCGCTCCAATACGCTCCAGTGCCTTTGAAAAAGATCCCGGAAGCAATCCCAGCTCTTTTATAGCCAAGAAATTCCCACTACCGACGCCATATTGTTTGATCTGGTCCTTTTTAAACATCCATTATTTTTTTGCCTGACTATAACTTGTACCATTTTGTGTCTTGATTAAAATAAAAATGGTTTTTTTGTGTGGATCACGTTGATTATTATTTTTAAGCATTGAATAATAAATATCTGATATATGGGAGTTTGTTGAGAGACTCGTGATGAAATACATACATTGTCATAGACTAAGCCTTTGCCGGCGTACCTCACATCAGAGGCTCCGGCTCCGTTATTTACTATGGTCTGGGTGTCTGGGACGGCCCCAGAGTAGACCGTTGTATATTACCCATAACACAAGCGTAACTTGCTTAATTTGGGGATATACAATTGTGTGTTTGTCTGCCGATTATTAAACAAAATAAATCATATTTATAGCTAGAGTACAACAGACAGGCTGACTGAGCACCTGATGGAAAGTTTTTCCAGTCGCCTATGGATATTTACAACACTAAGGCTCGATTCACACTATGATTCAGGGTTCAATTTCATTCCGGTCTTGGTCCGAGTTGAAATAAAGACGTATTCACACTGTCGGTACAAGTCATGACAGGTCCGACCTCACTTCAGTCACTTTCAACGGTTACCGGCCATTGGTATCAACATATAACCTTTTTAGGCTATATAAACTCGTTACCCAGTATTTTTAATTTCTCATTCTTGTCAAGTCAAATATACATATGAAAGAATAAAGCAATTATATAATATATACTATAAATATAAAATACAATAATTTAGTCAGCGTCAACTAGGTAATATAATTATGAAAATAGAATAAATAAATATATTATAACAATATAACAAGTTAAGTGCAGTGAAAGTCTAGGAGCCGCCGATATTTCATACTACCATCAATCAGATACGTGCGTGCTCTTCCTTTCCTATTTCCCTGATCTAAATTGTCCTGACCTACGGGGCCGAGACATGGACACTGACGGCAGGATTGGTCCACAAGTTCCAAATCGCTCAACGGGCTATGGAGCGAGCTATGTTGGGTGTTTCTTTTATGGATAAAATCAGAAATGAGAATATCCGTAAGAGAACCAAGGTAACAAGTTGAAGTGGCAGTGGGCCGGTCACGTCTGCCGCAGGACCGATGGCCGATGGAGCAGACGAGTCCTGGAGTGGAGACCGCGTCTCGGTAAACGTAGTCTCCAGCTGTGCAAGGTCGCCGGTAGGCACTGGATGAGGAAGTCGGAGGACAGGGATGAGTGGCGCCGTCTTGGGGAGGCCTACGCGCGGCAGTGGACACGGTTCATTATGACCGGTGCATCAAGCGTGATATCGGATCGGAACTTGAGCGATACGATTTGACCGGACTGATGACGGACCAGAGAAGGAGCGAGATTGAACCTTGAACGGCATCATTCTATGAATCGATGCCTAAAAGTGCTATCAACGTGCTACTACTACCTACCAAGGAATTTTATGACACTGCCTTTTAAACCATATATCCTAATAGTACATAGAATAAGAAGTAGATTTACATTCTTATTCATGCTGAGTTGGAGTATATTAGTAGGCTTCTTTATGGCTGTTAAAGAATACTAGAAATAGACCGTTAATCTTTAATTTACTGCAAACCTTCAAAGTAATGTTCTTTAGTAGAACTTAATTTGAATTTGAACAATATGGCATCAGTAGAAGGATTTCAATCAGGGTGTACATAAAGGCGAAACAAATGACATCGTCCATATAAATGTAGAGGGGCGGGGGGTCGCGGACCCATCGCCGCGGGGGCGGGGGGTGACAGAGCTCATTACACTTCATAATCCAATATTAAATATTAACATACAAAGGATTAGTACATTTTAATCTTATTTACAGTAATACTCAGATCCTGTAGCGAAATGATATTCTATTATTCGGTTAACAAACTCACATTATATGTAGATTACTAAAGTACATGACATGATAATTTTTAGAGCTGAGTTACAGTAATACCCGGACCAGAGTAAACAGTAGAAAAACCGTTGCAAAAGTACAAGCCCAAGATCAAGACAAGACAAATGAAATGAGGTACACTCAAGCAGATACTGTACTAGTAGTCTTTCTCTAAATCTGAATGATGTAAAGGTTTCAGATCACTTGGCAGACTGACACACATAACAACGATCCTTAAATTAATAGAGTCTATCAGTCAACTATTTATAATGCTGATAATATAGGGTTCAACGAAATTGATCCAATTAAAAGGCATAAAACTGAAATAACACTACGATTCAAGTTTATATTTACATAGTTCACTTTGGTTGCGTTATTCAAATTGAAACACAGCAATGAACCATCTAAGACTTAAGGCATTCGAAAGTTGCTACTATTTTTAATTTGAGGAAAACCTTGTGAAATAAAGAAACTACTGATATGTAAGAAATACTGAACAAAAAGCATAATGAAAAATTGTACTGACATTATAGGTCCATAGGGACATAGAAGTAAAGGTAGACCAAAAATAAGAATGGTTTGTGTAAAGGATAATATGTGCTGTAACAGCATGACGATTTATGCCAGAAAAGAAGAATATAGAGGGAAAAGATATTGCACTAACTCCAAATGATTTAGAAAAAATCTAAGAAAAGACTGAAGTTATAGGTTCAAGATGCTTTAAAAGAATTTCACAATACACGATCCAGAGTATTACTGCAAGATACACAATATTGAATACACATACCTACACAATCTATATTAATAAAGATTTGATTAACTATGACTTTGTTTGCATTGAGAAAATCGAATGGGTGCTGGAAGAGGGTCAGAATGAAAGGGATCTACATAGCTCCTTAACTATCTACATTCGAATTCCGCAATGGACGGATCATTCACTTTTTAACTTCCAGGTACATGAACTGAACTGATTTCTTCATGATCTTCCATTAAAACATTTTTAATTACTGTCATTAGTGTACTGATTCTGGTACCTTAATCTAGATTCATGTCTGATTATTTTGATGTATTTTTAACAAGCGTATCGTATCAAGTATGTGTATCTTAATTTAAGTTTATATTTGCAACTAAAATCGTCCCTATTACATTGCGAAAGTTGTATCACAGAGGTATTATAAATATCTATCTAACAGCAAACCAAAAAAAAAACATCTTAATGATTTGAAATACTAATTTTGTTTTTTGCAGTAACAATCGGACCTACAGAATCGATGCCGATTAAATTTTCAAAGTTGACCTTATAACATATGTACATTTAATTGTGTCTAGTTAAATAAACACATCAAATAGTTGTATTGGTAAATCGCAAAGTAATACTATACATACTACCGACAATGATTTTGGAGTATGTATGAAACATAATGTTGACATATCTAAAATCCTTAAGAACGTATTAGAAATCACATATTTGTTCAAACTAGCTATCATTTTACAAATTGATGTTAAAAACTGTTATATAAAACGTCACAATAATCAGACAGGTAACCAGAATATGACATACATTACACCACACCTTATTAGGCCATATAAAACATTGTCTGGAAACAATCATGAAAAATGTTTCAAAGAACGCAGTGACTTTTGCAGGATCAGTATACTATCATGACAATTGACATTGAATCCCAATTGACCGACATTAACCAGAAACGGTACAAAAATACATCTCACTACTACCTAACTAATTAAAACTAACATTAATTAATGATTTAATTTAAATTCTCTTCATTGACGCCAAAATCGTGTTGGCCCGCGACGCGCCCGCGCCTCTCTCTATCACAATTCTTAACAACAACGAACAATAAGACCACGAGCCACGGATTTGACACTGATTGAATTGTTACTAACATCTCTACACGTATCGTAAGATCTATCATTGATTTGCAAGAGAAAGGTCTAGTCAAAATCAACACAGAGCATATGCATATGACTAAATTCACCTTTCAATAACATGGTGGTCATGGCAGAAAAGGTAAAAGAATATTAAACAGGAGTGCCAGCCTTTTGGACAAGAGACTTTTTAATCATTGTATTCATCATGTGTTGTATGTAAATAAATAGAAAATGTACACGTTATATTACATAAATGATATAAGCAGTATAGTACGAGCAAAATTTAAAATACGTTCATGAAATTCGTATACATTGCGGAAAACAATCGTAAGATTCAAGAGGCGATACGTACAGCTGAGGAGAAAGTATTGTGATCTCGCTCGGTCGCCATCCGGAAGCGCATGCTATCTCTTTCTGTCCTGCAGAAACTCAAGGAGCTAACTTCGCTCCAGGCGCATTAAATCTTTACGCGTACTATAAAATAGATTATACATATCAACAATGTTTATTAATCAATGACTGTCAGAATATTATAACACAGAAGCAGAATTAAAATAGGAACAAAAGTTAGTTATCAACATCAACATTAAAAACTTGTGATAAAAATTGTCACATCTTAAATCTAAGGTACATAATTGTTGCAAAAATTGTGGTAGCAAACATGTTTGATTGTTAACTTTAATTTCCATACAAAAACACGCCCGGCCTAAGCGGGCATCTAAAATTGACATCGACTTTACATGATTCAATTTAAGCTATGATACATTTATGTATTTATTATATTTTTTATTAAGAATTTGACATCTATATAAAATATATGGATACTATGCTAGTTGAGTATCTCGTCTTACAATTAACTCCAGTTTTACTTCTTCGAGAAAATTTTACGTTGAGTGAAACTCTTTTTTAAGACTTCTATTGACTCCCTATCTAATATGCATGGCGTTGTACGTAATAAATTCAGATTACATACAGACTGATTCTTAAGATGATAACTCGCATAAAACAATTTTTCGGAATACCGTCGCCATCCAAACACATTGTATTTTATTATTATTACCATTTGACTGTTAAACAACACATTTAACGTATGATTCGCAAGAATTTGTAGCAGCGAGAGGTAGAGGTTAAATAATACTTCAGAAGGCAGAGAAGTATTCACTGTCGAGTGCTGATGTGAACTGATTTATTTTGGAAATGGTAACCTTAAGTACAAATATTAACAAGTCGTACAGCTACTACAATGTATAGCACGGTGTGTGAGCGGGAGGGATGATGTGTGAGCGAGATAGAGCAACTATTAATATGTGCGCTCTCGCGCTGCGCTAGTCAGTAGTTCGTTGTTCGCGGCGATAACTAGACATATGCAGCATGAAACATAACTAAAAATAATTAAGGCCACATTTTTGCCATATCCTAGTACTCCATTAGAAACCATAGTATTTATTAGAACAAATGTAACCAAACCTCAGCAAGTAAGTGGAAAGTGTATAAAGTATAGATAAAAACAAAAATGTATAAATAAATAGAAATAAGGCAATATAAATAAAATACTAGATAATAAAACAAATATGTATTAAGAAAGTATTAAAATAAGAAAAACTGTAAAATTAGATTAAGCAATAATGTAGTACATAAGTTTTTTTGGAAAAGAAAAGAAAATAAGAAATATAATAAAATCCCTGCGTTATGTTACAAAAATAAAGAAATAAAAAATTAATATTAAAAGCCTCTATCTTAACACATAATGGAGGAGAAGCCGAATAAAAAAAAGTCCTTATTTAGAAATGGGTATACTTTTAATCCTCTTCAAACTTCACGACCGCATAGCGATAGATGAGTACACAATAGACGCTTTTTCATGCAAATTAGTTATTACGCAACCTCCTGCTAATATAGACATGCCATGATGCGAGTTGATGATACAAAATATAGATGTAATAAAATTTACTGGAGGATTTAGAAAAAACGTAGCTGTCAATCGTTCAGATTATGTTTTTAATATTATCATAAAAGAATGCAGGATAATTTATTTGATTCCGAATTCTGTAGAAAAAATATTAGTGAATTTATTAGTTACATCGCCATGTATGTGAGGTAGGGATTCAATGGATCTCCTTAAGTTTAGGGAAATTTACTTTAGTATTCTCTATGAACACTAAAATAATAATAAGTCAAGAATGAATCTTGATATAATTTGGCCAATGAAATATTCAGACATTACTCTTTAGTATTCCATGTAAGTTCGTAATGGAGTGATGATAATTTGTGATATTACAAATTATAATCTCTTTTAAAGTTAATCATCCATTAATTTCTCTGAGGGCGGCCTAAAGAGTTCTAAATAAATAACCCTAAACACAGTTACGTCTAGCACACACATATCGAACTTTAATCTTAATACTAAAGTTTTTTTTTTACTTTGGTGTTAGCATTGCATACGATTTCCTTTCAGTTATGAAAGAAATTTTAAATACACATTTATATTAAATAAATATTTTATATATAAGAAAACTCGTCTTTTATAATATCAACAATTTGGCACATTTGCTTCCTGTTTCTAAATTACACGTTAAAATTAAAGAAGGAAATGAGGGTAGAAGAAAACACAAAGGAGCGTCAAGATTAGGCCTTAAGATTGACATATTCGCTGCGAAAATAATACATAGTCATTATTTACAAAAACTCAATTATCATTATTAAATTTTAATTAATATATAAAAAAATATTCATTTTTACAAACCGATAAATATTTTAGATCACATCAGAAGATATTTGAGTGGTATTGAGCGAATATTTCAAGTATATTCTCTTAACTAAAGGATGAAGAGGAAAGGAATGTTTTAAATTGGGCAAAGTAGACTCCGAGCTGATTTCATTTTTAAAAAACTTATTTTTCTAATAGGAATCTGTTGAAACAAAGAAATAATAAGCATACTTAACTATATTTAAGTACAATTAAAGTAAATTGATTTCAAAACCTTTTTGATTAATTTAAAAAACTGTTACATTTTTTGAGCATTTTTCATTCACACCGATAACTGACGTTACAGATCCAATTAAAAATAAAAGTCTCTGATGTAATGATAACGAACAAGTAACAAAAATAGATGATAACTCTTCATGATTTTTCGCAGCGAACATGCATAAGTAGATAGGTACACTAGAATAACAAAGTATTATTACTGATACAATAGACTACATAGACTAAAGTTAGGAGAGCGATATATTACCACGTAACACTAAACAGCTAAACGAAGTTGGGATAATCCACTATATCCTCTTGGACGTATAAAGTTCATTGAACGCATGGAGGGTATTGTGGTTGGAAGTTTGAAAATGAGCACGTCTGAAATACCATGACCTTTTATATTTGTTCCCTTGTTTAAAGGTGCCCTAGCTGGCAAACAGATAAATCTTTGTGCTCCTGATATTTCATTATATAAAGTGCGTACTTAAGTCAAGAGATTTGAGTGGGTAGGCTTATTACAACACTCTCGTGCAGATAACCTTCAGTCATAATTTATTTTCATGAAAATTCAGTAAGATCTAATAAATAAACATTGAAATGAAAATCTTGAGTATACTTCGTATTTCCAAAATTTTTATCATCACGTGAGAATGATGTATGTTAAACGCATAATATATTGAACCTACGAGAAAGATGATGTTTCTGAACTAGCTCATAGTGTGAAAGAGATGACGAGTGAAAGAAGAGAATAGACGACAAGTGGACGACGTACGCATGATCACAAAGACGCTCTGAGTTTTATTTGAAATATTGTACCATGTTAATATTCAATTCAGAATATTAAAATTACGAGAATAAACGCACGCGTAACGTTGCAAATCGTAAACTCGTAGTGTTGTTTTTCTTGCCAGCCACCATCCCCACAATAATTTTATTGATTTTAAGATTTTTCCAAACTTTGCAAACACAACACCCTCCAGACATATTAATTTGAAAACTCATTAGTCTTTTGCAAGTCCACAACTTATCGCTACACCGGGAGCACTCAAGAAAACAGACGCATCACTTGGTGACGTTTTCATTAGAATATATAGCGCAGTATAGTGCTGATTGACTGTCGTAGACATTTTTGGTTTCTAAAAGAAGACTCATGGAACACACCACAGTTTAATATAAATAGTAACAGGGATTAATAATAAAATATGTGTAAATATAATGAGTTATATATTAGCCGATAAAAAACATTTACGCTGTAAAGACGTTTTTGTTCTTTTTTATTTTTCATTAAACATGACTCTTACAATATCTCGAAGCAAAAAAGCAGCAACGTTGTAACGGACACATAATTTTTAGTTACATTCTGAGTTTGGAAAAAATCTGCGTTAAATATCGTTAAATTTATATATTTCTAACTGATTTGGAGTGTGACATCTCATAATCAATTATTTAAATTTATTTGTAAGCAATAATATCAGTAAGTAAGCTCGGATCTGTTGAAAAGTTTATGTTTTGTAAATTACAGTGTTTCGATTTTTTGCAACAATATATTTGAATACCTTTTATAAAATGCTTCTTTCTTCGATATTAAAAACAGACATACGATCGTCAACCAACACGATAAAAGTATCTACCACAAAAATTTCAACACCATCAAAACTAATACATATACTACATGCTCTATAGATATGCCAGCAGAATTGTGTAGTGCTCTCACGGTGTGTCTGGCTGGTGCTGGGGATGGATGGGCTGCCCTACGGGGGAAGACAGCCACCGCTCCACCCCCCTGAGCTGCTGCCACGCACCAGACTTCATCAGGTTCCGAAACATGGAGGACAGCTCTCCAACAATGTTGAGCCAAATCGGGTGCTAAGGATGCTGGAGTGATGATACCGTCTCCTCTCAACCAAATAACCCTGAGCCCTCGTCCGCAAGCCCCGCACTCTAACCTCCAGCCACCTGAAGCTGGTTCTGCACTCAGTGCTGTGGCTGTTGCGCTACCTGTCAGCAAAGAAAATTTTAAAATGAAGACATTTTTTAATCTATAGTAACATACAAACATGAAAGTGATTATGTTCGAATGTTTGTTTGTTCCTTTCTCAAGACCTTGAAAGAATATTTTTTATATTAAACTTAGAAATCTTTACATCATCCAGTACATCTATCTTCTTATAGCTTTCTCTATTTTATATTTTTATTTATCTATCATCCCATTTACCAGACACGTCTAGATCAACCGGTTCAGCGGCGGAAACAGCCGAATCACTCAGGCGGCGCAAATATGCAACCCTCAGTGAGAGTTATATGTTTGTGCCGTTTGCTGTCGAGACGCTTGGACCGTGGGGTCCTTTGGCCTCTACCAAAATTTATCGAAACGATTCATTGACTCTTCAGGTGATCAGAGGGCTGGTGCTTACCTCGGCCAACAGATCAGTATGGCGATCCAGCGAGAAAACGCAGCCAGCCTTCTGGGCACCTTACCCATAGAAGACGGTGATCTAGGCTCAGTATTCTACTTATAGTCTTGAGGGACTATGATTAGAATACAATACAAATAAGTTAAGTTTTCTTGCATTGTATTCGATTATATGTAATTTTATTTTGTTTATTTATCTATCCCCCAATTGACTAAAAAAAATAATTTTTTCAACACACTTGCTCATAAAGTGGCTCTACGGTCACCGCAATTAGGCACAGAATGACACCCATAATCAAACTGTGACTAAAAAACATTATAACTCACTAGTGAGTTATAGATTTTTTTTTTAATTTTATTGGTTGAGTTGCTTTGTTCTTAAAAAAGTTTTTATTCAAAAAAAAAGATCGTGTTCTATAGAACAAATAAATTAATGTTCCTATTGCTTGCTCATTTCATGCAACTTCTTATTTAAATAGATAATTTTAACTCGTACGTGTTTAATAAATAAAACTTTCACTCATATATAACTTTTTTTTATCTACTAAATAAAATGAGTTTTTGTTGTTATTTTATTCACAAGTGTGTCGAAAAATGTCGTATGATACACGTGTGTATTGATGATTACCGTCCTCGGCTCTCTTAAGACCCTCGCCTACGGCTCGAGTCTCAATGGCGCCTCGGCGGTAATCACCAATGTTACACACTAGTACCATAATGTACTATTAAACATATTAAATTAAAAAAAACCCCGTTCTTTGATGAAAACCATTTTCGTTTAAATTTTAACATTGATCTTGAAAGCACATACAGATAAATATATTTTTTTAAATTTTGTTTATTAACACATACCGGTGACTTTGAGGGTGACCCTCTTCAGCTCCCGGAGACGCATGAGGTCCGGAGCTCGTGCCCCGACGCACCTGTACTCACCCCCCTCTTGATACAGTGCATCCTTAATACCTGTTCAAATAAAATGTTCCTTATTAGAACTTTGGAGAAAACTTGATTTCATCTGATCAACTTTTATCCGTGCAGGAACGGAGAAAGAAGTCACTTGCCTGCGTTGGGGCGGCCTGTCGTAAGACGCGACTAAACAACCCACAGCCAGGTGGTAGGGCATTTGCCCGACTGGAAGGCTACCACCCCTAGTCTAAAGCATGTCGCTATAACAGCGTTGAGTTGTGTTCCGGCATTAGTGACCAGGTTCCAGTCTCCCTTAAGAGAGCAGCAGCGCATTTGTAGCAACTTTGCTGTTGCAAATGACCATAGGCGATGGTAACCGCTTTCCATCAAGTGGGACGTCTGGCTGTCTGCTGATCTCCTGCAATTTAAAAAAAGTTACAGACTGGCCAAATAGAGCAGAAAATAATAGGGGCACCACTTTAGCAAAGTCTAAACTTTGATATTTATTAGTAATTAGCTGTGCCCGCGACGCCGTCCGCGTGAAATTTGTTTTCAAAACCCCCCGATCTTGAAACATTCTTCATTGGTGCTCCGCTCCTATTGGTCTTAGCGTGATGATATATAGCCTATAGCCTTCCTCGATAAATGGCCTATCTAACACTGAAAGAATTTTTCAAATCAGACCAGTAGTTCCTGAGATTAGCGCGTTCAAACAAACAAAGAAACTCTTCAGCTTTATATATTAGTATAAGATTTTTAGTATTACGTCAAACATCGTGCAAGTATCGAAATTGCTTTATTTATGACATACGCATTTTATCAACATAAACTAATGGTATTTACTTTAATAATAGTGATTATAATTTTGTAAGCAAGAGATTTAACACCTTGTAATAATTAACAGAGCAATTAATTGATTCAAAGAAGCCAAACCAACGCTTATAAACCTATTATATGGGCGGCGAAATTAAGCTGAAAAGACTTTTGCTTTAAATTCCGCTAAATAATATCTAGGTTACCAACCATATTATCCTTCGTAACTTTAGAAATCACTGTTCATGTATTGTTGTTTAGTTATTTTTTACTTGGATCAACGTTAAAATTAAAAATAACATCCATAAATTCACTTTGTTTATAATTCACTGACATTGATTACAGATAAGATAGAACATTGCCAGAAGGAAAAAAATTTACCTTCAGAATTATTAAATAGTCTTACTATAATATCAGTGATAGGAATTGGCATACCGAGAACCCCATGGGCGTGGTGGGAGCCGGCTGGAGCCCAGTTCTCGGTGGCGTTGCCCACGACGCGGCGCCACCAGCACCCCACGCTGCCTGAACAACAATGTACACATCTTTGATGACGGAGATTATGGATACAGAAGGTCATATATGACAGATAGATAGATAACACTTTATAATATAATGTTACAGTTTGGGCCACCTGCATATTTGTAGACAAAGCACATTTATTACCTGCCGGCGTTTGAGCTGATAACATTGAAACTATTTATGACTGTCTTCTTTTTAACCGACTTCAAAATAAGGAGGAGGTTCTCAATTCATCGAGATCTTTTTTTTATGTATGTTCACCGATTACTCCGAGATTTATGATCCGATTTACGTGATTCTTTTTTTGTTGGACGCGGAATAGCTGCCGTTTGGTCCCCTAAAAATTTGACATAGTTTGGCCCAGTAGTTTTCATTTTATGAACATTTTTTTGTTCCCGTTTCTTGGGAGCTATATTTTTTAAGGAGCGCGGCACCTTTCGTAGGTTTACCCATACATAGCTAGACTAAAAAGTAACAAACAAAATAAAAAAACTTCGTTTAAAAAAACCGACTTCAAAAACTAAAAAAAGCTATTATTATTAATATATATCATCTAAAACATCTTGAAGTCGGTGCAAAGTAAAACATAAAAATTACTATATTTTGAAAATGACTAAGCACCGACTTTAAGATGTTTTAGATAATATATATTAATAATAATAGCTTTCGAAATAAGTTATTTTATACTTTTTAGTTTTGTTATCTAATGCTAATAATTAATGTTTAATTTAGAATAATCATCATACATTAAAGACTGCAATAAAAGTTATTTGGTTCAATTACAATAACAAACTAGAAAAATATGTCGTTTTAAAGACAATGAATCAGGTAATTTTCAAAAACATACAAAAAAAATCGTATCTCGATTACAGCGACACTTAGGGATCTATGGGTTAAAGATGGCTCTTGATCCACCCAATCCCCCAAAAAAATGTGTCGGTCCATGCGCCAAACAGCCTGTATAGCAGATCAGTGCTAGAGGAAAGCGTGCCTAGAAGGCTGGTTCCATTGCCATGTTGAACAGCGTTGCCGATCCGCCAGGCGAAGTCATACTTCTCTGGTAAGACCAGACATTCTTCTTCGGAGAAAGTCTGCCAATGCCAAAGTTCTAAGTTTCAATCTAATTTTGGAGTCCTCAATGATTTCTCGTCTCAACTCCGTTATAATTTTTTTTTCTTCTAACTTCTCATTACATTACATAACATTTTATCCGTGCAGGAACGGAGAAAGAATACAATTTCCCGCGTTGGGGCGGCCTGTCGTAAGAGGCGATAAAACAACCCACAGCCAGGTGGTAGGCCATTTGCCCGACTGGATGGCTACCATCCCTGGTCTAAAGTATATCGCCATAACAACCTTGAGTTGTGTTACGGCATTAGTGATCAGGTTCCAGACTCACTTTAGAGAGCAGCAGCGCATTTGTAGCTCCTTTGGTGTTGCAAATGTCCATAGGCGATGGTAACCGTTTTCCATCAAGTGGGCCGTCTGCCTGTGTGCGGAATTTCCAGGAATAAAAAAAGGATTGTGCTAAGGCACGTTATCCTGGTTGTCACGTTCATCACTTGCTATTTTAAGCAGGGAATCAGGCAATTATATATCACTCAAATTAAACTTCGTAATATTCTCACTCCACAACTCGAACATTTATTTGATTTGACTAAATTCATTCTCTGCGTGTAACAAAATGTTCATAAACTCCTAGCCAGATTCAGATGTTTCTTAATTTCGAACTAGTGTTGCCACACTAAATGAAATATCATGGCACACACCTGATACTAGATAGGACAATATATATAAGTATAGATATAAGGCCCACACTGCACATGCACTTCCTCACAACACCAGCACGTAACAGATACTCTCTACATTAGTATAAGTTTAGTATTAAAACTAGAATATATTAATATAATAAGTTATTCGTAAGATACATACACCTCAACACAAAAATCAATAAATTAATGTCACACACAAGAACCAAAATAACTCGTAAGCGTGTTAAATTCAAAAAATTATATCTAGAAATTAAGTTGTAAAAAAGGCTTACATTTGAATGCGAAGAAAACAAAGGTTATGGTGTTTGAAAGAGAAGAAACCAGAACGAATGCAAGGATAATGGTCGATGATGTTATGCTAGAGCAAGTGAATGAGTTTGTATATCTTGGATGTGCTTTTAGCAGGGATGGAAGGTACACCGCTGATATAGAAAGAAGAGTGAATTTGGGGAATAGTGTGAATGGAGCGTTAGGTAAACTTCTAGGCGCTAAGAACCTCAGCCAGAAGGCCCAGCTCGCCGTACACAACGCGGTGCTGGTACCTACGCTCACGTATGGATGCGAGAGTTGGGTATGGAAGAGAGAGCATGAAAGTAGAGTAAACGCGGTCGAGGTGCGAGCACTGCGCAAAATCTGCGGAGTGACGCTCGCGGACCGCGTTCGTAATACCGAAGTAAGAAAGAGAGTTGGTCTGAAAGAGAGTGTCGGGGTGAAGGTAAGGAAAGGAATGCTCCGGTGGTTCGGGCATGTGGAAAGAATGCATGATGAAAGAATGACTAAACAGATATACAATGCAAAAGTGGATGGATGCAGAAGTCGTGGAAGGCCACGACACACCTTCCATGATCAAATTGATCGTGTACTAGCAGAAGGGGATGTCAGGAGCCTTAAGAACAGACGAGCTTGCATGACAAGAGTTATGAATGTCAAAGAGGCAAGTGAGGTGTGTAAGAATAAGCCTAAATGGCACTCTGTTGTTCGTGCCTACCCCGCAAGGGAACTAGCGTGAAGTTATGTATGTATGTATGTATGTAAGTTGTAAAAAAGGGTACGGAACTCGAGGCCGTAGAGTTGTTACAAAAAAAAAATTAAAAATGAAATATTGAGTAAAGGCCCGTAATAAATGTAAAAGTATATGATGAATTACCTTTAGGGCAGTGCAGCTGGACGTTCCCCCCGAGTGGTACTTCCACCTTCTGGTGGTCAGGTTCTTCTGGCTCTGCTTCTGTCGCGCTCTCGCTGCTCTCCTCAGGTGCTAAACCATCATTGAATGAAGGGGGGCATGTTGACATTATTAATTTACTTTTAATATCTCTATGCCACAATTGGAAATGGTTACACATCTGCGGCATTTGGGGTGGAAACTCTGGGTCCGTGGGGTCCTGACGCCCTAAAGGTCTACCGTGACGTCGCCAAACGTATGGTAGACGCCACACGTGACCAGAAGGCTGGCGTCTATTTTGCTCAAAGATTAAGCGCTGCTATACAACGTGGTAACGCCGCCAGCCTTCTGGGAACGTTGCCGGCAAATTACAGTGGTTTGGGACCATTCACTTATTTTTAGGGGTTTTCCCTTTTTTATTTAGTTTTTATGTAGTTTGTAGTTTATTTTTAAGTTAATTTATTTTTAGTATTTAATCGTATTTTAAGTTAGTTTTATTTTGATATTATTGGATTTGTTATAATAATATTCCCAAAATAATAGTACTGAGTGAGTGAGGTGTGTAAGAATAAGCCTAAATGGCGCTCTGTTGTTCGTGCCTACCCCGCAAGGGAACTGGCGTGAAGTTATGTATGTATGTATGTATAATAATACTTTTTAATAGGCAATTATGTGCAGACATTTTAATTGTTTATAATTAAGCAGATTATTGTGAACTCAATTATAAATGGGCTGACAAATACGCATACATCCCCAAATTAAACAAGTTACACTTGTGTATGGGTAATATACAACGGAGTATCTGGAGCCGATCCCAGACACCTAATAACGATAAATAACGGAGAAGATTTGCTTCCGAAATTGACCATGCCGGGAATCGAACCCGGAGCCTCTGCGTTGCAGTGGGATAAACCGTCGAAGGCTGAGCCCGCTTAACTACAGAGGCCATCAAATTGAGACTCGATTGAGATAAAACAATAAAAAATAATTTTACAAAAACTCGTGGTCACGTAAATTTCGTACGAGTGTACAAAATTATATTACATAATAAACTATG
The DNA here is from genome assembly GCA_019925095.2 of Dendrolimus kikuchii. Classification (NCBI taxonomy): domain Eukaryota; kingdom Metazoa; phylum Arthropoda; class Insecta; order Lepidoptera; family Lasiocampidae; genus Dendrolimus; species Dendrolimus kikuchii. The sequence goes on from CM034413.1 coordinate 14,015,474, forward strand.
TTTTAACGGTTTTAAGCGCGGTAATTTATTTGATCAATAAATCATTCAAAAATCAAATAAATTACCGCGCTTAAAACCGTTAAAACATAGTTTTATTATGTATACAAGTCGCGAAAACTTAAGAAAATATTAAATTATATTATGTTTGATAATTAATTAAAACTAGTGGTCGCCCGTGGAGACTATACTTCTATAATCACAGATTTCGCCAAGGCTACACTGTTAGTTTGACTTTAATAATAAACAATAGTATATATGCGTGTAAACTAAACAGATATACAATGCAAAAGTATATAGTCCATGATCAAATTGATCGTGTACTAGCAGAAGGTGATGTCAGCAGCCTTAAGAACAGACGAGCGTGCATGACGAGAGCTATGAATGTCAAAGAAGCAAGTGAGGTGTGTATGAATGGGCCTAAATGGCGCTCTGTTGTTCGTGCCTACCCCGCAAGGGAACTGGCGTGAAGTTATGTATGTATGTATGTATGTATATATGCGTGTGTGTGTCAAATACATGGTAGTGTGAGTAATTTTTTTTTTATTAAATAATTTTCTCTGCATAATTTTTTAAACATATAAGTATTCGTCGCTTCTTCTCTATATAAACTATAAGTGTGCGAAATTTCATACTTCCCGTCCGCGCAATTTTCGTAAAAAGGGGTACAAAGTTTTTGCTTCACGTATTAATATCTAGATTACTTCTATAATATTTTTAAAGTAAAATTATAAGTGGTATTTTTAGTCCTGTTAATCTTAATATATACAAATTACGTGTCACGTTGTTTGTCCGCGATGGACTCCTAAACTACTTGACCGATTTTAATCAAATTTGCACACCGTGTGCAGTTTGATCCGACTTGAAAGATAGGATAGCTTACATTTGGACCCGGTAGGTGGCTCTGGAATCGGGTTCTACATTTTATTTCTTAAGGGCAGAACAACGTCTGCCGGGACAGCTAGTTTACTATATGTAAAATAATTTTGTTACTACGTATTGTAGTACATGTGTCATCTGGAAAGAATACTTACCTATGACATTGAGATAGTATCCAATGGAGGAGTATTCGGCGTCCAGCCAGGTGGCCCGGCAGCGGTACCAGCCGGCGTGGGCCCCCCGGAGTGCCGACCAGCGCAGGGTGGCTGAACCCCGAGAGTCCTCGTCGCCATTCTCCAGGGGTGGTGGAGAGCTGGTAAAAGGACGAAATCATCATAGTGTTTTAGGAAACTCCTTTTTATTATACACTACTTCATCCGTGTGGAATTTTCTTTCTTTCTACAAAAGTAACCTAAGTTAGTCCTTATAACGTCAGCTAGTGAAAGTCGCGTCAAAATCGGCCTAACAGTTTCAGAGCCGCCGGAACATCTATACAGAATACAATGGTGTTGGTTTCATAGGCAGGATCTACCTGATGTACTTTAATTTTTAATGCCTTTTTGACCTGTTTATCCATGATCATTTTCAGATTAGATGATTCCTATTTGGAATATATTTGACACAAACCAACAGACTGACAGACAAAATATAAAAAAAATATGTTGTTATAGTTTTTAAGCTTTACGTTCTTTCTATTATATTATAAATTTGCTTCGTAGCATTAATTTTTACATTAGTATTTGTTTTCCAATAGTACTTGTCATATTTTCTTTGTTTCGTTTTGTCTGTCCGTGAGTCACTATAACGGCCCTAGCGGAAGACCAGCGCTGGTTGAGTTAACCAGCACCATGCTGAGTTAGGACCGATTTTGAACTTCATTTCACACTTGTATTGTCTTACTTATTCAGACGCATGAAGCTTAGTATAGAGGCTGCTGGAGAGTACTTTTAAAAGATTTAATAAAAAAATATTTAGCTATAGAACATTTTTTCGTAAAGCTTTCTGGGTACCCCACGTATAACCTTAACAATATTAATAATAACAATAATAAACCCGCAGGGGGCTTTGTAGCGAAGCCTTAGGTGAGTAGCGACACCTCGTACCTGACTCCGGGGGCCAAGGCAAGGCCCTCGCCTCCGTGCTTGCCTTAGCCAGCCGGCACGGAGTGGAGATCGCTAGAGCTAAGACTCAAGCTCCAAGGGTGAAAGTGATAAATGGCCTAACGTCGGAAGTAGCAGCCCACCTCTCGACACCCCTTAGACACTCACACCCATGTTGCCCCTGTCTTCTATGGCATCTTTTGGGGCCCATGCAGGGAGTGGCGAGTCATGGTCTGCCTATTTTTCCATGTTCCCTGAACATTGCGACGGGCAGACGCTATAGTCCCCATATTCCCAGACCTCTAGTACCATTAGCAGTTTCTCATTTCCTACAATAGTCCTACACTGGCCGGGGCTTGTCCATGGGTGCATTATTAAATCGTGTAGACAGAGATAATCGCCGGTCATTGTCACGCCACATTTAGATTAAATTTGTCAAGGGGCCTCTACGTGTTGGCGTCCCCATGGCCCCACGCAAGCCCTCCAAATGGTCTTGAAAAACATACAAGTTAATAATAAAAATTATGCAATTCAAACGCTTAACAACTTACCTAAAAATAATGGTAGCCCAATACATATTTATCAGGCATTGCGGGCGTTCAAAAGTATCCTCGAACATCGAAACAGGTAAATTGCTTTAGTACCCCGAATAATCGTAAAGTGACCCTCGAAGCAGCTCTGCCCCAATTTACGTTATTAAACCCAAATTCCACGTAATCCGAGCAAGTTAGATTATTTACTTCCAGTGGACCGCCATTAATATCGACTGTTGGAGGTATTGCTCGAATCTAAACTGAGTTTCCTTTTATAACGATGCTTTATAATTTCGACTTAAATTTATATATTTATAGGTGCGAATTGATCGTGTACTAGCAGAAGGTGATGTCAGGAGCCTTAAGAACAGACGAGCGTGCATGACAAGAGCTACGAATGTCAAAGAAGCAAGTGAGGTGTGTAAGAATATGTTTGAATGGCGCTCTGTTGTACGTGAATACCCCGCAAGGGAACTGGCGTGAAGTTATGTATGTATGTATAAGTGCAAGAACGGGGAAAGAATAATGCTATAACAGAAGTGTTCCGAGAAGCCGAGAATCCCTATAATCCCTTTGCGAACACGTGTTTTATTACCCTTGGTATTTAAATTATGTTGTAATTCATTTGTCTGTCTTAATGGTTCACTGTCACATGCTCGTGTTATTTTTTTAAGTATTGAAGTGTAACGATCTATTCTTAATTGCTAAGGTCTTTGCGTTTATGGCCGCTATTTCTTAGACGCCATGTTGTTTAGGATTGAGCTTACAAATTTAAGAATTCCAATGAATGCTCTGTACATGTTTATTGGAGGGCCCGTGTCTCTTTGGCGAATATGAAAGGTCGGCCCGTTGAGACAGAGTTATTTGAGTTTCAACTGCGATCGCAGAGTTACTAAGTGTATATTAGGAGCGAGAATCTTACATCGACAGACTGCACGTTTTATGTTACTACGACTTGTTGTATTATAACGCCTTAAATAACCCCATGTCGTAGCGTAGAAGGAAGTCCCTCCAAGTCCTTATTGCACGCCGAAAAGCGGTCTAAGGAACCGTTGCGTAATTGAGCGTAGGAGTTCAAGGAAATAAGGGTGAACATCCTGCCGATTTAATTTAAGTAATAGAAGAAACTCCCTCTGTAAGGGAACTTACCTTGTTGGGTTGGCGTCGTCGCGCAGCCACCAGGCCCTGGCCGGGGGGTTGGCGTCGACGTCGCAGCGCAGCGCCGCCGCGCCCCCCGCAGACAGCGACACCCCGAATCCTGGCCACCGGGAGATCACGAACGACGGAGGATCTGATGTGCGGGAAACAGACACTTATACCCATCCAAGTCGTACCTCAGCAATATCTGAAGGATAAATCCTAGATACGTTCGAAACGTTTGCTTCGTAGCTTGAGGTCCGCTCTTCTATTTTATTTTCTACGCATTTCATGGTCTTCGGAATTCTATCTATCGTAATAGGCGAGAAAACTATCCACAGCCAAGTGGTAAGGTATTTGCCCGTCTGGATGGCTACCACCCCTGGTATGTAGTACGCCGTCATAACCTTAAGTTGTGTTCCGGCATCAGTGGCCAGTTCCCAGTCTCCCTTTAGCAAGCGGCGGCACATTGGTAGCACATTTGGTGTTGCAAATGTCCATAGGCGCATTCCACCAGGTGGACCCTTTTCCTGTCTGCTGAACTCATGCAATAAAAAAAAAACATAGATAATTAAATAAGTCCAGTGAGATAATAATACGTATGGTAAGAAATAGGTAATAGGATAACTCACATGTGACATGTATCTCCAACTTGGCAGTGAAGAGGTCGTGGGCGGGTGTATTGAGCCCAGCGCTGGGCTCGGCCCGCTCCGGTCTGCGCTGCTTCGCCTCGCACTGCAGCGTTGCGTTGTGGAGCTCCCTGGCCGCCGTCACCACCGCGTGGGACGATGCAACGCCCTCTATACAAACAAATTATTACCCCTTGTTGCGTCACGTTTCATACACCAATTTATTGATGTATAATTTAACACAGTTAAAGATTAAGGTTAATTCATGAACGTGATGCTATGTAAATGCAGATAGATGATATCACTGCTAGAGCTGCCGATAAGATTGGGCATTTGTCTTAATCATCAAAAATGTCCAATCTCATAAACGTGTAATTATAATATTTAATGTTGATTAGAATACTGGTGTTCACATCACGTAAACGATAAGGATTCTGTATATATAGTCTTAAGTTAAATTAGGAACAATGAAGAAATTAATATACTGCAAGAGTGCAAGAACTCGTCGTCTTATTTTGTACTCATAGGCGATTGAGTCATGGGTTCTCGCCAGTGGTGGGTTAATATCCAACGGAGTTAACCAACATCGAGGCACCACATCTTTATTTTAACTCCCACACCCCACAAGTGGACATGCGAGACTAAGTGTAACGACACACCTGCCGAAGATACAGAGCCGACACGCCCCACGCGCCGACTAGTCGAAATTACGCGGCGTGTAGTTCAGAGTGTTTATTAATTGTGCTCAAGATTTTCTTTGTATTTTAAATTGAACCAAAGCGTAAACATACTTACCGATCGAATAGTTGGTGTGTTGCACTCTTAAGTAAGGACGATGGTCCAACGCTGGCTCGACCGCTAGCAGCCTCCACGACAACTCCGGGGGCGGGACACCGCCTTAACATACAGACATTTTCAAAATATGCTTTAAAAAGACATATTAAACTATTAAGCATTAACAACACACTCTTGGATAATAACCACATGTCGATTAGCTGCGAGTTTACGTCAGTGTGGAGTTATGGTAGACCGATTTGGACACCACGGGTTGTCATGTTTGATGAGTGTAATATGTAATAGAATATTTTCAATTTTTAAATAGTGGCTAATTTATTGGTACATAATCTATAAATCATTATTAGTTCAAACATAGTAACAATTGTATTTTTAACTCAATTCAAATTGGTATAGTTATATAATACCGAAGTAAGAATGAGAGTTAGTCTGAAAGAGAGTGTCGGGGTGAAGGTAAGGAAAGGAATGCTCCGGTGGTTCGGGCATGTGGAAAGAATGCATAATGAAAGAATGACTAAACAGATATACAATCCAAAAGTGGATGGATGCAGAAGTCGTGGAAAGCCACGACACCTTCCATGATCAAATTGATCGTGTACTAGCAGAAGGTGATGTCAGAAGCCTTAAGAACAGACGAGCGTGCATGACAAGAGTTATGAATGTCAAAGAAGCAAGTGAGGTGTGTAAGAATAAGCCTAAATGGCACTCTGTTGTTCGTGCCTACCCCGCAAGGGAACTGGCGTTAAGTTATGTATGTATGTATGTATGTATGTATATAATAAGAACAATAATTTACTTAACTTAACAAATGAGGAACCACCGTAGTGTTTATAAAAAGTGTGACGTCAGCTATTTCTTGGTGACGACCCACATTTGAGTCCTCGAAATAAAATTTCAAGAGTTCAGTCGAAGAGCGTTACGACATCCCAGAGAGGTCCGTCCCGTTCGACGACTCGAACGATAATGTCCCACGCCGGCCGAACCTTCCGCTTTTATAGTTGTGAACAAACAACTGACCGTCATTTTCTTTTTAAATTTTAGCGGGTACACTTACTTTGTTATTATTCCATGTTTTTGTACAACACATTAAAATATTAAGAAGGTTATAAACAGTATAATGTATCAAACATTGGATTAATCTAACAAGAGCAGGAAGAAGATCGCGCCATGCCCGCCTCAACGACATCATCCGCCGAACTCTTGTCAGAACCGAATTCTGATATTCTAATTGTAATAACCGAAAATAATTCTAGAGCTAAATGACTTGGTGCGTGACGATGGCAAGAGAACGGACGGAAAGTCACTCGTCCCTTGGAAGATGGGGCGGCCGCCAGTGTATGATACGACTAATGACCGAGCCTGGGGCTGGCAACGCCGCCACTTCAGCTGAAGACGTCAGATGGTGCAAATATGGATTCATGCAGTTTGGGGTTGAAACATTAGGCCCGTAGGGTCCATCGGCAAAGAATATCTTTAAATTCATCTCTAAGAAACTTTTTGATACTACCCGTGATCAGACTGGCTCATATGTCATATTTATGCGTGCAGGAACGGAGAAAGAATACAATTTAATTTAACGACGACGACTTAATACGACTTAACAACCCACAGCCAGTTGGTAGGGTATTTGCCCGACTGGATGGCTACCACCCCTGGTCTAAAGTATGTCGCCATAACAACCTCGAGTTGTGTTTCGGCATTAGTAACCAGGTTCCAGTCTCCCTTCGGAGTGCAGCAGCGCATTTGTAGCACCTTTGGTGTTGCAAATAGGCGATGGTAACCGCTTTCCATCAAGTGGGCCGTCTGCCTGTCTGCTGATCTCCTGCAATAAAAAAAAATAAAAAAAATATGTCGCACAATAAATAAGTATTGCTATACAGCGTGGCAATGAAGCTAGGCTTCTGGGCATGCTCCCCGCTGGTAGTAATCTGCTACATAATCTAGTTCTGTAGCTCTAGTTTTAACCATTCAGTAGTATGCACTTCCACTATAAATGTCCACTATGAAGCTGGCATTAAGTACGGCCCACCTGATGGAAAGTGGTTACCGTCGCCTATAAGTGTTTGTAACACCCGGAATGGGATTAGAATGGGATAAATGGGATTGAGTGATACCCTGGGTTCGTTGACAAGCGTTGGGGCGTCACAGATGCAGTACCTATTTGCCTGGTTCCTGTGGCGCCCCGTAAAAGGGCGTGGGCTAGAGGCGCAGGTCAGGTTTAGTGGGTAGTCTAACGGCCAACCATCCCCCTGTTCTCCATTCGGAGGCCATGGGGGCATACGACCGATCAAGAGTTCCACACATTCCTCGGCGAGCCTTCCCCCCCAGGCCTGAGAATGGTGTCCCAAAAAATACATTAACCTGCGTCATAAAAAAACAACACGCGGCCGTGACGCTTTTTCGCGAGTGAAAAATCGTAAGACCCCGTCTATATAGAAGTTTACATACATACATACATAACTTCACGCCAGTTCCCTTGCGGGGTAGGCACGAACAACAGAGCGCCATTTAGGCCCATTCATACACATCTTACTTGCTTCTTTGACATTCATAGCTCTTGTCATGCACGCTCGTCTGTTCTTAAGGCTCCTGACATCACCTTCTGCTAGTACACGATCAATTTGATCATGGAAGGTGTGTCGTGGCCCTCCACGACTTCTGCATCCATCCACTTTTGCATTGTATATCTGTTTAGTCATTCTTTCATCATGCATTCTTTCCACACGCCCGAACCACTGGAGCATTCCTTTCCTTACCTTCACCCCGACACTCTCTTATAGAAGTTTCACTTCAAAAAGGGATAAAATAGACGGCGGAGGAAGTCTAAACCGGAGGAAATTCCAGAAGAGCTTTATGCTCAGTTGCCGACTTCATTTGTGGAAATTGCGACGTACAACATAAATTCAACTGTAGTAATTTATAAATTATTTTCATGTCGCTTTTCTAGCTAATAAATTCTTTCTTTCCAAGTCGGCCATTAAAACTCTTATAGCGCACCAAAATGTAATACATTCGTTTAAAAAATACATGTACATAGTCGTGTGGGGTCTTTAGTCAGAATTTGAAGAATAATTACTATGATGTATTTTAATTTATTTTTTTTAATTTATGTCAATGAGTGAAACGATATTATCTTCCAAAATCGTACAGATTATAAGCTGTAGGACAAGTCACTTCAATATTATCATTAATATTCCTGGAATAGACATTGTGCCATTCCGACTCGTACACGACCACTTGGTTTTCGTATACATACCTTCGGCGACGCACCGCACCTCGAGCTCGGTCTTGTCTCTGACGGGCACCCAAGTGTTGCCAGCATCCAGCCTCCTCCCATCCACGGCCAAATACACCGATCTGACTGGTTCTAAAACAATGTAAATTCTTCTCAAAAAAATTGACTCATCATCTATATCTTTGAACTGTATTCATTTTATATTGTCTATTCTTTCAGCAAGGTACAAGTTACTCCACGAATTAAAAAAAAACCTCGTGATTTTAAATTGCCGCCAATAAGCGTACTGTCACCTTATTTTGATTCCGACGCTGTGTACACAACGTTCGGCGGTGATCAACTTAACCGCTAACGCCGTGTACACAACGGTTCTAAACTCATCATCATCAATATAGTCTATCAATCAATTCACACATTGTTGTATCGCGTTACACAACTTTCATTTAATTCTTGTTTATCATATAATTACTTATTTTCCAATCCTAATTCCAAATCAAGGCTTTACGTTTTTAGTGCCGTTGCCGCACCTTACTGCAATATTAAAAATCTTACCGCGGGGGGCCTTTAGCTTGCTAGGAAGAGCAAAGGACTTTCTACCCCCGCACAACGAAGTGGGGTGTGTTCTCCCAGGACACACTCCAGGCACTTTATTGCGCTGGATCGGCTGGGCGTAACTATGTTCTAAATCTCAGCCTTTCCAACACATTCAAAGCGCAGGGTCGTCAGGGAGGAGGGGGTTTTTAGTGGGTATTGGGGTTGCTCGCCCGTGCAGCAACGCTCGGAGTCTTCCACACTATTCTGTGACGTCGATCGCGGACGGAGCGCTGCCAAGAGTATACTATTGCTGCAGTGTTATCGCCCCCGACCGACGCGTGTCGTTCCCCTAGCAACGACCCAGTTTGTGCGTAAATCGGTTAAGCATTTTCCCTCGCCTCAAAACAAAAAAAAAAAATATATTAAAAATCGATTGTTTTGTTCTCAGTTTCGATTCGACAAAATTCGAAATCCATTCGTTTAACGTAATTGGTTATATCATCAATTCCTTTACCTGATTTTTTTTTAAGATTCCCCTCCGCCAGACGAACAGGATTTGTCCGGCCTTTTTTATCTTATTTTTTGTTTGTTTATCTTTTTTATTTGCTGATATTTTCTTTTGTTTATTCTATGCATACAAATGATCCTTGACTGTTTGAAAAACAAGTAAACCACTATATCAAGTATTTCTGGCAATTAGCGTCCTCGCGGGTCCTTGCGGCTGGTCGCAGACATTCGGCGTGCTCTTGGCTCTGGCTCTGCGTTCTGGTAAGGTCTCCCTTTCTTCTTCTTTTCTTTCTTCTTCTTTTTAGATATTGTATACCAAACCTTGTTTTTTTTTCCTCTCTTTTGCTTTTACTTACGGTAGCTAGTATAATTTCAATTACTCAATATGTGGCAAATGATGTTGGTGTTGTATTAAGTCAAACTACTTATGTATAATATTCATAATACTAAACTCTGTACAATACTGATTTTTTGTCCAAATAAATGAAAAAAAAATACGCTCTTTTGTGCATTTTCTTTTATTATCTATTCTTTTTTCTATTTTATTCTTTATTACTGGAGTTTTTGGCGGGAATTGAAAGCAGACGTTGTGCTGTGCAGTTTTATTTTCTAAAAATGTGTGAAATTACTCTAAAATGAACAATAGTTGTAGGATATTGATAGTTTTTGAGTAGTAATTATGTGTTTTTGTGAGAAATGTGAACTATATAGCCAAATGTGGCCTTTCGAGTTTTCACAAGAACTCCGTTGAATGATGTCGATTGTAGCCTACAATACAACGGCGCCTGGCTTAAAGGCCTAGTTGCCAAGCCTTAAACATAAAAAAATTATTCTTTATTACTTTATTCAGAAACTATTTTTACATACATACATACATACATAACTTCACGCCAGTTCCCTTGCGGGGTAGGCACGAACAACAGAGCGCCATCTAGGCCCACTCTTACACACCTCACTTGCTTCTTTGACATTCATAATTCTTGTCATGCACACTCGTCTGTTCTTAAGGCTCCTGACATCACCTTCCGCTAGTACATGATCAATTTGATCATGGAAGGTGTGTCGTGGCCTTCCACGACTTCTGCATCCATCCACTTTTGCATTGTATATCTGTTTAGTCATTCTTTCATCATGCATTCTTTCCACATGCCCGAACCACCGGAGCATTCCTTTCCTTACCTTCACCCCGACACTCTCTTTCAGACCAACTCTCTTTCTTACTTCGGTATTACGAATGCGGTCCGCGAGCGTCACTCCGCAGATTTTGCGCAGTGCTCGCATCTCAACCGCGTTTACTCTACTTTCATGCTCTCTCTTCCATACCCATTCCATACTATTTTTACAAAAGGTCCTTAATCTATAACATTTTTGTTTTTACTATTATGGTGTTACAATTTGCTTATTTTCTACTTATCTATTTTAATACTACATTTTGTTTTTTTATTGTTTATGGTTTTTTATCTTTCTTTGTTTATACATTAGTTTATATATACTATTCTATATATTTTATAATGTATACTTATTTATCTATTCTTATTCCTGCGTATTACTTTTTAAACTATATCCTGTTACCTGATTGGTGTTAGGCTTGTCCCTGTAAAAGTGCTAAAGGGAAACGGACAAGATGATTCGCCTCTTTCCGCAACCTGGCTGTCTACGGAAAGGACTTTTCATATATTTATTCGTCTGATATTGAGTACCAGCAAATCGTAAGTATCTCTTATGATCTTGTCATCATTCGCCTAATCTTATAGTCGTGAAAACTGAAGTATTCCAATTTTGCAGCATCACGTGTCACACAACTGGAATTTCACCAGACCCCCTGATGGCAGACGAGGCGTAGTTGACCTCCCTCGCTGCCTCAGACAGAATCCAATATAAATCGCCGTAAGTTAATTTTGTGTTAATGTCGTTTTCTAACCTCACATTTTCGCCGCGGTCTTATCAAATATCACATCGATAGCCGCTGGTTTTTTTTTTAATACGTGGAGCTTTTTAGTGAAGGCCTCATAAAAATTCCTTCAAGGCCAGCAGCGCAGTTCTAATATTGCAAATCTATAGGCAATGGTAACAGCTTTTCATCAGGTGGGGCGTCAGTCCGTCTGCTGTACTATCGCACTCAGCAAAATTGTTTAAAGTTAATAGTCAATTGCTGTCAAAGAATTATAATGCGCAACTCACCATAAATAAGTAGGTTGGTGGGTTTCCCGCTGATGGTATTCCCGCTTCTGTCGACGCCGGTGCAGCGCCACTCGCCGGCGTCGCCGCGCGTGGCCCTTCCCACCACCGCCGCGTCCCCGTCGCGGAATATCACCTCACTCCCACTTGACGATGATAAGCTCATTTGCTATAAAAGAACAAACCTAAAGTCTCGCCACATCCTAGCGAGAACCTAGTGAAAACTTCACCAGAACAACACAAGATTCTCGCGAGAACCGCATGAGAACTTCACGATAAAACGGGGGAGAACCCCACAAAAACCTTGCGAGAATCTCACGAAAATTATCTGAGAGTCTCGCGAGAAAGGAGCGAGAAACAAAAATGTAGAACGAGTTTTCATGTATTATACAATATTAACATTTTTTTGCGACGAAAAGAAACAAGTCGTAAAGATAAATCGTTACTACGCAGCTACGGTGCGTTCATTATAACATGACACGCAGGGTTACCAATTCTCAAAAATATTTACCCCAAAATCCTAAAGACAAAACTCCCTAAAACCGACACAATTTCTTCAAAGCTAAAATTAAATGAAATAAACACTCAGACGGAATATTTATCTGAGCAAAAAACAATTTACGTTTTATTACTCCTGATAATGTCATTTTTTAGAAATTATTAATCCTGAGTCTTAAATTATAATGAACGCACAGTGAACAAAAACAACATCAAAACTTACAAGAGATTAAATAGAAGAAAGAATATTGTTTCTAGAAAATATTTGTATTTTAATTTCTAAAATTATCCTTAAAATCTAACTTGCACTCTTCTGTGGCCCATTGGAGACAAACTTTCAGACAGACAGCAGAGGCCCAATTCCGCTATGACTATCTCGTCAAAATCGCCGGACACTAACGTCTCAATCGTAGGTTTGCCTGATTTCGATATTCTGTTAATTCGAATGGCGTGCCTTATATCTTTATAAATATTTACAAGTGAAAACTCGCGAAATAAAAAAATTATGGTAGCATTTCTATATTGATTTAGTGATTTAATAGAGTGTTAGTAGAATACGAATTTAATAATAATAATAATCGGTAGACAAACACACACATTGTATATCCCCAAATTAAGCAAGTTACGCTTGTGTTATGAGTAATATACAACGGACTACTCTGAGGCCGATCCCAGACACCCAGACCATAGTAAGTAACGGAGAAAATACGTTTCCGAAATTTACTATACCAGAAATCGAACCCGGAGCCTCTGCGTTGCAGTGAGGTAGGCCGGCAAAGGCTTATAGCCCGCTCAACCACAGAGGCCGTCAATTTATATCTGTCGTAATGGAATCGTACTTTAAATATCTTTGAAAGCCAGGTTATTGAAATAGCAGATTTGGACCCCAGGAGCTTGACAAAAGAGTCAGCAGCACCAACGAGTTGAGATGTAAGTTTTAAATAGGTTTACCTCGTTGTCTTTGTACCACCGAAGATTGGTGATGTTGGTTAGATCGCAGTCGATGCGAGCCCTCGCGTGCGGCTCCACGAGTAATTCCCGGTCGTATTTAGGAATCTATACATAACAATATGATAAATTAGATCACTGCGCTAATGAGTTAGATTTCTGGTTGGATAATATTAGTCGAGTTCTTACTACTTGACCCGTGCGTACTTCGCTGGGCGTAATTAGAGATTAATTAATTCATAAAAGCAGAAAGCAGTCGCAGTGCCTCTTACGAGGATGTGCGCAATTCTTGCGTGGAACTTTATTGCTGTTACATATTTGACAGGCGTTCCCGTGCCCATTTCGCTGATTGTAAAAAAAAAATACTTTTTTGAATTAATAATCACAATCAATTGTAGCCTATGTCACTCAAAATTAATATAGCTTTTTACTTGTGAAAGAATTTTCAAAATTGGATCAGTAGTACCGGAGATTACCCAGAACATCCAAACTCACAAACTTTACCTCTATAATATTATCTATACTAATATATAAATCTAAAGAGTTTGTTTGTTTGTTTGCTTGAACGCGCTAATCTCAAGAACTATTGGTCCAATTTGAAAAATTATTTCAGTGTTAGACAGCCCATTTATCGAGGAAGGTATAGGCTATATATCATCATGCTAAGACCAATAGGAGCGGAGCACCAATGAAGAATGTTTCAAAATCGAGGGTTCTTTAACTATACCACGCGGACGAAGTCGCGTGCAGAATCTAGTATAATATATATTGCGAAACTAACAAACAGCTCATGGAAAGTGGTTACCGTCGCCTATAGATATTTGCTAGGGGTGAAGCCAACTTTTGTCAGCTTTTGGAAGCTTCTTTTCATTACACAAAACACGATAAGCCCTAAAGGATGATTCCAGCTCGGCTCTGCCTTGGTTTAAATCTACCATCCTACCAAATGTATGGTGGCAACACTATGACACCAAGAATGACAGCATCATTGCCTGATGGCATAAGTCCTTTTCAAATTCGTAAATATGAATTTTATGAAATTGAAAAAGAGTTAATTTGGACTATCAACATATTTTATTTAATAATAAGAGGTTCATTGAAAGTTTTAATTCTTTAAAAACGAGAATGGAGTGGTGATGATCCTTGGATTAGAGTGTATTAGGAGTAAGTGCCTGACTTTGATAATGACTTTGATTTCTTACTAATTTTTTTTTAATTTTTAATCCAGGGTGTTGATTAGCAAAAAGATATGAGTTATTATTTTCATTTATGTCAAGAATATGTAACCTGGCTGGTGGAGGGCTGCACCCTGGGCTGGTCGTGCATGGGCCGGTGCGCCTGGTTGGCCTGCGCGGGCCTGATGATGAAGGAGTCGACGCGGGAGGAGGCGCGGGGGCCGGGCGCCGCGCCCGCATCCCCGATGGCGTCTCTCACCGCGCCACGTATGTTCAGGATCGTGTCGCCCGTTTTCACGCGTCTGCTGGACTGCTGGCTTGACTGCTGCACAAATATCACCTTATTCCAAAAAATCCTTCGAGGCTGACATCATTGATACCATCTGTACGCAATAATAATAGAGCAGAATAAGCTTGATTAATCACATTAATCGCTTCAATAATAAAAAACAATACCGACTTGAAAAGTAAATAAAAACCAAAAAAATAAATACTTTCTACATCATATTACTATATTTTGCAAATTTGTTGTTGTTTTTTATTCATTTTCTTGACACCGACTTCAAGATGCTATTGATTTTTATTTTTTACAAGCTTTTATTTAACTTGCAATGGATGTACCTATGTATGTATGTAAGTTCGGGTGGAATCTCGCAAGTTAAATTTGACCAACTTCCCGGTGTCCGATTGAGCTGAAACTTTGCACGCATATGTATATCGCGTGATAATGCAATATTATGGTACCATGGAGCTGATGATGGAGTCGGAAGGTGGCCATAGGAACTCCTGTACTAAACAAGATAGACCCGTCGTCTTTGGGCTCGTTTCACTTGTCTTGGCTAGCACTCTGCTGCTACATGATATCCAGGATTTCAAAAGCTTGTATTTAAAAACCTTTTTAAAAAAGCTTGTTGCATTTTAGTTCCTTTAGAAAACGGTTTTGTTCTTTTTATTTTCTACTTTTTAGTTACGCAAATGCTTGAATAGTTTTAGGAAATATATACATATATATTAAACACGTTGCACGTGCCTATAATATTCAAGGGTTGCTCTCGATTTCCTTAGGATCCACTGGTGACAAGGAGACTACATCAGGAGTACACTCTGTCGAATAATATAAAAATTAAAAATCGGTCCGCAACTGACGGAGAAATCGGGTAACAGACATAAAAAAAAAACAAAAATTGTGTGTGTTGCAGTTCACAGCCAGTAGAAGTGAAACAAAGCGTGATAAGGGGTGGGAGGGATTCTAAATTTCGTGACGTCACATTTCATATATTATATCATTATAATATATTTAAGCTTAAAAACACGAAATTTGAAGTAATAAGGAAAAGCTTCAAAACATTTCCAACTCTATCCGTATAAGCATAGTGTTTAAATTATTAAATACAATGTATTCTATCTCATTCTCTCGCAGGCTTAGTCCTATAGATTTATGTGTTTATCTCTTTTTAGTGTAGCTTTTTCATTTTATCGAGTTTCAAATAACAACGATTCTAAACAAGCTTCACTTCAAAAACACAATTGAATTTGATACTTCCTCCTTTTTCAAGTCGGTCAAAAATTTAGATGTACTTCTTCCTGTTCTATGTATACAGCTTCGCAACGTGTTATCGCTGTTTAAGGAGAAGAAGCTGCAACAAACCCCCTAGTATGCTGATACGGCAAATGTCCATAGGCGATGATAACCACTTTCCATCAGGTGGACTGTCTGCTTTGCCAGCTTTTTGCAATTAAAACTTTATCAATCGTCATCATCATTTTTAAATAATATTCACCCTAATAAGCAAGCCACTTTCCACCAGATAGATTGTCTTCGTTGTTCTTAACAGCCTTAAAAATGAGATCTCACCTTGGCAGCCTTATCCCAGTCTTGACTACTACGTTTGCTCCTCTCGCTTTGTACCTTGGTTACTTCAGTCTGTGAACTCTCAGGGGTTTGGGAGCTGCGGGCTTCGTGCGGGCTGGTTTCCATGTAGGGGAGGTCTTCGGCGAGGGGCGGATAAAGGGGCGCATCGAGGACCAGCTCGGCTGCCTCCAGGAGCGGGGACTGGGAGGTGCTGGTCCATTCGGAGACGACTGGACGGAAGCCTGTTGAAGAAATTAAAACTTTAGTCCGAACTCTAATTAAAAGCCATAATTGAATGCACTGTAAAATAATCTGACAGCTGCGACTGATAAGTGTACGCAGTAATTCGGACGCACCTCCAGTGTTGCCAAATATCGTAAAAGAAAACACACTGCGTCACTGGAATTTCGACGTGTATTGGAATGTTATCGTCACGTAACGAGTGCAATGTAAACTCCATGTAACGTCACTCGATTTAACGACAAACTCCCTTAAGCGTCGAAATCACTAGGCTTTGGTTGGTTTAGCTCGTCTTCCATTACGGCTGGACGTAACTATGTTCTAAATCTCAGCCTTTCCAACACATACAAAGCGCAAGGTCGTCAGGGAGGAGGGGGTTTTTAGTGGGTATTGGGGTTGCTCGCTCGTGTAGCAACGCTCGGAGTCTTCCACACTATTCTGTGACGTCGATCGCGGGCGGAGCGCTGCCAAGAGCATACTATTGCTGCAGTGTTATCGCCCCCGACCGACGCGTGTCGTTCCCCTAGCAACGACCCAGTTTGTGCGTAAATCGGTTAAGTATTTTCCCTCGCCTCAAAAAAAAAAAAAAAAAAGCTCGTCTTCCATACAATGAATTACTCTATATAGCATTACACTCACTCTCAATAACGACAAGAATTAAGTAATAAAAGGTACCTTTTAAGTTGCCAAAACTATTAAAAACTGCGCAACTGTTTACGTTCTTTTATCGCTTTATTATCCTAGCCCTTAGTAAACTCTACTGTCACCATCGTGCATACCGAAATTTCTAAGAATTTCCGAAATACCGAAATTTCTAAATACTTCCTTTATCAGCAAGATGCCTCAATATCACAAGATATAAATAAAATAAGCAAAAAATACAACAAAATTACTGGTGCAGCAAAAGACGTCACAAAAAATAAGACGTCTCTCCATATAACGACAACTCTCTATAATGCCACAAACGCATATTATTTCGGTGTCGTTATATAGAGTTTACACTGTATTTAAAAAAAAAATACATTCAAGATATTACTGCATTTTTAGAGTTTTTTCAAAATATATATATTTATTTTATTTATTGCAGGAGTTCAGCAGACAGGCAGACGGCCCACTTGATGGAAAGCGGTTACTATCGCTTATGGACATTTGCAACACCAAAGCTGCTACAAATGCGCTGCTGCTCTCTTAAGGGAGACTGAAACCTGGTCACTAATGCCGGAACACAACTCAAGGTTGTTATGGCGACGTACTTTAGACCAGGGGTGGTAGCCACCTAGTCGGACAAATGCCCTACCACCTGGCTGTGGGTATTGTGTGATTTTGTATTCTGTGTCCGTTCCTGTATGGATAAAAATATATTCCAATTTATTGCTTTTTAAGAATTGACACAGAACGTTTTCTCTGACGAGAGCTGGTCATGGACTGTACACGGTCACCAACCAGGTAAGGAGTTTTTGGCGGGAACTGAAAGGGGACGTTGTGCTGTGTCGGATCAGCGTTGTGTCGGATATTAAGCCGGCACAGCAATAAGCTGAGTGCAAACCTTGTTTGCGGAAAATGCGGCGTACAAATTCTCAAAATATGTTTTTGTTTTTAGGATACATGTTAGCAATGTAAGTATGTCGCTATTTCTTCAAATAAATTTATTCTTTCTTTCTTTCTTTCTTTCTGTGCAGTTTTATTTTCTAAAAGTGTAAAATTACTCTAAAATAAACAATAATTGTAGGATATTGGTAGTTTTTGAGTAGTAATTATGTGTTTTTGTGAGAAATGTGAACTGTATAGTCAAATGTGGCCTTTCGAGTTTTCACAAGAACTCCGTTGAATGGTGTGGATTGTAGCCTACAATACAACTGCGCCTGGCTTAAAGGCCTAGTTTCCAAGCCTTAAACATTAAAAAAAACCAACCAGGTAAAAATTGGCAAACTTAATTCGCTGGCAACACAGCATTGCAAATTCATTCGCAGCCTTGTAAATTACTTAATACATCTTGTTTGTACTTTGCCCCCGTTTCGAGGAGTATATTAAAAGTGTGGCGAAGTTAAATATTCCGTATCTCGCCGCGAGCTCGTTAGCAACTTGGAATTCCACCTTCCTTCCTTTCTGCTTCCTTTACTTTCGACTTCCTTCTGGAAGTTTTTAAAGAATAAGACAAAATGTCACGCCCCGATTATAAGGGGGCATTACGAGACCGGCCGTCTTGTGTTTCGCAGATTAAAAAAGTTTACTTCTAAAAAATACGACTTGTATTTAAGGAAATTGCTTGAAGGCCTCGCGAAAATATCAAGACAACGCACTCAGAGAATTTAAGGAATGATTAAGTTAAAGATGAATTAAGGATAATATTTAACAGTGGCTGTAAACAAAGTTTGTATATACATACATACATACATACATAACTTCACGCCAGTTCCCTTGCGGGGTAGGCACGAACAACAGAGTGCCATTTAGGCTTATTCTTACACACCTTACTTGCCTCTTTGACATTCATAACTCTTGTCATGCAAGCTCGTCTGTTCTTAAGGCTCCTGACATCACCTTCTGCTAGTACACGATCAATTTGATCATGGAAGGTGTGTCGTGGCCTTCCACGACTTCTGCATCCATCCACTATTGCATTGTATATCTGTTTAGTCATTCTTTCATCATGCATTCTTTCCACATGCCCGAACCACCGGAGCATTCCTTTCCTTACCTTCACCCCGACACTCTCTTTGAGACCAGCTCTCTTTCTTACTTCGGTATTACGAACGCGGTCCGCGAGCGTCACTCCGCAGATTTGTTTGTATATGAGTCGCATATTATCTATGGTTGGTATAGCTTTCTAAAATTTAATTAATTCACAAAGCAGATTACAATCAATACATTATAAACTTATGGAACTAGATTGTAATCCTAGTATGTGAATATATTAGCATTATAATTAGACATCCATGCAGGAACGGAGAAAGAATACAATATCCTGCGTTGCAGCCGGGTGGTAGGGTATTTGCCCGCCTGAATAGCTACCACCCTTGATCAAGGGTATGCCACCATAACAACCTTGAGTTGTGTTCCGGCATTATTGACCAGGTTCCAGTCTGCCTTAAGAGAGCAGCAGCGCATTTGTAGCACCTTTAGTGTTGCAAATGTCCATAGGCGTTGGTAACCGCTTTCCATCAAATGGGCCGTCTGCCTATCTGCTGAACTCCTACAATAAAAAAAAAAGTAAATTAAATCAATGCGCTGCCTGCGGGATGATAGTCGTAGATAGATAGATAGTCATCCCTGTAATTAGGCAACTTTAAGCGTATTTTCAGAATATGAGAAATCAAAAAGATATTTCATGTCGATACAATGTAGTTTTACTACTTGTACTAGAAACCAACGAACCTACGCCGTATGCCACACAAGCCTTATTAACTAACAGTGTCAAATACGTTCAGTTTGTGAATAATAATCAAAACTCAACAGTTCCATCTTGTTGTATCAACATTGAACGTTGGGGCAACGTTTAGTGGGAACACCTCCCCCGGGAACTGTGCTCAGTCTTAATACACCGTAAACCGGATTCCGGGGACGCCGCGACAGCACTCTAACACAGCAACCCTGTATCCCGCGGGACAGTTAACAGTTACAACAAATGTTTTTAAATGCGTTATCCTAACTAGCTTTACTTCAAATCAAATCAAATTTATTTGTTTAAAACATGGTTGTACATTTTCATTGTTATGAATGTCAAAGAAGCAAGTGAGGTGTGTAAGAATAAGCCTAAATGGCGCTCTGTTGCTCGTGCCTACCCCGCAAGGGAACTGGCGTGAAGTTATGTATGTATGTATGTATACAGTTGGCAGTCATATGTTGTAGTGTACACGTGTTTTGCTCACATAGGAGCATACACATCCTATAAATCCTATAAATATTATAAACGCGATTGTTACTCTTTCACGCAAAAACTACAGAATGGATTTTGATGAAACTTTACAATAATATAGCTTACACATCAGAATAACGCATAGGCTATAATTTATAAAGATAGAGCGTGAATTATCTATAATAATATTATAAAGCTGACGAGTTTGTTTGTTTGTTTAAACGCGCTAATCTCAGGAACCGCTGATCCGATTTGAAAAATTCTTTCAGTGTTGAATAGTACATTTATCGAGGAAGGCTATAGGCTATATTATATCATCAAAAAAATTAGGGATCCTTACTAAAAGTCCAATAATGTAACCCAAGATGTAAAAAAATGACCCGAAAAAATCCTTACACGGCGTGCGCTGCGAAAACTATTGATTATGGAACAAAACAATGTACTACCGCTTTGCAGAACATATAATTGTCTACAAAAAATATCGCTAACCATATGTCTAACTATTGTAGTTATCTCACAATAAGTGTTTTCTATTATTTTTTTAAATAATTAAACTGCCGTCGCTTCAAAAACTCTTTATTTTGTATCTTGGTATTAATCCTTATCAAAATAAATTACTCCATATTCAAGACGAATTCACTACCTTTCTAGAACTTTTTGAATTATTCAATTCGGACATTTCATTCAAAAGATATCCCGATATTTAAAATTTAGGTATTAGTGTTGTAGTCAAATATACTAATATTGTTTGTTTGAACGCGCTAATCTCAGGAACTACTGATCTGATTTGAAAAATTCTTTCAGTTTTAAATAGCCCATTTATTGAGGAAGTCTATAGGCTATATATCATCACGCTAAGACTCATAGGAGCGCAGCACCAATGAAGAATGTTTCAAAATCGGGGGGGTCTAGAAAACAAATTCTACGCGAACGACGTCGCGAGCACAGCTAGTGTCGATATAAAGCTATATAACATTTCTAAGCAGGACGTGTGGGACTCCCAACGGCGGGTCCTCCAGCCTGCCTACAAAATTTACATTAACGCGATCAATGCTGCGGCCTGCATTAAATCAGATTTTATTAGTCTTGCCTTTGTGGAATGATATTGATGAAAGACGTCTGATAAAAGAAAATTTCAAAGAGAAATTAGAAAAACATTTTACGATACTTTTCTTCGAAATTGATGTCTTCAGATCCAATTTTTCAATGAGAATATCGCTTTCTCAGAAGTGGCCAAAAGCTTTTACCTTATTGAAATTAGAAATGTAATAAAATTTCTTCGACAATAAATTCTCTACTTTATTTACTTAAACCCGTTCTCGTCAAATAAATGCTAGTGTATTTGACTAGAAATTGAATGGAAAGCATTATACATTTTCGTCATGGCAACGACAATGACAAAGCAATTTTAATGTGTTGCTGTCGTGGTTAGTTTTTTCTTCGCTAGATGGCGTTTTTTTATTGCACTTGATGGAAAGCAGTCACCATCGCCTATGGACATTTGCTGTATAATGTAATAAATATATTAATTTCTGTGGGATAGAAGAATATAGCCAAAAAAGTCGCGACTGTGATAGTCTCTTTTTGGCACTGCTGTTGTATTTTTGAAGTGAAAACTGCTTTAGCCGCGTTGGGTATTTTTTGGTAGGGGAAAATGTCATGGGTTCGCGTCACCGACATGCTCACGATTGGCGCATGCGCATGCGCAGCGGCTGTGTGCTGTGCGCGTTAGACGCTTTTTGGATGGGTGAAATCACGTGCATTCGCGTCACCGACATGCTGATAGCAGTATAATTGTTAATAATCGGCAGACAAACACACATATTGTATATCCCCAAATTAAGCAAGTTACGCTTGTGTTATGGGTAATATACAACGGACTACTCTGGGGCCGATCCCAGACACCCAGACCATAGTAAATAACGGAGAAAATATGTTTCCGAAATTTACTATACCAGGAATAGAACCCGGAGCCTCTACGTTGCAGTGAGGTAGGCCGGCAAAGGCTTAGCCCGCTCAACCACAGATGCCGTCAATTCAATGGATTTAGTGAAGAGTATACTGTGCATTCTTGAAATAGTGTTTTAATTCAAACATTATGAAACTTCTTCTGTCAGGAGCCTTAAGAACAGACGAGCGTGCATGACAAGAGCTATGAATATCAAAGAAGCAAGTGAGGTGTGTAAGAATAAGCCTGAATGGCGCTCTGTTCGTGCCTACCCCGCAAAGGAACTGGCGTGAAGTTATGTATGTATGTATGTATGTACTAGCGGAGGGTGATGTCAGGAGCCGTAAGAACAGACGAGTGTGCATGACAAGCGTTATGAATGTCAAAGAAGCAAGTGAGGTGTGTAAGAATGGGCCTAAATGGCGCTCTGTTGTTCGTGCCTACCCTGCAAGGGAACTGGCGTGAAGTTATGTATGTATGTATGTAATATAAGAGGAGTGTATATAAGAGGTAATATTTGTTTGTTTGCATTGAATAGGCTCCGAAACTACTGAACCGATTTGAAAATTTCCTTCCACGTTGGCAAGCTACACTATCCCCGGGTGACATAGGCTATATTATATTTTCAAAAAAATTAGGGATCCTTACTAAAACTCCAATAATATAACCCAAGGTGTAAACATATTACCTAAAATATTCTTTACATCGCGTGCGCTGCGAAAACTATTGATGTTAGAATAAAATAATGTACTACGACTTTGCAGAAGACATCATTATCTACAAAAAGTGTAGCTACAGCATATGTCTAACTATTATAGTTATGTCACAATAAGTGATCTTTTTTTTTATTGAAATGCCGCCGCTAGAAAAGGTTCTTTATTTGTATCTTGGTATTCATCCTTATCAAAATAAATTACTTCATATTCAAGACTGCTTCAATACCTTTATATAGCTTTTTGAATTATTCAATTCGGACATGCCTGCATGTATTATGAAATTTCAAATTCAAATCGGCGGTGTCTATAACCGCCATTTTTTTTTCGTTTCACTGACAAACACGTCGTCGTAGCAACGCGAACAAAGTTTCGCAGTTTTAACAAAAAATATTCTAAAATTTATTTTCTGACTAGAATATGCCGCGACTTCGTCCACGCTCAACTTGGATTCCCGGAACACAAGGTACCGCAGCATTTAAAAAAGAAAGCAAGACATCGTCTTAGTGAAAACTGTGTCGGAAAAAGCTAATTGTTATGCACCCGAACAACAAACCGCTCCCGGGAAAATTTCCGGCATAAAATTATCACACAATTTATTACATAAAATTTGCTATCTGTCCGTGAAAAAATCACATTGGAATTCGATTTTTTTTTAATCTGGCCATTTTAAATCAATTCCAGATAAATTCCCAGGATAAATAATAGCGCTGATTTTGGGTCTAAAAATTTGCTGTCAATCAACGAAAACCGGATCGAAATTGGCTTAGTAGTTTTTGTCTGAATCCCGAACAAACAGACAAATCAAAAGACCTAAAAAAAAATGCAGTATAGTGTTGTTTTTTTTAATATTATAGACTTTACTATTCCATCTGGAATGATGTTAGTGTTAGTGATCGTTTCACGCGATAACGATGGGTTTAACGCATTATTTATAATGCGACATTGTTATTAATTTTTAACGACGTTAAACATTGACAGATACCGTACTTGATGGGCCGTTGCAGGAATAGAATGCAAGTTCATGCATAATATATGGAATTTTGTAGTATTTACATTACGGAAATAATTAATCTATACTTACTAATATTATAAAGAGGTAAAGTTTGTGAGTTTGTCACGTTGTAGGGGGTAATCTCTGGATCTACTAAACCGTTATAAAAAAATCTTTTATTGTTCGAAAGATACGTTAACAGGGAGTGTCATAGGCTATATAACATGACGCTATATACCACGGGAGAGGGACAGAGCGCGGGTGAAACCGCGCCGGGCCGCTAGTAATTAATATACAGGAAGATGACTAAAGATTCAAATTCTATGTGATATTCTTTATGGCGATACTTCTCCCTCTATAATGTCTATTGACAGTTATCTTTGGCCGGCTAGCCGGTGATTGTTTAAGGTTTTATACGCCACATATGTATTGTTGCGGACGGAGAGCACCCCCCTGACCCGCCCGCCGGAGCACACCTACTTTCCGCGCCCCGCATACCACCGACGTCCATAGCTCGCACAATTAGCAGCTAGGCGTCGGCGGGATGCGGGATGTAAGAAAAAATTGGCCATTAATTTATACACACATTGTAGATAGGCGGCCTCTGTGGTCGAGCGGGCTAAGCCTTTGCCGGCCTACCTCACTGCGACGCAGAGGCTCCGGGTTCGATTCCTGGTATAGTAAATTTCGGAAACGTATTTTCTCCGTTATTTACTATGGTTCTGGGTGTCTGGGATCGGCCCCAGAGTAATCCGTTGTATATTACCCATAACACAAGCGTAACTTGCTTAATTTGGGGATATACAATGTATTTGTTTGTCTGCCGATTATTTATTTATTAGATTATATTTTATTATATATTACTTATATATAGATTAGCTTAGACGTGTTGCTGGAGAGTTTCTTCCGCCGCTTCTTCTCCTCCAGCTATAACACGTTGCAAAGCGGTAGTAATGATAGACTAGGACCGGCTCCGCCGGCGGAGTCGATATTAGTCCCCAAATAATCACTTCAGCCTGTTGGCTTAGCTCATTCAGCCTTTCACGGCTAAATCTCAATATAGAGTCAATCCCCCGCAGCGGTCGAGCCGAGGTCGAACCTCACAGGAGGTGCCTCTTTGAGCGCGTCCACTCCCACGGAGTCGGGAAGCCCCCAAAGTCCGGTATCGCTGAAACAGCTACCTGCGGCTATTCAGCTGGGTCGAGGTCCAAAAAAAAATAAATGTAATTCTTCACAATTCATAATTCTATTATAATTCTCAACGACGACTCTCTTGCATAATTTGTACTTATTCTATGTGTAAAGTCCATTACATCGAGTTTAATTTCCAAAGAAAAAGCAATTGCCACCAATATGTAAGAAAGAGAGTTGGTCTGAAAGAGAGTGTCGGGATGAAAGTAAGGAAAGGATTGCTCCGGTGGTTCGGGCATGTGGAAAGAATGCATGATGAAAGAATGACTAAACAGATATACAATGCAAAAGTGGATGGATGCAGAAGTCGTGGAAGGCCACGACACACCTTCCATGATCAAATTGATCGTGTACTAGCAGAAGGTGATGTCAGGAGCCTTAAGAACAGACGAGCGTGCATGACAAGAGCTATGAATGTCAAAGAAGCGAGTGAGGTGTGTAAGAACAAGCCTGAATGGCGCTCTATTGTTCGTTCCTACCCCGCAAGGGAACTGGCGTGAAGCTATGTATGTATGCATTATAGTTATATCACTTTTACTCGACTGGCTCATACAGAAAAGGATGTAAAATAGCAATTTCGGTTGAAATTAAACTCGTATGTGCCGCGCAGATTACGGGAGCTGCTGGAGCTTGGCTCGTACGCTAATTGGGCAATAATTAGCCACTTTGCATAATTACAACGCTCCTTGATTCGCGCTCTAATTATGTTAATGTACGGACGGCTGCGTGTCTGCTGCGTGTCCCAGAGATCCCCGAAGTTTAAAAAAAAATGTAGAATATTGGAAATCCTTCTGCTCTTTTCTTTTGCCTTCTCCTAATTATTTCGGGTCAGTACCATGTCTTTTTGGTTTTTACTCCTTATGAGATTTTAGTATAAGGCTGTATGGAAATTTTATGAGTGGAATAATACAAGTGTTAACTCAAAATTACCTTACAAGGCCTCTAGTTCGGAAATGTTCATTAAGAATCGTATGTGATCGACTTTGGTCACCTCATTTTACTAGGAGTCGTGCATGTCATTTTTTTTTATTGCAGGAGTTCAGCAGACAGGCAGACTGCCCACTTGATGGAAAGCGGTTACCATCGCCTATGGACATTTGCAACACCAAAGGTGCTACAAATGCGCTGCTCCTCCCTTAAAGGAGTCTGGAACCTGGTCACTAATGCCGGAACACAACACAAGGTTGTTATGGCGGCATACTCTAGACCAGGGGTGGTCGCCATCCAGTCGGGCAGATGCCCTACCACCTGGCTGTGGGTTGTCTAGTCGCCTCTTACGACAGGCCGCCAGGCCACAGGAAATTGTATTCTTTCTCCGTTTCTGCACGGATATATATCATGTTGTCCCTCTTTGTCATGTGAAAATCCTCGTTCCGTCCTTCCTCTTACATTTGACGCGTGGGTAGTAGATGAACAAAATTTTTGAATTAGTACAAATTTAAATTTTAAGAGAGAGAGAGTTGGTCTGAAAGAGAGTGTCGGGGTGAAGGCAAGGAAAGGAATGCTCCGGTGGTTCGGACATATAGAAAGAATGCATGATGAAAGAATGAATAAACAGATATACAACGCAAAAGTGGATGGATGCAGAAGTCGTGGAAGGCCACGACACACTTTCCATGATCAAATTGATCGTGTACTAGCAGAAGGTGATGTTAGGAGCCTTAAGAACAGATGAGCGTGCATGACAAGAGTTATGAATGTCAAAGAAGCAAGTGAGGTGTGTAAGAATAAGCCTAAATGGCGCTCTGTTGTTCGTGCCTACCCCGCAAGGGAACTGGCGTGAAGTTATGTATGTATGTATGTATGTAGTTGTAAAGGAACAAGAATTGCCAACATTAGTAAGAGAATTTCTCCAAAAATGGGCAAATTCGGTGAGTATAAAGTCCCATTCACGTTAGTGACGGACATGAGTGTCGTTAGAGCGCTCCCGTGCGTGTGTACAAGGCATTAACTTTATCACTGTTTACATTTCAACGTTCAAATTAATTGCTTTAAATGGTTGCACCTGTTTTTAAGCGAATCCTTTTGATGCGTCCTTACCTTTTGGTGTAACATTTAAACTTTTTAATATATGTCAAGAAGATACTTGAGGTTTGCTGGTATTTATTCATTGTTACTACCTTTGTTCCGTTAAGGGAGGGTTATCTCAAACTTGTCATCTTATTTTTGAAGTGAAACTTCTATATAGACGGGGCGTATTAGGATTTTTTCTGTCACAACAAAGCGTTACGACCGCGTGGAAGGGCGGCATAATTTTAGAGTAGACGTGGTGAGAGGCGGTAAAATTTTAAAAGTTTTTATCCGTACAGGAACGGAGAAAGAATACAATTTACTCCGTTGGGTGGCCTGTCGCAAGAGGCGACTTAACAACCCACAGCCAGGTGGTAGGGCATTTGCCCCACTGGATGGCTACCACCCCTGGTCTAAAGCATGTCGCCATAACAACCTTGAGTTGTGTTCCGGCATTAGTGACCAGGTTCCAGTTTCCCTTAAGAGAGCAGCAGCGCATTTGTAGCAACTTGCTGTTGCAAATGTCCATAGGCGATGGTAACCGCTTTCCATCGAGTGGGCCGCCTGCCTGTTTGCTGATCTCCTGCCATAAAAAGAAGTAATACGCTTGTGTTATGGGTAATATACAACGGCCAACTCTGGGGCCGATCCCAGACACCCAGACCATAGTAAATAACGGAGAAAATACGTTTCCGAAATTTACTATACCAAGAATCGAACCCGGAGCCTCTGCGATGCAGTGGGGTAGGCCGGCAAAGGCTTAGCCCGCTCAACCACAGTGGCCGTCAAATTTTACAGTAGACTATGGTTTTTTTTTGGTTCCGAATCGAATTCAGTTAAAATTTTATTGCAATTCGTTTTGCCACTTGTCCGTTGAAGTTTATTTTTAACCGTGTGCTAACAGTGAAGGTTAACATTGTATTGCAAGCAGATTTCGCACTTGATACAAGCGCTTTTTAGTAAGCCTAGTTAAGACTTTTTCATAGTTATAGTTCTATTTATTTTCATTTCTTTTTGTTCGTAACGTGCCTATTATCATTTTTCAAAATCATTATTTTCAAATTTCAATCATTATTTCATAACATATTATGTACTTATATTTTTATTATTAACAACTCTACGAACTCGAGTTCCGTACCCTTTTTTACAACTTAATTTCTAGATTTAATTTTTTGAATTTAACACGCTTATTAGTTATTTTGGTTCTTGTGTGTGACATTAATTTATTGATTTTTGTGTTGAGGTGTATGTGTCTTACGAATAACTTATTATATTAATTTATTCTAGTTTTAATACTAAACTTATACTAATGTAGAGTGTATCTGTTACATGCTGGTGTTGTGAGGAAGTGCATGTGCAGTGTTGGCCTTATATCTATACTTATATATAGTCGTATCTAGTGCCATGTGTGTTGTTTTTTTTTCTTTTCTGTGCCTGGGTTATTAATTTTTAGGCTCTTTGAGTGTCTTAGTTTGTTTGTGAAGTGTGCGTGTAATGCAATGCGGTGGTAGTTTTGTTGTTAGTTACGTACGTTAGTGTAATATGTACTTATATTAAATTATTCAAAATATGTCTATTCTTTGTTTCATAGTGTTCTAATTAGAAATAATATTAAATGTTCATTAGCTATATTTTTGTTTCTGTGAAGGTGACGTCACTGCTTGGCACTAACGGAAGACCAGCGTTGGTTGTGATCAACCAGCATTTGCTGAGTTAGGGCCTGTTTAGAGTTAGTTAACTTTTGGCTTTTATTAAACTGCTTATGTATACTTTTATAATTTTAAATAACTCTAACATAAACATTATTTCCTTTCTTTCTATTGGATTCTACGCATTGCGGTCATCGATGTGTGAAAATTGCTAAACTACTTTTCCCAGGCATAGCAGCTAAAACGGGGAGACACGAGGCTAGCATCTATTTTTATACTCTTTAAATTCTAAAAGCATTTTAAAATACACACTACATATTTTTGAAAAAAAAAATTGCTATAAAAACTATTATACAAAGTTCTATTCGTCCATAGTGTCCGTGGACACAGTAGTTTCTGACACAAATAACTGTCAAAATGACAGTCAGACATGACAATTGCATGAGAGTTTCATTACTGCCAAAATGAACACAGAACCTCAAAAATAAAGAAATATTTCTATACCCACAGCAATTTCTCTTAGCAATATTTCCATCTAAATCTTAAGGAATTAAATATGTAATCAGTTGGAAGTGCGCCCTTAGCCCTTAATATTTAAGCCCGCAAATCCCTAATCTTAATAAAATGATGACGTCACGGAGGCCCACCCTGATTTGCGGCTCTATTCAAGTTGCTTTTTTAACGGGAGATACGTTCAAGCTTTACTTTTTTTGGTTTAGAATACAATTTCCTGAAGCCGGGCGATCTTTTTCTTTATTGCAGGAGTTCAGCAGACAGGCAGACGGTCTACTTGATGGAAAGCGGTTACCGTCGCCTATAGACTTTTGCAACACCAAAGGTGCTACAAATGCGCTGCTGCTCTCTTAAGGGAGACTGGAACCTGGTCACTAATGACGGAACACAACGCAAGGTTGTTATGGCGACATACTTTAGAGCAGGGGTGGTAGCCATCCAGTCGGGCAAATGCCCTACCATCTAGCTGTGGGTTGTTAAGTCGCCTCTTACGACAGACCGCCCGGCCGCAGGAAATTGTATTCTTTCTCCGTTCCTGCACGGATAAACCTGTCGTAAGAGGCGTCAAAACAACCCACAGCCTGATGGTAGGTAGGTAATAATACATTATGACTACATTATAAACTCATGGAACTAGATTGTTACCCTAGTATGTGAATATGTTAGCATTATAATTAGATATCCATGCAGGAACGGAGAAAGAATATAAATCGACAGACAAACACACACACTGTATATCCCCAAATGAAGCAAGTTACGCTTGTGTTATGGGTAATATACAACGGACCACTCTGGGGCCGATCCCAGACACCCAGACCATAGTAAATAACGAAGAAAATACGTTTCCGATATTTACCATACCAGGAATCGAACCCGGAGCCTCTGCGTTGTAGTGAGGTAAGCCGGCAAAGGCTTAGCCCGCTCAACCACAGAGGCCGTCAAATATATATATAATATAATTGCCAGGTGGTAGGGCATTTGCCTGTCTGGATAGCCACCACCTAGTCTAGAATATGATGCCATAACAACCGTGAGTTGTGTTCCGGCATTAGTGACCAGGTTCTAGTCTCCCTTAAGAGAACAGCAGCGCATTTGTAGCACCTTTGGTGTTGCAAATGTCCATAGGCGATGGTAACCGCTTTCCATGAAGTAGATCGTCTGCCTGTCTGCTGAACTCATGCAATAAAAAAGAATAATACAGGAGTTGCTTGAATATACGAAAACAGTAAGCATTAGAATTTAGAAATTAAATCTTATATAAAGCTGAAGAGTTTGTTTGCTTGAACGCGCTAATCTCAGGAACTACTGGTCTGATTTAAAAAATTCTTTCAGTGTTAGATAGCCCATTTATCGAGGAAGGCTATAGGCTATATATTATCACGCTAAGACCAATAGGAGCCGAGCACAAATGAAGAATGTTTCAAAATCGGGAGTTTTTTTCCCTTTTTAGAACTTCCGCTGTGTGCGCTGCGTAAACGGTTAATTTTTCGGAAAAACCATGTATGACAGATTGTTCCCCTTTAAAAGTTCTAAAAAAAAGTCAGCGGCAGCATATGTTTATCTTTTAAGGTTGGCTCACTATAACCTTTTTTATGCTAACCAAATTTGTTTTGGAGTTTTGAAGGTGTTTTTATAAACATGATATTAATCCTTATCCAAATAAATACGTTATTCATCACAAGAATTTAATTTAAAACAAAATTGGCATTCACATCATTCGATTTCAATGAATATCTTAGGAGATATCGCAGTTTTAAAATAACATCGCAAAAAACTATGATTAAGTGCTGCGCGCGCATTTATGTTGTGCAAGGCTGGCGGGCAGTCATGAGGGGGAAGGGCGGTGAGGCACCTTCTACGTAAACAAAGTCGCAGGTAAAACTGTTCCACGCGGACAAAGTCGCGGACAGAAGCTAGTTAATTATAAAAATAAGGAGTCGTGATCAGTAAGTGCAGTTCATTCGCTTGATTTTATTGAGGTTGGGATGAAATATATCTAGAGAAGAGTTGTTTTCTCTACCAGTTAATTAAGTAGACGACACATTCTACTTAATGAGTTAAAATATGATGTGTTATTTTGGTAACCCTTTAATGCAAAAGGAGCTGGGTTGCGTCGCCTGTAAAGTATGTTAAAATTAAAATTTGTAGCACCTTTGGTGTTGTAAATATAAGTGGGCCGTCTGCCTGTTTACTAAACTTCTTGGAGCTGCATACGTCTAGTCATCACAGCGGACAACGAACTACTGATTAGCGCTTTTTTTTTTTTGGAGCTGGACCCAGCTGAATAGCCGCAGATGGCTGTTTCAGCGATACCGGACTTCGGGGGCTTCCCGACTCCGTGGGAGCGGAGGCGTTCGAGGAGGCACCTCCTGTGAGGTTCGACCTCGGCTCGACCGCTGCGGGGGATTGACTCTATATTGAGAATTAGCCGTTAAAGGCTGAATGAGCTAAGCCAACAGGCTGAAGTGATTATTTGGGGACTAATTATTGCTTCCGCCAGCGGAGCCGATCCTAGTTTATCATTACTACCGCTTCGCAAACTCTCCAGCAACACGCCTAAGCTAATCTTGTATGGCTACTTGTGTCTGTAGTGACTGAGTGGGATTGGTGGGTCTTACCTTTGTGTAAGAGGATCGGAGCCGGCGTCTGTTTTGTCTGCGTCTGTTATGGCAGGCTGATGTTCTGAGCCTCGGGGGGTTCATAGTCGCGAGGAGACGGGTGATTTCATCGGGCTCGAGCTGACTAGCGCAGCGCGGGAGCACACATATTATTAGTTGCTCCACCTCGCTCGCACATCATCCGTCCCGTTCACACACGGTGCTATACATTGTACCAGCAGTACGACTTGTTAATATTTGTACTTGCTTTAGTTCACATCAGCGCTCGACAGTGAATACTACTCCCTGCCCTCTGAAGTATTATTTAACCTCTACATCTCTCGCTGCTACAAACTCATGCAATTAAAAAAAAAAGCTACCATAAAAAAAGGAAAATCTTATATTATAACATAACGCTTTTAGTAACACTCAAACGCCATTACTAAATCTGGTATCTGGCAGACGTTTAAAGGACTACGCAGTTCCATGGTAATTGAACGCCATTAGAATTCTGTCGGCGTAATGGTGCCTCCACACCCGCCCGAGCGCGTTCCAGCCGAAGAAGAGCTCTTATCGCGCCTTTATTGCCCGCCCCGGTGTGTTCGCACTCGCATCCGATGCCTTACTCAATCAAATATCACATTACGATGATACTGGCGGTTATCTAAGACTATTTCCATTTCTTTTTTACTCTCTGAATGAACAGAACTAGTAGTAAAAGTTATTTTACTTTCATTTTTGTCACTGAGGCTCTTCTTATATATTAAATTCTCGTGTCACGATGTTCGTTTTCATACTCCTCCGAAACGGCTAGACCGAAATTTTTTATGCATATTCAGTAAGTCTGAGAATCGGTTACTATCTATTTTTCAAACCCCTAAAAAATTTTTTTTATTATTTTTTAGGATACAGCATTAAAAAATACATACAACCCTAAATTTTCACCCCTCTACGATCAACCCCTATTTTTTATTTTTTGGCAAGATTTTTAATCTTATTTTGTCATGACTTAGAATAAAGAAAATTATATTACTCTTTTAGTTTCACAATTAAAACCGGTAGGTGGCGCTGAGATCGGCTTCTGGAATCCTCCTAATCACCTGGAGCGATTTTGGTGATTTTGTTTTAGTGTGTTCGAGTGGGTACCCGGATGGTTTAGATTCGCAATTAGAACCGGTACGTGGCTCTGGGATCGGGTTCTAGAATTTTATTTTTTAAAGGCAGGACAACGTCGGCCGGGGCCGCTAGTTTCTTTATGAATACAGAAGCATGTCCATTCAGGCATTCATCCCTACTACTCCACAGTACCTTAAAGAACGCTTTTAATTTATTTCTAGCTCTTACAATTTACGCCCTTCCAGTCAACATAGACTTATTACTCTTATTCATAATACAACGTTCTTCAATAATTCTTTCACGATTAAGGCTGTCCAACTTTGGAACACATTGCCTGTTGCTGTCAGACAAGCAAAATCCCTAATAACATTTAAGAACATGGTCAGGAAATACTATCTGCAATATAATTTTATATAATTAATAGATATTATATTGTATATAGTTATATATTTATTATATTTAAATAGTTGCATTTTATCACCATATCTTGTAATGTACATAACTTATGTGTATATTTGTATATATAGTATAGTTATATATTTATTATTAAAATGTAAGTAATCGTACAATAATTATGTATACTACCATCAGCACTCCTAATCAGCAATATTCTTGCCACGAGTTGTCTGGAAGAGATCGCTTTTTCGCGATAAGACCGCCCTTTGTACACAATTAGAATAATACTAGTTCGTAAGTTTTCTGTAATAATGTACAATTAGTACATTATGGTACTAGTGTGTAACATTGGTGATTACCGCCGAGGCGCCATTGAGACTCGAGCCGTAGGCGAGGGTCTTAAGAGAGCCGAGGACGGTAATCATCAATACACACGTGTATCATACGACGTTTTTCAACACACTTGTGAATAAAATAACAACAAAAACTCATTTTATTTAGTAGATAATAGTACATTATGCTACTAGTGTGTAACATTGGTGATTACCGCCGAGGCGCCATTGAGACTCGAGCCGTAGGCGAGGGTCTTAAGAGAGCCGAGGACGGTAATCATCAATACACACGTGTATCATACGACCAAGTGTGTTGAAAAAAAAGTTATATATGAGTGAAAGTTTTATTTGTTAAACACGTACGAGTTAAAATTATCTATTTAAATAAGAAGTTGCATGAAATGAGCAAGCAATAGGAACATTAATTTATTTGTTCTATAGAACACGATCTTTTTTTTTTGAATAAAAACTTTTTTAAGAACAAAGCAACTCAACCAATAAAATTAAAAAAAAATCTATAACTCACTAGTGAGTTATAATTTTTTTTACTCACAGTTTGATTTTTTTTTTTTTTCATGACATGAGTTCAGCAGACAGGCCAACGGCCCACTTGATGGAAAGCGATTATCAATGGACATGTGCAACACCAAAGGTGCTACAAATGCGCTGCTGCTTTCTTAAGGGTGACTGGAACCAGGTCACTAATGCCGGAACACAACTCAAGGTTGTTATGGCGACATACTCTAGACCAGGGGTGGTAGCCATCCAGTCGGGCAAATGCCCTACCACCTGACTGTGGATTGTTTTGTCGCCTCTTACGACAGGCCGCCCCAACGCAGGAAATTGTATTCTTTCTCCGTTCCTGCACGGATATAAGGGTAAAAGTGAAATATGCCTTTGATTTTGACTCTAACAAAGTGGCCTATTATACATATTACATACATACAAGACATCAAAGAAATATATTTAAAACATATTTTATTACATCTCTATTACGTGTCGTTTACAGTACTTTGAAGTTGGCTTCTGAACAAATTCCTTCAGAGAATTGAGAGTGCCGTTTACAACATGGCAGCAAATTCATCGGAATCAATGAGATCAAACGTAAGAATTTGGCTAAGTGCGTCATTTCACGGAGACTGGTGGGTTCTGCGGAGATAACCAACGTCGGAAATCAAAATACGAAAAACCCAGAAAGTTGAAAGTAAACGAGGATGAATGAGTGAATGAATGAATGAATGAATGAATAAATGAAAACTCTACGGACTCGAGTTTCGTACCCTTTTTACAACTTAATTTCTAGATTTAATTTTTTGAATTTAACACGCTTATTAGTTATTTTGGTTCTTGTGTGTGACATTAATTTATTGATTTTTGTGTTGAGGTGTATGTATCTTACGAATAACTTATTATATTAATTTGAAATTCTTTGTTGTTCACCATAACTTAGATCTAGACATTTAATATGAATACATTTCCACATTCCAATTGATCAGGTACTAGCAGAAGGTGATGTCAGGAGCCTTGAGAACAGACGAGCGTACATGACAAGAGCTATGAATGTCAAAGAAGCAAGTGAGGTGTGTAAGAATAAGCCTGAATGGCACTCTGTTGTTCGTGCCTACCCCGCAAGGGAACTGGCGTGAAGTTATGTATGTATGTATGTACATTTCCATTAGAACAATGGGCGGCCTTATCGCTTATAGCGATATTTTCGAAAAAAATATACTAATATCAAAAAAATTAATTAATATTTGGTGCTTTAACTAAATTAAGGGCCGTTTGCATAACGATCGGCTTTAAATACAATTAGTTAATCGTATTAACCTGTCTAAATACGTTTTACACAAAACGTATTGACAGTTCTTTAAATATATTTAACGGCAAATTTTGCGTTGTGCAAGACGCTAATTGTATTTAAGTGTGTTAAATACGTTTTGTGTTTCTTATATAAATTTAAGCAACCTTATGCAAGCGGCCCTAAAACTAATTCAATCGTAATTAATTATATTAATAATTAACTAATATAGATATACATAATGAAATCTATATATATATATATAAATCAATTGCTGTTCGTTAGTCTCGCTAAAACTCGAGAACGGCTGGACTGATTTGGCTAATTTTGCTTTTGAATTATTTGTGGAAGTCCAGGGAAGGTTTAAAAGGTGAGTAAATATGAAAAAAATGCTTGGAATTGGGTTACATTCGCATTTACATTTGTGGAGCATAAAACGACGGTCTGGTGGAGAGAGGAGGGCTGTTAAGCTACGACTACGATACGGGCGTGACGTGTGTACATTCGGGAATCTAATAGTGACGGACTGTGCAAGTTTTATTGAATTACGACCTTCTGCATTACGTTTGGATTTGTTGGGTTCGGTTATATTTGTACATACATACATACATAACTTCACGCCAGTTCCTTTGCGGGGTAGGCACGAACAACAGAGCGCCATTTAGGCTTATTCTTACACACCTCACTTGCTTCTTTCACATTCATAACTCTTGTCATGCACACTCGTCTGTTCTTAAAGCTCCTGACATCACCTTCTGCTAGTACACGATCAATTTGATCATGGAAGGTGTGTCGTGGCCTTCCACGACTTCTGCATCCATCCACTTTTGCATTGTATATTTGTTTAGTCATTCTTTCCACATGCCCGAACCACCGGAGCATTCCTTTCCTTACCTTCACCCCGACACTCTCTTTCAGACCAACTCTCTTTCTTACTTCGGTATTACGAACGCGGTCCGCGAGCGTCACTCCGCTCGCATCTCGATCGCGTTTCCTCTACTTTCATGCTCTCTCTTCCATACCCAACTCTCGCTCCCATACGTGA
The DNA here is from genome assembly GCA_019925095.2 of Dendrolimus kikuchii. Classification (NCBI taxonomy): domain Eukaryota; kingdom Metazoa; phylum Arthropoda; class Insecta; order Lepidoptera; family Lasiocampidae; genus Dendrolimus; species Dendrolimus kikuchii. The sequence continues at coordinate 14,051,869 of CM034413.1, forward strand.
GCGTAGGTACCAGCACCGCGTTGTGTAATGCAAGCTGGGCTTTCTGGCTGAGGTTCTTAGCGCCTAGAAGTTTACCTAACGCTCCATTCACACTATTCCCCAAATTCACTCTTCTTTCTATATCAGCGGTGTACCTTCCATCACTGCTAAAAGCACATCCAAGATATACAAACTCACTCACTTGCTCCAGCATAACATCATAGACAATTATCCTTGCATTCGTTCTGGTTTCTTCTCTTTAAAATACCATAACCTTATGTTATATTTGTACCTGTGTTATACGTGTTTGTATAGTTCTAATAAACTATATAATAATTCTAACGGCATTTTAAATCGAGTCCCGCTGAACTCGTAACAATAATATGAAAACACTTAACCAGACGATTATTTCGTTCGAAATAACTAAACCAACCACAATCATAAAAAAATCTTAAAATCTCTCTTTTTACAATCTGGACTCAAGAATTATTTAGTAGGTAATCAATAATTCTGACATAATGGTAAGGAATTTTGGGTGGTTATAAAAAAAATAACTTAAGTACTTCTCCCTTCTGCAACCCCTATGTCTAAGAAATAGTACACAGACTAAAGCTCACGAGCCGAGCGAACGAAGCGAACGTACCACGACAGCGGTCAGCGAATATCACAACCGATTTGTAACCATCATTTAAATATTTATTAATAAATAAATGGTGTCCAATCTGTTCTGGCATTCGACGGCCGCTGCCGGGGCGTGCTCGCTTCGCTCGCTCGGCTTATCTAGTCTAAAGTCTAACCTAACTCACCATTCTAGTCACTTGTCGCGACTTTCAACTAAAGCCCACAAGGCGAACGAGCGACGCGAGCGTGCCACGGCAGCAGTTTATGTATAGTAACTAGATGACCCGGCAAACTTCGTACCGCCTCAGAATCAATAAATAAAAAAGCTGAATGACAATTGCAGAATGTTTCAACTTTAGTAAAAAAATTGTGGTCAGAACTTAACCGGAACGAACATCAAACGTTTGACATTCAAAACCAAAAAAAAAGCTTCACTTTTAAATTTAATTTGATTTCTGAACGACTTTTAAATTTAATCGATTTTTGAACGACGGGACGAACATCAAATGTTTGACAGGTAGGAATAGTTTCTAAGGGAAAGCGAAATTGTTGTTTTTACTACATTTCAAGCATTTTTTTTTTCATATTTTCTCACCTTTTAAACCTTCCCTAGACTTCCAAAAATAATTCAAAACCAAATTAGCCAAATCAGTCCAGCCGTTCTCGAGTTTTAGCGAGACTAACGAACAGCAATTGATTTATATATATATAGATATATATACAGAATATGGCGTAATTAATGGATAAACATATACCTGCGAATGGGGGACATTATGACTGATCAGAAAAACAAAATTTATGCTTAGTGAAAGCGTCGTAGTTTTTTAGTTATCGTCCATTTAGAAACTTTTTAGAAATTATACACCTTGGGTCACTCTTTTTGGTGCCACTTGCACAAATCTTGGTCTTTTTTCAGTCTGTTTTTTGAGCGTTATTCTTGAATAGCGGTACTATCAAATTTGCTTCAACGTTTTTGTGCTAGTGTTTAATTTAAAAATAATAAAATTAAAAATATTTGAACATTGAATATTTTTTTCCTCGACTTTGGGCTCCTGTGGTATAAAAAAAAATTGTATTGAGACTTAACTAACCAACTAAAACACGGCTTGTCAATTTCATAATGATTCTAAAATGGTTTAAAACATAGCACTTTTTCATTTAAATTCAGATATATTAAATTAGTCTATAGTATAAACTATATGTAACTATATAATAATGTCAAAGAGGCAAGTGAGGTGTGTAAGAATAAGCCTAAATGGCACTCTGTTGTTCGTGCCTACCCCGCGAGGGAACTGGCGTGAAGTTATGTATGTATGTATGTATGTATAAACTACTGACTAATCTTATACTAATATATAAAGCTGAAGAGTTTGTTTGTTTAAACGCGCTAATCTCAGGAACTACTGGTCTGATTTGAAAAATTCTTTCAGTTTTAGATAGCCCATTTATCGAGGAAGGCTATAGGCTATATATCATCACGCTAAGACCAATAGGAGCGGAGCACCATCGAAGACTGTTTCAAAATTGAGGGATTTTGAAAACAAATTTCACGCGGGCGGCGTCGCGGGCACAGCTAGTACTAATATATAAAGCTGAAGAGTTTGTTTGTTTGAACGCGCTAATCTCAGGAACTACTGGTCTGATTTGAAAAATTCTTTCAGTGTTAGATAACACATTTATCGAGGAAGGCTATAGGCTATATATCATCACGCTAAGACCAATAAGAGCGGAGCACCAATGAAGAATGTTTCAAAATTGGGGGATTTTGAAAACAAATTTCACGCGGACGGCGTCGCGGGCACAGCTAGTACTAATATATAAAGCTGAAGAGTTTGTTTGTTTGAACGCGCTAATCTCAGGAACTACTGGTCTGATTTGAAAAATTCTTTCAGTGTTAGATAACACATTTATCGAGGAAGGCTATAGGCTATATATCATCACGCTAAGACCAATAAGAGCGGAGCACCAATGAAGACTGTTTCAAAATTGGGGGATTTTGAAAACAAATTTCACGCGGACGGCGTCGCGGGCACAGCTAGTACTAATATATAAAGCTGAAGAGTTTGTTTGTTTGAACGCGCTAATCTCAGGAACTACTGGTCTGATTTGAAAAATTCTTTCAGTGTTAGATAACACATTTATCGAGGAAGGCTATAGGCTATATATCATCACGCTAAGACCAATAAGAGCGGAGCACCAATGAAGAATGTTTCAAAATTGGGGGATTTTGAAAACAAATTTCACGCGGACGGCGTCGCGGGCACAGCTAGTACTAATATATAAAGCTGAAGAGTTTGTTTGTTTGAACGCGCTAATCTCAGGAACTACTGGTCTGATTTGAAAAATTCTTTCAGTGTTAGATAGCACATTTATCGAGGAAGGCTATAGGCTATATATCATCACGCTGAGACCAATAGGAGCGGAGCATTAATGAAGAATGTTTCAAAATCGGGGGGTTTTTCCACTATTCCGCGGACGAAGTTGCGGGCAGAAGTTAGTTTAATTTATAAAATATTTAATCTAAGTATGTCTGACCAAGTTCTACCTAATAACCTGCACAACCTACGTCGCCAGATTAGGTTAAACTGTTCCTTAAGTTAGGTTGCCTGGAAGAGATTGCTTTAAGCGATAAGGCCGCCTATTGTTTCTACCATGACAATATTGTAATCGTATAATTTTGAAATTGTATAATTGGTGAGCAATAGTGTTATCTATGTATCTCTCTACTGTCAAGTTTTTTTTTTTAATATAAATCAGTCTTAAGCTTCCATGATGTTTGTGCGAAGGCATGCCTCAAGTGGCTTATTATATCCGATGGTCTTAAGCGGGGTTTTAAAGTAGCATTTCTTCGGAATATATCAGATGAAAAAGCGTCGCGAATCTGTAAGGTTTTCGACACAGGCCGCGATATTGGAATTCCCGACACGCGCCGAGGCGACACCAGCCCCGTTCAAGGGACGACGGCCTCTGCCCCCAACCCCCACGCCTCACACCCCCAATCATCCCCGGGGTTGATGTCGTTACACTTTAAAAATCCCTTACACTCAGCATATTAAGACTCTAACATATTTTTTTTTCAATTTTATCATTGAAATTCGAAATTGTTTTTTTATGATATTCCTACCCAAATGTCTCATTACATTCTTACCGTTTATCCGTTTAGGTACGGAGAAAGAATACAATTTCCTGCGTTGGGGCGGCCTGTCGTAAGAGGCGACTTAACAACCCACAGCCAGGTGGTAGGGCATTTGCCCAACTGGATGGCTACCACCCCTGGTCTAAAGCATGTCGCCATAACAACCTTGAGTTGTGTTCCGGCATTAGTGACCAGGTTTCAGTATCCCTTAAGAGAGCAGCAGCGCATTTGTAGCAACTTTGGTGTTGCAAATGTCCATAGGCGATGGTAGCCGCTTTCCATCAAGTGGGCCGTCTGCCTGTCTGCTGAACTCATGCAATAAAAAAAAACCCAACTTCTAACCTTTTTTTTTGGCCGGGGGAAATCCGTTTAAGGACTAAGCCGCGACAGGCATAGAAGCCTGGGGGGATGTTCGCGACCCGTGTGAGTGTGTGATTCGCCAGATCGCTAGTGCCAACTAGCGTGCCCGGTCAGAACCGGTGCCACGCTATTGCCACTCCCCAGTTAGGGATACCCACTAAAATCCCTGGGTGTTCCGTCCTGCGCCTTATGCCAGGGCTACGTGAATGCGGGATTCCCAACTCCGCGTGCCCTGACAGGCGTGGGCCTCTTCCTATGCCGGAGGACGTATCCCCCGGCTACTGCTATGTCTAGTCCACGCGTGGGGCGGTCTGTAACGCGCCCCACGGGAACCCAACTTCTAACCTTATCCACCCCAACCCCAATATATTCCGAACAGCGTAAAGTTATTTTTGTAAAGAAATAAGTAAAATTGTAAATTTCTTATAATAAAAAAAAATAGTAAGAAATAAATAAACTAAACAAGGAGGAAAAAAATGTCTCATTACATTATGGCCTAATTTACGGCAGCAAGCAGAAAATTGGCGAGGGATGTGGGCAGCGCGAGAATCTTTATTGCCAAGCTAGCAAAAGGCTCAGGTGATGGAAAGCGGTTGCTGTCGTTTATAAACGTTTGCAACACCAGGGGTTAACTCTTTATAACAAATCTTCGTGTCTCATAATGAAGACCTGGTATCAACTTCAGGTGCAAACCTCAAATCACTGAATCATAACGTTACCCAAGAGTATATACCCATTTCATCCAAATCCTATATAAACAGAGTGAGACAACAACAATAAATCGTGTCGTTTTAAATTCAACCACAATATTGTGCCAATTAAGCGTTACCAACATTTAGTATGTGATAAAGAGAAGAGATAAAGACAGAAGATAGAAGGATCAGACAGGAAGAATGAGATAGAGGGAGATGCGATAGGAGAAAGGGGCAGGAAGAGAGCTATTGGAACCCTCACTCATCGCACGAAACACGATTAGCTCAAGCTGTTTCACGCTAATATTCTGTGAGAGCATGGTATGATCCCGATCGAACCGGCTCTAAGGGAAATACAGAAACCTTCATTATGCGCAGATTACCATGCATTTATCGAATTTATTTAATCTTATTTTTGAACTAGCTGTGCTCGCGACTTAACAAAAAAGTAGCCAAAGTTACTCCTTATATCCTCTGCTGTCTATCAGTGAAAGCTCCGTCAAAATTGGTCAAGCCGTTTCAGAGATTAATCGAAACATCCAAAGTGACAAAAAATTTAAAATCCATATTGGTACGAGTGTGGGACTAGAATTAAAATACCGTTGCAATTATTAAAGAATTTATTAGAACTATACAAACACGTATAACATAGATACAAATATAAATAGACACTACTAGTACAAACTGCACGATTCAATAACACGCGCAAAGTCCGTCACTATATCGCTTGTCGAATGTATGTCTTACTCGTATCGTAATCCTCGCTCGACTGCCCGAAGTTCAGGCATTGTTTTATAGTAAACTGTACAATACACAAGCGATTGCGTGGGCTGGGTTCTTCCAAGAAAATGTAATTTGCACACCTGCGAACGGCCAACAAAGTCGAAAACAATAACAAAAAGGATAAGTTTGACACTAATGACGGCCGTAAAACGAGTAGAAAAACAATAGCATGTTTTTTTTAATTACAAATTCTAAACACAAACTAAACAAAAGGCTTCCTAAATCCGAGAAGGCAATAGCTGCGCTTTACGACAGGCAGCTGTGCGTATATCTTTGCCGACATGTAACAATATAAATACCATATATACATTCATACGCATTTGGTAAAGAGCTATTATTTTGTCATTACAAACAGACACTTCAATTTTATTTATCTGTATAGATTAAAATCAATAAAAAGTGATAACACACATAAAACGAAACGTATAAACGGGGCGTATGTTTACAGAGAGGGGTCCAAAATGTCTAAATCAGCTATACTCAACCTTTTTCTAATAAGGGCCACATACACGCATTAAATAAGATACTGCGGCCCACAACATTAATTTATTTAAGTGTTTTTTATTGTTAGAGGTTTGCGGCCCACACGAGGAAAAGTGCTTACCATGATCTTTTGCAACACTAGCGGCGTTACCATCATTATACAACTATTAGTACTAGTGCTCGCCCGTGGTCGAAATTCGACCATAATAATTAATTTAAATTATAAGTTTGAACATTATTAAGGTTCTGTTGTCAAAGACTATACTTCTATAATCACAGATTTCGCCAAGGCTACACTGTTCACTTGACTTGAACAATAAACAAATGAGATATGTGTGTGTGTGTGTGTCAAATAGATGATTTTTTTATTTATTTTATAGCTTGAGTTCAGCAGATAGGCAGACGGTCCACCCGATGGAAAGCGGTTACCATCGCCTATGGACATTCGTAACACCAAAGGTCCTACAAATGCGCTGCCGCTCTCTAAAGGGGGACTGGAACCTGGCCACCAATGCCGGAACACAACTCAAAGTTGTTATGGCGGTATACTCTAGACCTGGCTGTGGGTTGTTTTGTCGCCTCTTACGACAGGCCGCCCCAACGCAGGAAATTGTATTCTTTCTCCGTTCCTGCACGGATAAAGTGTGTGTAATGTTTTTTTTATTGATTTAATGTATTTTTTATGCATATTTTTTTTTTAATAATAGCATCTGCACTCCTTTTCTATATAAACTATAAGTGTGCGAAATTTCATACTCCTCCGTCCGCGCAATTTTCGTAAAAATGGATACATAGTTTTTGCTGTGCTTTTGCTTCACGTATTAATATATAGATAGATGTCAGACGGACCACATGTGGTCCACCGGCCACAAGTTGAGTATAACTGGACTAGATGTATAATCTGGAAAGGTCAGATTCGGTTGAGTGATGGCCACCCCCCTTGGGGTGGGGTCGCCTTGTACTATTTGTCACTTAACCGCATATGTCACATGACGGAACATCAGCTAACAGTCTAAGTTATGATTGTAACTTAAGTAAACTTAGATTTCTAATTCCAAAGGAATTAAATAGGTATATGTTGATATCTAATGTTTAATTGAAATTCTGGTACTTGAATAAAGTGTAAAGTGGTTTAGTTTTTTTTTCATTATGGCATGAGTTCTGCAGACAGACAGACGGCCCACCTGATGGAAAGCGCCTATAGACATTTGCAACACCAAAGGCGTTACAAAAGCGCTGCTGCTCTCTTAAGGGAGACCGGAACCTGGCCACTAATGCCGGAACACAACTCAAGGCTGTTATGGCGGCATACTCTAGACCAGGGGTGGTAGCCATCCAGGCGAGCAAATACCCTACCGTGGTTATGGGTTATTTAGTCTACTTTAGTTCCTGCACGGATAATTAAATAATAGGTTATATTATTTGACTGATAACTTATATCTGGTGATTGTAAAATAGGGATTTAGGCAAGAGTTTCTATCCGTGTATTATGAAGGATCCCGTTAGTACGACAAATGACACTCATATTAATACGTGAAGCAAAAATTTTGTATCGCTTTTTACGAAAATTGCGCGGACGGAGGAATATAAAATTTCGCACACTTATAGTTTATATAGCGAAGAAGCGACAAATGCTATTTTTTTTTTATTATGCATAAGAAATACATTAAATCAATAAAATCATTACACACACTACCATGTATTTGACACACACACGCATATATACTAGTCAAATGAACAGTGTAGCCTTGGCGCAATCTGTGATTATAGAAGTATAGTCTTTGACAACAGAACCTTAATAATGTTCAAACTTATCATTTAAATTAATTATGGTCGACTTTCGACCACGCTCGAGCACTAGTTTTTATTAATTGGCTAAGAAATCATAAAAAGCATTTAGTAGAACAGACCATAATATTTATGATTTTGAAAACTAATATCTCCTAATTTATTGACTTAATTACATGCATATTATCAAGCCTGTTTCCCATGGGAGTAGGTAGAGATCTCCACTTGCGACGATGCTGACAAACAACTTTCGCTTCATCTACTTTCATACATGCACGTTTATTTGATATGCTTTTTACCTGACCACGTTTTAACACTTCTGCTATTTGATCATGGTGTATATGTCGTGGTCTACCGGTACCAACTCTACCATTTACAATGCTGTCATACACTTGTTTTGTGATTCTATTTTCATCTGGCCACTCTACATACCCAAACCACCTTAACATTCCTCTTTCAACTCTTGTTATTACATCTTCTATCAATCCACAACGTTCCCTTATTACACTATTCCGTATCATACCATCCATGCTTACCTAGATATACTTCTCAAAGCTCTCATTTCAACTGCATTTATCACTATCTTAATTACTATCGGTCTTATTTGAACGCTTCTATAAGAACCATAAAGAAGCGTTCAAACTTACTCTAACCGTCTATGAATAAATCCGAACGTGATTAGGGCTCGTTGTTATAATTTAATTTTTAATGCCTTCTTTTACAGACCAAAAAGAAATACACAGAGGAAACAGAGGCAATTGACGAATCATACTGGTGCCGTTTTTCCTAAAATACGTGATCACTTGCGGTCTTATTCATAGAGCGTTAGAGTAAGTTTGACCGCTCCTTTAAGAACCGTAAAGAAGCGTTCAAACTTACTCTAAGTGTCTATGAATGAGACCATATAATTCTTATAAAACTTTAGGAAAACCGATACAATCCTAATAATTTAAATGTAAGTTGGTTCCTTACCAACAAATTAAGTTTTCTCATAATTTGAAAGTACGCTTGGAGTTGCCTGATCAGAGGGATGAAAACAGTGCTTTTCGTCCCTTGGAAACGATTTTCCCTGCTGTCAAAAAATTTAAAAACTGAGAACCATACATAATACATGCGACTGGTATCCCAAATTTTTTTATAAGCACTGTTAAATCAAATATGATCAATTTTGTAACATCATTTTATACTTATAAATTACTTTTCACTAAATTATTACTTAATTTACATAAATTTGAGCTAAATATTTACTATTAGCAGTGATAAAAAATACTGGCTGCAAGAATGCCTCAGAAAAAAGAAATTTACTTAACGTTTCATATTGTTACAATCTAGGCGCCGACAAAAACAAATTCACACCTTCATATTATTATTTTTTTATTTTTTTTTATTGCAGGAGTACAGCAGACAGGCAAACGGCCCACTTGATGGAAAGCGGTTACCATCGCCTATAAACATTTGCAACACCAAAGGTGTTACAAATGCGCTGTTGCTCTCTTAAGGGAGACTGGAACCTGGTCACTAATGCCGGAACACAACTCAAGGTTGTTATGGCGACATACTCTAGAGCAGGGGTGGTAGCCATCCAGCTGGGCAAATGCCCTACCACCTGGCTGTGGGTTGTTTTGTCGCCTCTTACGACAGGCCGCCCGGCCGCAGGAAATTGTATTCTTTCTCCGCTCCTGCACGGATAATAATATTTATTAATTTAATATATCTGTAAAAGCACATTTATTACCCGTCGGCATTTGAAGTAATAACATTGAAACGATTGTAATTCTTTTATGATCGTCTTCCTTTGTTTACTCATTTATTGGCATACGGCCTATTGTTGTATTGTAATCGTTCACAGCCACCGGCGGCTGTAATCATTAGCAAGATGTTACGGATTTTAAAGTACAAGCTGATTCTAGGAAATCCGATCCACGTTAACTGGCGGGCATATTGCATTTGTGCAGTATAAAGCGATGACCTGAGGGAGGGAGAGGCAGTCGTGCGAGAACCACGATCAAGGCGAGACGTGTGTACATATCGGGAATATTTATTAGTGACGGATTTTGCAAGTATTATTGAATTACGACCTTCTGCATTACGTTTGGATTTGTTGTGTTCGGTTATATTTATACCTGTGTTATACGTGTTTGTACAGTTCTAATAAACTCTATAATAATTCTAACGGCATTTTAGTTCGAGTCTCGCAACTCGTAACAATATGTAATGTATTTAGATACGGATTTGACGTCTAATTTCATTAGAGAAGTAGTTGTTTGTTTAGCTAATCAATTTTAATTTAATTTTCTCATATTTGAAATGAAAAGCAGAGTGTTGTTAACCTCGGGTGAAAGGCCTGTTTAGGCACTCAAACTATTAACGCCCTTACTACCCTCGTGCTTAAATAAGTCACTTTCTCCTCTCGTGTAATAATGTAATATTTTATTCTCCTTACGGCCTTGAACACGAGCCAAAGAAACGTAACAAGTAAAAAGCTTAGCCGTTGTAGACAATCCCTTAATTAGAATTTCCTTACAAATTTGTCTTACAATCTGTTTTATACATTTTTACGTTCAGAGGAAGCCGGGGAAGGGAATAATTTGTGAAAATTGCAAGGGAAGGCGCCTTGTTATGTACTAATTCGTAATTGTATGAAATATTCATGAGATGCTCTTCCAAAAGGGGACAAGCGACGGGCGTCGGTTCCGCTCTCATAGACCATACTTAAAGTTGACTACATTCTACAGTTTTGTAGTCCTGTCTGTGTCATCATCATCACCAGAGCGCTACAATATGGGGTTCTTAAAAAAGGCTGTGAACAGATACCTAAAGTCTCAACGAGGTAGGCAACGCATCGGCTTCCTTAGTGTTGCAGATGTCCTTGGGTGACGGTAGCCACCTACCACCAGGTGGTCCATTTACCAGTTTGCATACAAGCTGCTGGATGGAAGCTGGTTGGCTACCACCCCTGGTCTAGAGTATGTCGCCATAACAACCTTGAGTTGTGTTCCGGCATTAGTGACCAGGTTCCAGTCTCCCTTAAGAGAGCAGCAGCGCAATTGTAGCAGCTTTGATGTTGCAAATGTCCATAGGCGACGGTAACCGTTTTCCATCAAGTGGGCCGTCTGCCTGTCTGTTGAACTCCTGCAATTAAAAAAAAAGTCATTTTAACCGACTTCAAAAGAGGAGAAGGCTCTTAATTCATCATATAAATATTTTTTTGTATGTTCAGCTATATAACTTTGTTTCTGAACCCATTTTGATGTTTCATTACAAAGTTATTTTTTGCTTATTAGTTACTCTTGAATTTGGTTTCTTCTTTGCTAGATTTTTCACTTTTAAGTTACTAACATATAAACTTATATAGATATATGTTAAAGTGAGTATATAAAGTAGGAACTTAGGTAAATGTTTAATGCGAGTATGTAAAATAATGAAACTTATGTTAATTTTAACGAGTGTAAAAGCATGTGTACATACATACATACATAACTTCACGCCAGTTCCCTTGCGGGGTAGGCACGAACAACAGAGCGCCATTTAGGCTTATTCTTACACACCTCACTTGCTTCTTTGACATTCATAACTCTTGTCATGCACGCTCGTCTGTTCTTAAGGCTCCTGACATCACCTTCTGCTAGTACACGATCGATTTGATCATGGAAGGTGTGTCGTCGCCTACCACGACTTCTGCATCGTATATCTGTTTCGTCATTCTTTCATCATGCATTCTTTCCACATGCCCGAACCACCGGAGCATTCCTTTCCTTAGCATGTGTGTCTGTACATATGTGTATTGTGTGGATGCTATCTGCAATATTTTTAACAAAAATAAAACCGATTTCGAATTAAAAAGCATTGAATACATATTTTCTACATCTTGAAGTCAGTGCCAAGTAAATCATGAAAAACAACAAAATTGCGAAATGCACCGACTTCAAGTTGTTCAAATCAAATCAAATAACATTGTTGTACAAAATATTTATTTTTTATTTTGAAATTAAGTCATGATAGCATAACGGCAGTTTTCTGACATAATATGCGTATTGTTGCAAATTACCACGTGCTAACCGATGTGTCAAACCTGCCAAGCCGCCTTGGACAAGCGTAGCACGTATACTGTCCGTTCCTCTGTAGTGGCAGGTCCGAGCCCAGCAGTGGGACGTGGGAGAAACAAAACTTGAGCAATTGATGCAAGATAAATTGCTCCTACAAGGTTAATCACCCTTAACCTCACTCTAAGTACCGTCGTTAATGTCCCCCGAATAGTGTGCTCGAGCACTCTGTAGATGTGAAATCCATTAGGGGGAGTTGTCATCGCAAACATTGCAAATGAAGTGCTCACGGGATGGGAGCCTAAAGGGGGAACAGCCCTAAGGTTAAAAAAGATTGTTTTATCTTTAAGGCTTGGCAACTAGGCCTTTAAGCCAGTCAGTCAGACGTCAGTCAACGGAGTTCTTGTGAACTCAAATGGCCACATTTGGCTATATAGTTCACATTTCTAGCAAAAACACATAATTACTACTCAAAAACTATCAATATCCTACAACTATTGTTCATTTTAGAGTAATTTAACACATTTTTAGAAAATAAAACTGCACAGAACAACGTCCTCTTTCAGTTCCCGCCAAAAATTCCGGTTAAAAAAGGGCATCACTAGTGCCACAGAGTGAAGCTATGTTGGGATTATTGACATTGCATATTATGGACATTGACAATGACAGTTTTCTTACGCACCTTATCACCAACCAGGAGTCAACGAGTAGAAATGGTAATAAAAGATGTAAGCTGAACGCATACTACTATATTAAACATAAATAATTTAAAAATAAAAAACTTCATTTAAAAAAACCGACTTCAAAAACTAAAAAGTATAAAATAACTTATTTCTAAAGCTATTGTTATTAATATATTTTATCTAAAACATCTTAATGTCGGTGCTTAGTAATTTTCTAAATATAGTAATTTTTATGTTTTACTTTGCACCGACTTCAAAATGTTTTAGATAATATATATGAATAATAATAGCTATAGAAATAAGTTATTTTATACTTTTTAGTTTTTGAAGTAACTATCCGTGCAGGAACGGAGAAAGAATACAATTTCCTGCGTTGGGGCGGCCTGTCGTAAGAGGCGACAAAACAACCGACAGCCAGGTGGTAGGGCATTTGCCCGACTGGATGGCTACCACCCCTGGTCTAGAGCATGTCGCCATAACAATTTTGAGTTGCGTTCCGGCATTAGTGACCAGATTCCAGACTCACTTAAGAGAGCAGCAGCGCATTTGTAGCACCTTTGGTGTTGCAAATGTCCATAGGCGATGGTAACCGCTTTCCATCCAGTGGGCCGTCTGCCTGTCTGCTGAACTCCTGCAATAAAAAAAAAAGAAGTCGGTTTTTTTAAACGAAGTTTTTTAATTTTATTTGTTACTTTTTGGTGTCTAGCTATGTATGGGTAGAGCTACGAAAGGTGCCGCGCTCCTTAAAAAATATAGGTCCCAAGAAACGGGAACAAAAAAATGTTCGTAAAATGAAAACTACTGGACCAACCTATGTTAAATTTTTAGGGGACCAAATGGCAACTATTCCGCATAAAACTAAAAAAGAATCACGTAAATCGGATCATAAATCTCAGAGTAATCGGTGTATATACATAAAAAAAATACCAATCAAGTTGAGAACCTCCTTCTTTTGGAAGTCGGTTAACAAAATATAAGCAAAGTAAAGTCTACTGGGATTAACAGACTATCTTGTGAGCTGAAAGCCTCAGTTAAATACCCGGATTAAGTTTAATAGCAATGTTTCTTATAACTTAATAGTATTCATACATACATACATACATAACTTCACGCCAGTTCCCTTGCGGGGTAGGCACGAACAACAGAGCGCCATTTAGGCCCATTCTTACACACCTCACTTGCTTCTTTGACATTCATAACTCTTGTCATAGTAGTATTCTATAGTCGTAATTTTGTTTATATGGATCCAATAGTTTCTGGGAAACAAAGATGGCCGCGGCCATGACGATTTTGTAATGGGCGCTCTACATACTCGCGAAAAACGGAAATCTGCAATGATTTCCAGCGAGAATGTAAATTGCCCTTAAGGGCTTGTGTTTGCCAAAATTTCTACCAAACCCTTAAAGCTGTAATTTCGCGCATCCCTAAAAGAATAGCCTAAGATACTCATTATAACATCAGCTATCTGTGAGTAACAGTCCCACCAAAATCGGTACAGCCGTTTAAGAGATTAGGCATTTTTTTATATATATATAAGTACTTTCATATGCATTTAGTAAAAATTTGTTATTTTGATATTACAAACAGACACTTCAATAATAAAACTACGTTTTAACGGTTTTAAGCGCGGTAATTTTATTTGATTTTGGTTTTTCCGACGTTTCGGCCACTTTTCAGTGGCCGTGATCACAGAAGACAAAGATGTCAAGTGTCAACGAGTATTGTTAAAGTTTTATTTAGCCTACCGCCAACTTGTTCATTTTAATTATAAATTAGATTAGGCTCCCATTGAGTAAATAATAAACATAAACAAAATTAAAATTAAATAATTAAAATTAACAAGTTGGCGGTAGGCTAAATAAAACTTTAACAATACTCGTTGACACTTGACATCTTTGTCTTCCGTGATCACGGCCACTGAAAAGTGGCCGAAACATCGGAAAAACCAAAATCAAATAAAATTATCGCGCTTAAAACCGTTAAAACGTAGTTTTATTATGCATACAAGTTGCGAAAACTTAAGAAAATATTAGAATCTTCAATTTTATTTATCTGTATAGATTTGTTTTAATCTTAAGAATATAAATTTAAAAATAATATTTTCTTAAGTTTTCGCGACTTGTATACATAATAAAACTACGTTTTAACGGTTTTAAGCGCGGTAATTTTATTTGATTTTGGTTTTTCCGACGTTTCGGCCACTTTTCAGTGGCCGTGATCACGGAAGACAAAGATGTCAAGTGTCAACGAGTATTGTTAAAGTTTTATTTAGCCTACCGCCAACTTATTAATTTTAATTATTTAATTTTTAATTTTGTTTATGGTTATTATTTAATCTATGGGAGCCTAATCTAATTTACTACCGCTTCGCAACATGTTATGGCTTGAAGAGAAGAAGCGGCGCAAGAAACTCTTCAGCAAACATGCCTAGCTCTAATAATTTTATATAATATTAAAATGGGTGGAAGGAAAAATAAAAGTAATTATCAGTCAAGTTGGTTTGTGTTCCGTTGTACGCAGAAAGAGCTCACAGTGTCTTGAGGTCTGGCAGCTGGTTTTTGCTGGGTTTGGGTCTTAATAGTTTTGATAATTGGATCCCAAACAGGTGGTACTTGCCAACCATCTTCTCTATTGAAATTTGGGTGTTTTTTGATTTCAATAGCCTCACGCATCATTCTAGGTATGAAACGATTCTCTTTCGCGAGGATTTGTGGGTTATCGAATCTGATGTAGTGGTTGGGTTTATCCAGCGTGTGTTCACTGATCGCAGACTTCGTAGACCTTGTGTGTTTCATGTCAGCAATGTGTTCTTTTACTCGTGTTTTTATGCTCCTCTTTGTTTGCCCAATGTATGACAATCCACACTCACAATCAAGCTTGTAAACCCCTGCATCCTGGAGTGGGATATTGCATTTCACAGGTCTCAGAAATTGGGTAATCTTTTTCTGCGGCTTGAAATATGTTTTGATTGAAGCTCGCCTGAGGATGTGACCAATTCTGTCTGTGACTCCCTTGATGTAGGGTAGGGTAGGGTTTATTTTTCCTTCCACCCATTTTAATATTATATAAAATTATTAGAGCTAGGCATGTTTGCTGAAGAGTTTCTTGCGCCGCTTCTTCTCTTCAAGCCATAACATGTTGCGAAGCGGTAGTAAATTAGATTAGGCTCCCATAGATTAAATAATAACCATAAACAAAATTAAAAATTAAATAATTAAAATTAATAAGTTGGCGGTAGGCTAAATAAAACTTTAACAATACTCGTTGACACTTGACATCTTTGTCTTCCGTGATCACGGCCACTGAAAAGTGGCCGAAACGTCGGAAAAACCAAAATCAAATAAAATTACCGCGCTTAAAACCGTTAAAACGTAGTTTTATTATAAATTTAAAAAGTTATAAATATAACACCTTTTTTCTCTTTTATACTTTCTTTTCACTTTATATTTTATTTGCTTCCGTGTCTGTGTAAGTCACTTGAATGACCCTAGCGGAAGATCAGCGCTGGTTAACCTAACCAGCAACAGGCTGAGCTAGGACCAATTTAGAGCTACACTTGCTTCGTTTTTTTTAATGCATGTTACATTGTACATTTATTTATTTATGCTAGTAATGTATTTTCATTTGTGTTGTAGTTATGAGGCGTAGAGGTAAGGAGAATCATCTCTGTATATTCAAATTCAAAAGTTTTTATTCAAAATAAGTTCCACTGGAGAACACTTTTTGAAGGTCATACATGTAAGTTAACTTCCTATTCTATATACACCGCTTCGCAACGTGTTGATGCTGTAAAGGAGAAGAAGCGGCAAGAAACTCCCCAGCAACACGTCTAGCTAAATATTGTGCCTCTTTATATTTCATATTCTATTTATATCTCAAATTCTTTTTTTTTATATAAGTTTTATACAGAAGTATGTTAAAGAATTACTTTTTGAAGAATGAATGGAGTTGTAGCAAACAATGCATACTCAATAAGATCAAGGCAATAAAAAGAAGAATATATAAAGAAGTGTCCATCGCAATGCATTAAATTAGGGTGGCGCCACTTTGGCATTAGGGTGAATTTTAACGAAAGCTCCAAAAGTTATTAGAGTAGTATTATAGTGTTTTAGTTTTATAAAATTAAATATTACAAAATCACTATTTTTTTATTTTTTTTTATTGCAGGAGATCAGCAGACAGGCAGACGGCCCACTTGATGGAAAGCGGTTACCATCGCCTATGGACATTTGCAACACCAAAGTTGCTACAAATGCGCTGCTGCTCTCTTAAGGGAAACTGGAACCTGGTCACTAATGCCGGAACACAACTCTAGGTTGTTATGGCGACATACTTTAAACCAGTGGTGGTAGCCATCCAGTCGGGCAAATGCCCTACCATCTGGCATACTAACACTAAGCGTATTATTCAAAATTCACGAAATATAATCACCATTCACGTTTTCACATAACAATTATTTGAGGTTATATTAAGTAAATTACTTTATACTACGTAAATAGTTGACGTTTGATAACAATGTACTGTCACCAACTACTCTAGTCGCCAAAGATCCGCGGCATACTTCGATTCGTCTACAACAGCTACATTCATACCATACCCTTTGTCTACATCAGCGCCATTGTGGACGATTTTTGAACTGTCATTTACAGCTTACAACTGGACACTTCTTCAACTATTTTCCTATATGAGATGATTCTTCTTACTTCTACCCTCCATAGTTGTAGGTAGTTCGAAATAAATGTTTTTTCTTTCTTTCATATTAAATATGGATAAATTTTATCCATCAGGAATTCCGTCAGGTTAAATAGCCGCCTACTATTTTAATTAAGCAAAGAGCTCCATTGCAAAAGCAATTAACCAACTTTAAATTTATTATAGTAATTAGCTGTTTATCCACTTCAGTTATTAGTGGCCAGTTTTAAAGTTTTCCACTAACTTTAGCATTTACCCTGCTTTACTGCCTCTAGTTCAATATGCAAATTAAATAATTGTCAAACTTTCCAGGTAGTTCGTATTCTAATCTACCTACGTTATTAGGTTTTCATTATAAATGCAACAACTTACTATATTCAGGTTAATAAGCCCATAACTTTAGTTTTTTTTTATTACAGGAGATCAGCAGACAGGCAGACGGCCCACTTGATGGAAAGCGGTTACTATCGCCTATAGACATTTGCAACACCAAAGTTGCTACAAATGCGCTGCTGCTCTCTTAAGGGAGACTGGAACCTGGTCACTAATGCCGGAACACAACTCAAGGTTGTTATGGTGACATACTTTAGACCAGGGTTGGTAGCCATCCAGTCAGGCAAATACCCTACCACCTGGCTGGGGGTTGTTAAGTCGCCTCTTACGACAGGCCGCCCGGCCGCAGGAAATAGTATTCTTTCTCCGTTCCTGCACGGATAAAAAAGTCTAGCAGAACCAAAAATGAATACTAATTCCTATAATTTGGTGCCGCAGCAAGGCATCGCCTGTCTGGATGTCCACCACCCCTGGTCTAGATTATGCCACCATAACAACCTTGAATTCTGTTGAAGTGAAGCTGCGATCTAAGATGGCGCTCGCTTACCTAGATTAACGTCGATCCGAGTCTAAAATCCGCTAAAAATAACTAAATACGCATGTAACAATACCAAGTTACACGGGAACAGTGATTTTTAAAGTTTACCAAGGATGTCTAGTGGAATTTGAAGCAAAAATCCTTTTAATATTTTCTTAAGTTTTCGCGACTTGTATACATAATAAAACTACGTTTTAACGGTTTTAAGCGCGGTAATTTTATTTGATTTTGGTTTTTCCGACGTTTCGGCCACTTTTCAGTGGCCGTGATCACGGAAGACAAAGATGTTAAGTGTCAACGAGTATTGTTAAAGTTTTATTTAGCCTACCGCCAACTTGTTCATTTTAATTATTTAATTTTAATTTTGTTTATGGTTATTATTTACTCTACGGGAGCCTAATCTAATTTCAAGCCATAACATGTTGCGAAGCGATAGTAAATTAGATTATATATAGATTAGATATATTAAAATTAAACAATTAAAATGAACAAGTTGGCGTTAGGCTAAATAAAACTTTAACAATACTCGTTGGCACTTGACATCTTTGTCTTCCGTGATCACGACCACTGAAAAGTGGCCGAAACGTCGGAAAAACCAAAATCAAATAAAAAAAAACCTTTTTGTCATAATTCGGCGATGTTTACCAAAGTACATTTAACATAATACATTTCTAATATCTGTTAGCTTCTTTTAAACAAATAATGCGTCTGTTAACTATCACAAAGTGTTAAAGCTCTTGCTTCCAAAATTATAGTCATTATCACTAAAGTAAACGCCATAGGCTATGTTGACAAACCGTCGTAACTAAAGCAACTTGATACTTGCACGATGTTTGATGTTGTACTAAAAATCACTAATAAGTATTGAAATTACTTTTGACCTAATATTGGAGTTGCTAGAGTTTAGACAACGCGAAAGTGGCGCCCCTATTATTATCTGATTTATTTTGCCACCCTGTAAGTAATATATTTTTATAGTAAACCTTAAAAATCTTATACTAATACATAAAGCTGAAGAGTTTGTTTGCTTGAACGCGCTAATCTCAGGAACTACTGATCTGATTTGAAAAATTCTTTCAGTGTTGGATAGCCCATTTATCAAGGAAGGCTATAGGCTATATATCGTCACGCTAAGACCAATATGAGCGGAGCACCATGGAACGTTTTAAAATCGGGGGGGTATTTTAGCTTACTTTTTTTAAACTATTCCACGCGGACGAAATCGCAGGCAGAAGCTAGTAAAGTATATAATTAAGCCTACATTGAGCATCTACGTCTTGGATTTATAGAATATTAATTTGTGAAACCAACCAAAACGCATTGAATAAACATCGCGAGTTTGCCATCTTTCCTCTCAGAAATTGCAAAAGTTGATTATCCGATTGAATATTATTTTTATACCTAATAAAGAAGAAAACATTTTATCCAAAAAAAGATAATTCGTCCTTAATATTTGTTGTAACATAATAATAATCGGCTGTCTCGTCCAGCGGCGGGTTCGTGTTGCCAGCTAATCCAATAACGGCCTGTCAGGGATGTCAGGTCTCCGCGCGTTTCGCTAAGCAACATAATAATTTAGCGAACAACCGACCGCTACAGTTAATTAATATCCGCACTCGAGTTACTGGCAAATAGAAACCTCTCGCCTTGTTCTTGGAGATCGAGTGTGATGTTTGGAGTGGAGATACAACGCCGAAAATGTCGTGCTAATTTAAGGTTAACCCAGTCAAACAGAATCGAAATTTACCGACATCAAAATAGATAAGATAGATAAGGTTACATTTTAGCTTATATTTAAGTATATCTATATACATATAATAAAACTGTAGAGGTCGAATTTCTGTACAACGAAAAAAAATGCTAAAAGCTGAGTCAGGGGATGTAGGAAGTGAAATAGAACTAATTTAGTCAAATTTTTTGTTTCTCTGTCTCTTTGTATCGGATAATCTCAGAAACGACTGGACCGATTTAAATGAAATTTTGTATGGTGGTAGCTTATATCCCTGGTTAACATATAGGATACTTTTGATACCGAAAAATTAAAGAGTTCCCGTGGGATAGTTAAAAAAAACTTACCACTTAGTAGAGTAATAAATATTAGGATGAAGAAGTAAGTGTTGATAGATAGTACTAAATTAGAATGTAGAAAATAAAATGTTATAAATAGGAAAAACACAAAAAATGTAGCAAATCTAGGTTTAAGAAAGAAGGACGGTTGCGCCGAGGAATACCTCCGTATAAATTCTTCCTCCCCATCCTCGCCATCAAGAAAAGAATAAGCTTTTAAAAGAAGAATGAGCAAAAGAAGACATATTCAGCTAGTGTCAGTGCTGTCACCGCAACATACCTATAGTGTAATTGTTGGAACACAATAAATAAATAAATACTGTTATAACCGAATTTAATGCTCAGAAACCATATCCTAGTGTCTGTGTGAACCTCCGCGGGACGAGTGGACGGGTGGCGAGGTAAGTGACTCTTCCCTTGCTTCTTGTTCCACGTCCCTTTGCCTTCTCCCGGCCATCGCATCGCGCCCGCAAAGGATGTTGATTAGAACATAAGGATCCATGTAATAAAAATAAGTTTTTATAATATAAATATATATATATATATATATATATATATATATATATATATATATATATATATATATATATATATATATATATGGTAAAATTGCATAAAGGCGGAACCTGAAAATTACGCATTTTTTGTATTCAAAGACTTTACATATGGTTTTCTATGGTACAATAACGACACTAAAATCATCGGTAAGCCATCATTTAGGCAAAAAATTAATAAACAATATAATTAATTACGAAATACGTGCATTATATCGCTAGAAATAATATTCAATTTTAGCGTGACGACTTACCTAATTATAATAAAAACACAATTATTTTAATTTTGGGATTAGTCTGCAAATATAACATATATGACATGATCAAAATAACTAATAATTATAAAATCAAATATTACGTTTAAAAAAAACAGAATCGAAACTACGTATGTACATATTATCACGCCTGTTTCCCACAGGGATAAGCAAAGAAGATGGATCTCTACTTGTCACGATATCAACATATATCTTTTGCGTCAACTACTTCATTATTCTTGTTTTTTACAACTACTAAGGCCAGTTCGATCGGTGTGATACCACGTAAACTCAGAAAATCGGCGTGGAGCGATTAACTTTGAACAGGGTGAAGGTAAGGAAAGGAATGCTCTGGTGGTTCGGGAATGTGGAAAGAATGCATGATGAAAGAATAACAAAACAGATATACAATGCAAAAGTGGATGGATGCAGAAGTCGTGGAAGGCCACAACACACCTTCCATGATCAAATTGATCGTGTACTAGCAGAAGGTGATGTCAGGAGCCTTAAGAACAGACAAGCGTGCATGACAAGAGCTATGAATGTGACAGAAATAAGTGAGGTGTGTAAGAATAAGCCTAAATGGCGCTCTGTTTTGTTCGTGCTTACCCCGCAAGGGAACTGGCGTGAAGTTATGTATGTATGTATGTAATCGTGTTTCGTAAGATGAGTGAGAGTTCCGGTGGCCCACTTCTCTTCCCTATCTCGACTTCTATCTATAATTCCATATCCCATCTCCATTGATGTCTCATCCCTTTATCTCGTCCTATGGCAAAGCGTTGGTGGTTTCTCCCCAGCTGGTGTTGCAAACGTCTGTAGGTAACCGTAACCACTTTCCATTAGATAGACTGTTAGCATGTTTGCCAGCTGATAATTTTTTTTTCGAAAAGGCTGTAGTAACTTAAGGTTAACGCACTCAAACTGGGCATCGACACTAGATGCACATTATCATGCCTGTTTCCCATAATGGTTAGGAAGAGACGATGGTTCTTCACTTTTTTTTTTATTGCAGGAGATCAGCAGACAGGCAGACGGCCCACTTGATGGAAAGCGGTTACCATCGCCTATGGACATTTGCAACAGCAAAATTGCTACAAATGCGCTGCTGCTCTCTTAAGGGAAACTGGAACCTGGTCACTAATGCCGGAACACAACTCAAGGTTGTTATGGCGACATACTTTAGACCAGGGGTGGTAGCCATCCAGTCGGGCAAATGCCCTACCACCTGGCTGTGGGTTGTTAAGTCGCCTCTTACGACAGGCCGCCCGGCCGCAGGAAATTGTATTCTTTCTCCGTTCCTGCACGGATAAAAACTTTCACTTGCGATATTCAAACTAGCGAAACTACGTTGTTTGGATACTGGCAAGCATGAACCATCTGACCAGTTTTTCTGACGTAATTTGCAGATTGTTGCCTGACGAAAAATAACTGTGAAAAAAACTGAACAGACATACGAACGGTCATGACAAACTCATAATGGTTTCTAAAATGGCTATAGTACCGTAATATTATGTGTCTAACATAAAATATCTTCTTAATAAAACTACGTTTTAACGGTTTTAAGCGCGGTAATTTATTTGATTTTTTTATTCCGACGTTTCGGCCACTATTCAGTGGCCGTGATCACGGAAGACAAAGATGTCAAGTGTCAATAAGTATTGTTAAAGTTTTATTTAGCCTACCGCCAACTTGTTCATTTTAATTTTGTTTATGGTTATAATTTACTCTATGGGAGCCTAATCTAATTTACCACCGCTTTGCAACATGTTGTGGCTTGAAGAGAAGAAGCAGCGCAAGAAACTCTTCAGCAAACATGCCTAGATCTAATAATTTTATATAAATCAAACTGCACACGGTGTGCAAATTTGATTAAAATCGGTCAAGTAGTTTAGGAGTCCATCGCGGACAAACAACGTGACACGTAATTTATATATATTAAGATAAAATGGGTGGAAGGAAAAATAAAAGTATTTATCAGTCAAGTTGGTTTGTGTTCCGTTGTACGCAGAAAGAGCTCACAGTGTCTTGAGGTCTGGCAGCTGGTTTTTGCTGGGTTTGGGTCTTAAGTTGCCAACCATCTTCTCTATTGAATAACAAAAATCATATAAATTACCGCGCTTAAAACTGTTACAACGTAGTTTTATTATAAAATATCAGACTTAAATAAAAAAGCATGACAATCAATTTAATAAAGATTATATATAAGACTAGCGGCCCGGCGCGGTTTCACCCGCGCTCTGTCCCGCTCCCGTGGTATATAGCATCCTGTTATATAGTCTATAACACTCCCTGTTAACGTAGCTGTCCAACAGGAAAAGAATTTTTAAAATCGGTTTAGTAGATCCAGAGATTACCCCCTACAACGTCACAAACGCACAAACTTTACCTCTTTATAATATTAGTATAGATTAATGGACTGTTATTTGACTCTGAGCGCTGCTATATCTTTACCTAAATTCCTTTTCCAGGCCCTATAGCAGACATAAAACATCTTGTCATCCTTGCCCGCTTCAATAAGTATTGTGGATGAACAGCAGAACAGCACATTTCTGTGTGTGCAAATTAATATAAACTTTATTTTCTGGATCATAAAGTTTATATTCAAAGCCCCTCCATCCGTCTAACTTTTAAAATAAATCTTAACTGTGAAATTTATTAATGTTGCGATCAACAAATTGTTGTTTTACACCTTGCGACCGCTTTAATATTGATGAGCGACCGGCGGGAGCTCGGGAGCAGCCGAAGGGAGCGAGCCGAGGCCTCGTTTTTAACCTCAACCTATGAATACATTAGCCTCCGCGCATAATAATGCTTTAAAAATAATGGCCTCATCGCGAAATCCTCCTTCCGAACGGATCTCACAGACTGGGATACCATGTCAAAAAATTGCTTAATATTGTAATCTAGTAATTTCTGTTCAAAACCTTTAAGAAGTCGTATTATGATATTTATCTTGAATCTCAGTTGTTAAACTTAACCTCGGCTCAGTTGTAAGTAATTTGCGGCTGACTGGAAACCGTGGGGATTTTTTTATAGGTAGGTAGCTCCAATAATTTTTATCCTGCGGCCGGGAGGCCTGTCGTAAGAGGCGACAAAACAGCCCACAACCAGGTGGTAGGGCATTTGCCCGACTGGATGGTTACCACCCCTGGTCTAAAGTATGTCGCCATAACAACCTTGAGTTGCGTTCCGGCATTAGTGACCAGGTTCCAGTCTCCCTTAAGAGAGCAGCAGCGCATTTGTAGCACCTTTGGTGTTGCAAATGTCCATAGGCGATGGTAACCACTTTCCATCAAATGGACCATCTGCCTGTCTGCTAACTTCCTGCAATAAAAAAAATAAAAATAAAGCCTTATTTCTAGAAACAATCGAGTTTTTGTACACAAGTACAAAAATTTCAATGTTAACTAACATTATTAATACATATTACAAAACTTTTTTTTACATATTAAAATATTTTTTTTCATATAACTTTCATATAACTGTTGCAGAACATTGTTCTTTAACTGTGTACCAAAAAAATCACATTTATATAGTAGCCGTAACAATTCGTCATAATAGCAGGCAAAGGAATCTGGTCAATACAGCCTCGTCTCCTCTCCTAAAATTGAAAACCCCTACAATTTTCATACTTCATACTTTAGAGCAAACTTTATTCAAAAGTTTTTTACATTTTTAATCTAGGCAAGCTGTCATTCTAAAATTTCACCTACATTTTGTATATTTTTTTTACGCTGGCAACATTAGTTAAGTAATCCGGTGGCGGCAGCCGGCTCTGACGATTCGCCCGCATTACCGCATCTTTTATTCCCGCTGTCTCGGATTCGCGGCTCACGGATTGCGTTCTTATAATCACCCGCGTTGTTATTGCTTACCCAATTTTAGGATAACGTAGATATTTTGGCAATAAATGAAGGTCCGTCTGTAGTATCGTCGTCAGCCATTCGTAGTCCACTGCTGGACGTAGGCCTCCCCAAGACGGCGCCACCCATCCCTGTCCTGTTTTCCTCATTCAGCGCCTACCGGCGACCTTGCACAGGTCGTCGGTCTATCGGGCTGGAGGGCGTCGGACACTACGTTTACCGAGACGCAGTCTCCACTCCAGGACTCGTCTGCTCCATCGGCCATCGGTCCTGCGGCGAACGTGACCGGCCCACTGCCACTTCAACTTGCTAATTTTGCGAGCTATGTCGGTTACCTTGGTTCTCTTACGGATATCCTCATTTCTGATTTTATCCATAAGAGAAACACTCAACATAGGTCGCTCCATAGCCGGTTGAGCGACTTGGAACTTGTGGACCAATCCTGCCGTCAGTGTCCATGTCTCGGCCCCGTAGGTCTGTAGTATATATGTGTATAACTATTTGGTCAATTGAAATTTGCTAAGAAGTGGTATTTTATCTGCCACGAGCTGGCTATCCTGCCCTGAAACAATAAAAATTTAAAACCCAATTGCAGCGCCACAGGATCTAATTGTGAATGTAAACCATCCCGTGATCCAGTCAAATTCACATAAAAACTCGCTGCGCACTTGTACGTCCTCCCACTTTAGGGTAACGAACCGTGTCTCCCAAAAAATAGGCATCTAATATTGATCTAAGGCTGAAGGCTGTTGCCCTTAAAATAGAAACACCACGCTTTTCGAACTCTGATTGGCAGATTTTACACTTCAATAATCTCGGTGTTCCGTAACCGAAGAAAATACTGGCTTTGGCATTGTTTTTATTGATGCTGTGAAATATTTGTTGCTTTGTTGACTTTCACTAATTGAGTTTGCGCGACGCCGTCTGTACGTAACGAGCCAGGCGCTGCTGAGCTGGTATCACGACGCCAAGTCACGAATTTAAAAACCTCATTTTCTAACTGAATAATTTACAAATAACATTTTCTTTTTTTAAAACATGGCTTCGCAAGGATTGCAAGTTTCACCAGTGTCAGCTATTAATGAAGGTCAAAGGTTAAGGATAATCTGCAAGCAAATGTGTAACGGGCGAAATCCGAAACTATATAGGTACTAGAGTTGACCCCGCGGCTGCCTTGCGGGTCAAACACTAGTGCGTGCCTCTTGTTTTGTTGCCTCTTATTTATTTTAGCGATGTACGATTAACAGTAATAATAGTATTAAAGATTGAAGAACACGTTTAGATGTCACTTTGCAATTATTTTCTATCGAGGAAATTTATCGAAAATGCGTTTTTTTTATTTTTTTTTTATTGCAGGAGTTCAGCAAACAGGCAGACGGCCCGCTTGATGGAAAGCGGTTACCATCGTCTATGGACATTTGCAACACCAAAGGTGCTACAAATGCGCTGCTGCTCTCTTAAGGGGATACTGGAACCTGGTCACTAATGCCGGAACACAACACAAGGTTGTTATGGCGGCATACTCTAGACCAGGGGTGGTCGCCATCCAGTCGGGCAAATACCCTACCACCTGGCTGTGGGTTGTTAAGTCGCCTCTTACGACAGGCCGCCCGGCCGCAGGAAATTGTATTCTTTCTCCGTTCCTGCACGGATAAAAGCACGGAGGATTGCGTTTTGAGTGCATGGGTTACCTCAGAAATATGATCAAGATTGACATATATTTTTTTCACCGCAATAAAGTATGTATAATTACTGTAACAACGACTCAGAAAACGATCAAAAAACGCTTTTTGTCTGTTGTCTCGCAGTTAAACAGCAGGCGTTAATACAGATTACATTGTATTAATTTTTTATGTTAGTACTATTTACCCTTCGTTTTATATCGCAAACTATCCCCTCTACCGGGTAGAAAAGTATTTTTGTACATTTTCAGTATTAAAACTACATTTAAACAAAATTGCAGTAAAACCGATTGACTACTCCTAGTAGCTTTTCCGTGAAGGCTTAACAGACAGACAGATCGAGTTACTAACGCATTTTTTATACAATATAATTTTTTATATCTATAAACTTGAGAAATGATTGGTCTCCCATACCAACTTTCATTCACTATTTCAACCCGTGATAGTTTTAATTATCTATCTCCCTTCTATCTATCTCGTCTATCTGTAAACTACATAAATGACAAAAATGATCACAATGACCAAAATGACCAGAACGACCAAGATGACCAAAATGACCAAATTGACCAAAATGATCAAAATAACCAAGAATGACAAAAATGACCAAATTGACCAAAATTACGAAATTGACTAAAATCACCAAGATGACTTAAACGGCGAACTGGAAAGTGTTTCGAAAACTGGTTCAGACGCATGTAACTTTGTATAGAGGCTGGTGGAAAGTACTTTCCAAAGATTTAATAAAAAATATTTACCTATAGAACTTCTTTTTTTTTCGCAAAACTGAGTGAATTACGCGAGAGCAGTAATCCGTGAGCGACTTAAAAGCGACTTTGCCAGGTGGTAGGGCATTTGCCCGACTGGATGGCTACCACCCCTGGTCTAAAGTATGTCGCCATAACAACCTTGAGTTGTGTTCCAGCATTAATTACCAGGTTCCAGTTTCCCTTAAGAGAGCAGCAGCGCATTTGTAGCAACTTTGCTGTTGCAAATGTCTATAGGCGATGGTATCCGCTTTCTATCAAGTGGGCCGTCTGCCTGTCTGCTGAGCTCCTGCAATAAAAAAAAATAAAAAAAATGGAAAATTCGGAGGCATACCGTCAGTTCTACGCAATAAAAAAGTGCATACATTCGAGTCACGTAAAAATTGATGGCGGCGTATCTTTAAATTTTAATTTATTAGTCTGTGTTCCGATTACAATTGTCAGGAAAAAGAAGATAATAACATCAGAGCAAAGTATTTTCGACAGTTTTAGTGCAATAGAGGGTAATTTTCAAATATAGAACAACGAAGTTTCGAATTTTAAAATCCGTTTTGTTTTTATGATTGCCAGTTTAAAATGGAATCATATATTTTTATTGTTATGGCTACGCTCGGTTTTAGTGTTGCCATGGGTAAAAGTTTTAGTTATCGTTATGATATTAAATTCCACTTTATGGCGGCTGTTTTATTTAAGAGTACTTCCGGCTAAGTTTATATATTGTACACTCAAATATTATTAACTATATAAAAAACTAATTTTTAACTAAAATTTTCTTTGAAAATAACTAATGAAACTTAACCTAATAAATTAATATCAATTATTTATGTTATAGAGGTTGAGAGTGTCGGGGTGAAGGTAAGGAAAGGAATGCTCCGGTGGTTCGGGCGTGTGGAAAGAATGACTAAACAGATATACAATGCAAAAGTGGACGGATGCAGAAGTCGTGGAAGGCCACGACACACCTTCCATGATCAAATTGATCGTGTACTAGCGGAGGGTGATGTCAGGAGCCTTAAGAACAGGCGAGTGTGCATGACAAGAGTTATGAATGTCAAAGAAGCAAGTGAGGTGTGTAAGAATGGGCCTAAATGGCGCTCTGTTGTTCGTGCCTACCCCGCAAGGGAACTGGCGTGAAGTTATGTATGTATGTATGTTAAACACAAGCGCTTTGAGTCCACCTTCATTATGCGCACCGCAAAGAAATGGAACGGAGTCTGTTTTTCCCAAAACCTAAAACCTGGGTGTCTTCAAGTACGGGGGAGGGGGGTGAAGAAGTACTTTTTAGGTCAGCGTGCTCGATCTTAGACCATATTTCCGCTCGAAATCGAGCAAGATAAAGGTCAAACCGGTCAAACGCGAACCTATATAGTAATAAAAAAAACAATCTATTCTTTTAGCATAAAAGAAACTAACTTCAAGACCAAAAGCAAAAATAAATATGTTTTACAACAACTTGAAGTCGGTGCCAAGCAAAATCTAAAAATTGTTATATTTTGCAAAGCCAAAAGGAAATTTTTACTTATTACATTTTTAAGTAGTGCCATATTTTAAGAACCTCGCTAACCGGAGAAAAATAATATTAAATGCTTCAAGAATCGATACTCGCTTACCATATATGTAATTAAATTCAAAAGCTTTCTGGTCCAATTCTTTAAACCATTATATTAATAAGAATATATTACACGTCTAAATATCGATATAGCTGCGTAATATTCTGTTGCTTAACACATTTTCATTCTGTTAGTTGGTTAATCGATTATTTATTCGTAATAGATATCTGTTATTTTATATTTTTTAAATGGCAATACAAAACATCTAAGCGTCAGCTATGTCACTGTCAAGTGTCATATGTCAGACAAAGCTGTATGCAGTTAATTCCTTTGCCTGACATTCTGACGAATAAAACACAAATGCATAAATTATTCGTTAATACAATAAACATCGTACCACTACTGTTCACATTGTACACTTATAGGTAGAATAAAACTTTTATTGAAAATAAAATTGCACAGTTTCAAGTACTGCCAAAAACTCTAGTATTATCGTAATGGAGGTTATGTCAATGTCAAACATTTATGGCCAAATTATATTTTTAGTCAAATTCTTGTAGAAAATGACAATCACACAAGTTCGAAGTTTTTAACGTCAAATAACATATATTTATAGTGTAGTTAGTTTAACATTCTATGTCTGTTTTGTCCACAGGATCACAGAATTTGAATTTACCGGCCAAATTTTTTTCTTTCTTTTATCTCATATATATGCACCTGACATTTTATCAACTACTGTGACATTGGCAAAATCAATGCTTATTGCGTTGGAGCCATAATCCTCCAAAAAAGAAGAAGAAGAATCACACATGGGTTTCTAATGTAATAAGCTACCTGACCACATTGTAATTATGCGTGTAGTTGACCAGGTCGGCGGCTCCTAAGAAACCCATCAGTCTCCTCTGTTGTTGTTTTTTGTATGTTTTACTAGCTGTGCCCGCGCCGCCGTCCGCGTGGAATTTGTTTTCAAACCCCAATTTTGAAACATTTTGCATTGCTGCTCCGCTCCTATTGGTCTTAGCGTGATGATATATAGCCTATAGCCTTCCTCGATAAATGGGCTATACAACACTGAAAGAATATAATATTTTAATAATATTTAATAATATAAATGTGAGGTCACGAAGTTTAGAATCCCTCCCACCGTTTTTCACACTTTGTTTCAATTCTACTGCGTGTGAACTGCTCACACACATATTCTTTTAATTCGAAACAAGGCCTGAAGTGGTCTCCAAGTCAGAATCTGATGAATGGATCCTAGGGAAATCGAGAGTAACCCTTGAATATTACAACAAAAAAAACTACAGGCAAAATGCGAACCTCCTCCTATCACGGTCTTATTGTATCAAATACTAGCTTCTGCCCGCGACTTCGTCCGCGTGGAATAGTAAAAAAAACCCCCCCGATTTTGAAACATTGGTGCTCCGCTCCTATTGATCTTAGCGTGATGATATATAGCCTTGAAGTAGGAAACCTATGGAAATGAAACGTCAATAAAAAATGCGTGCCACTGTGACGTCATCTGGCCACTAAACATGGCGGTTTTAGTGCTGTCCAGAAGATTTTAATGTTATTAGGTTTTATCGATAAACGTCCCTGGCTCATTTTATTTTCAATATTATTGAGTATAAATTATTTGTAGAATTTATACTTTAATAGGAAGTAAGTATATTGTTATGTGCAAAGATACTTTGATTTAGATGTGTGAAATCTAAGAAAAAGTTCGTGTTTCAAATTTAACGAGTAAACGATATGACGATTTTTAAAAGTTGCTACACTGATTTGATAAAGTTCTCGTTTGACAACACAGTGACCACAAAACATAAACATATGGCGTAGTACAGTGCCATCTGCCCATCTCTAGCATGCTAAATTTTATCGTCGTTTCGTATGTTGCCGTCTCGCTTGTACTTGCGTATATGCCGGAAAGGGATGGAAGCTTTATGTCGGCGATAAAACGTTAGCATGCTAGCTAGCTATGCTGTTTTGGATATCAAAATAAGAGTATGTGTTTTTCCTATGAAAAACACGTACTCTTATTTTGATATCCAACAGATTAATTAGATTGTAATAGAGAGGTAAGTAGTCTAAACTACTTACCTCTCTATTACAATCTATTTTAATTGTGTTGCTGATTCTAAATTCCGTAACACATTACCGCAACGCACCTCAAGATAGGTGCGCTGCACCATAAGTGAGAGTGATTCAAATTTTAAGCTTATTAAGGGCCGCGTGATAAAAAAAAACAAAACTCCTACAGAACATTTATTTAATTACAAACGTCATTCCTTATGACTTCCGCTCTAAAATCATTTAATTATTAAAAATTTAACGAATTTACAATAGTTTTTATTAAAGTAAAACTAATAAAGCCATAAGTTTATAATATGAGTTTTATTTGTACCTTAGATGTTTTACATGGAATACAAAATTCAAAGAAGTGACACCATCAGTTTTGGTTTATTCCTCTAAAGATGTCAAAGCATATTACTTTTATCTAAGTAGGTTCAATAGCTTCACTATAAAGAGTCTGTATATACAAAATCTAACATCTCTTGAAGCTAAAGAACAGCAGAGTCCTTAAATGTGCAGCATATACCAAGGTAGAGGTGTCAGGACCGGCCAAAACAGGAATTGTTTCCAACTAGTTTTCTTTTAATATGCCAGTTTTATGTTGGCTGGCATGTCGCTGCAAAATATTGAAATATTAGTTTAGAATAATTGTGTCCACAGTATTTTTTTCATAAAATTTGCTTAAATTATGACATTATCATTCAAATTGGCCAAATACATTTCTTGGATGGAATCACAGCCACAAAACCCATAAGTTTTTCTAAAATAGTTATATAGAATGAGAATGACATAGACTACAACTAGTAACTAGCATATCAGTAATAAGGTAGCAGCAACAAGTATATCAAAGGCTAAAAGTGAAAGTACAAATTTCAATTGTACGAGCGGTCTCCATGAGGGTGAGAGGCACGAGAAGACATATTAAGGCCTTCGACTGCGAAGACGGAGCAGGAATTATATAATAAGCCGACAGTCCAACGACTATCCTGCTGATCATCGTCCCACCATACAAAACTTGTATATTAATTTTGATCCTTTTATAGCACGTTTTGTTATAAAATAATATGTATGTATTAAAATATGTATATAATTTAAAAATAGTATATCAATACTAACTATAAAAGTATATACAGTATTAACTTACTCTTACAAATTTGAAGGGCACGGCATCATCTCGTAGTCGAGTCACATCCAGAGTTTTGTTGAAACATTTATCATCAAAATGTAGCGAGCAAATATAAATATATTTTGGATTTGGCTTTATATTTTCCATTCCAATGGCTTCCAGCCACTTTTTCTTTATACGCTCATTTCTTGGGATCCTGTAAAATATGTTTTAATTATTATTTTTGTATGTTTTAAGCGGGGTAGCATGATAAAATAAGAAATTTTATATAAGCAATCATGTTATATCGATATCAAAGTCGATAAATAATGTACAACCCCAGCTAATAAATTAACATTATTTAAGCGTAAAAATATAGTTAAATAAGTTAAATCCATTCATGACCTATAACTGCACATAAGAACCTTGCTAATTATAATGAAAATCTTCCTTTATTTTCCCGGAAACATTAACAATAAGCAATATTTTTAATGTTATTTACAGCGTACCTGTGTATGGTTAAAGATGACTGATTTGGTGTTTTTCTTATGCCGCACCCTATTACACTGCACACGGACATATCTGCGACGTAATTATTTATATTTGGCTTCAATTATTTTAAATCACAAGCAAAATATTGAAAGATAATTAGTTATTTTGATTTATACCACGACTTTTTGACAAGACAAGTACCAGGTGAACTGACTGATAATGACATTTGGGCACTAAACATGGCGGATTTTCGGCCTCATTAGGTATTTACGTATATTCATGTTCCACTTTATGTACGCACTGAAATACTGTTATATTGTTTTCCTGCGAGTTACAGTGCTGAGTAAGAACGAGATAGATATATGTTTATGTGTGTGCCTTCAAAATGGATGCTATTTGTATAAGCAATTGTACGTATAGAACAATATGTCGCGTCCCTATTATATACATACATACATACATACATAACTTCACGCCAGTTCCCTTGCGGGGTAGGCACGAACAACACAGCGCCATTTAGGCTTATTCTTACACACCTCACTTGCCTCTTTGACATTCATAACTCTTGTCATGCAAGTTCGTTTGTTCTTAAGGCTCCTGACATCACCCTCCGCTAGTACACGATCAATTTGATCATGGAAGGTGTGCCGTGGCCTTCCACAACTTCTGCATCCATCCACTTTTGTATTGTATATCTGTTTAGTCATTCTTTCAACATGCATTTTGAAGGTGACCTTAATAAAACGATTAAAAATCCAAGAAACAAAAATATTATTGCTGAACATACATTAAAAAAAATTCACGATGAATTGAGTACCTCATCCTTATTTGAAGTTGGTTAGAAAAAACTTTCTTCAAATTCCCGAAACTCAGAAATGTATTATTATATGTATCATAAAGGATGTGAGACATCTAATCGTAACATCTTACTTAAAGAGGGTAGTTCAATAATAAAACGCGTTATAACGGCTAATAACCGAACATCGTTTGAAATAACCGTTTACGCAATAGCGCTATAACGGCTGGACTGTAGGGCCCTTGGGTTTGATTGGGCTTATCTATGATCGGGTGGACAGGGGCGTTTATAGTTTCTGACTTAATTAATAATAACTTCTACTGCGACATTTATTGGGTGCTATTAACGACATTGATCGTGTACTAGCAGAAGGTGATGTCAGGAGCCTTAAGAACAGACGAGCGTGCATGACAAGAGCTATGAATGTCAAAGAAGCAAGTGAGGTGTGTAAGAATAAGCCTGAATGGCGCTCTGTTGTTCGTGCCTACCCCGCAAGGGAACTGGCGTGAAGTTATGTATGTATGTATTAACGAAATATAATCTATACTTTGTTATGTTGGCAAACTAGCAAACAGATCCGCTTGATGGCAAGTGGTTACCGTCGCCCATGGACATCTGCAACACTAAGGGAGCCGGGACGTTGCCTACCTCGTTGAGACTTTAAATATCTGTTTACGCCGTTTTTTTATTGCAGGAGTTCAGCAGACAGGTAGACGGCCCACTTCATGGAAAGCGGTTACCATCGCCTATGGACATTTGCAACAGCAAAGTTGCTACAAATGCGCTGCTGCTCTCTTAAGGGAGACTGGAACCTGGTCACTAATGCCGGAACACAACTCAAGGTTGTTATGGCGACATACTTTAGACCAGGGATGGTAGCCATCTAGACGGGCAAATGCCCTACCACCTGGCTGTGGGTTGTTAAGACTCCTCTTACGACAGGCCGCCCGACCTATACTGTAGCGCTTTGGAAAAACCACTGGAGCAGAATCATTCCATAGTTTGCTCACGTATGTACGACTTACAGGTGTCGAGGAAGTGTGGATGAAGTCCCAATTGCCGGCGAGTGGTGCGATGATGAAATGGTGACGTCGGCACACAATCAAACAGCCCATCAGAACACTCTTAGAGGGCCAACGTCTCTTCTGCGACTTAAAGGTTCTACACCGTCTGTAAGTTCGGGATCATCAAGGAGTTAAGTGGGAGCAGCTGGGAATACATTTCGTGCCATACTGGGTCCAATGAATAGGAAGTAGGACCCGCGACGACCGCGCAGCGTATGCGAAGACTCTGGTAAAGACGTTGCCGATTACTCCGCTAAACCTAAACCTGCGTCCCATACCCGCCCTTGTGTGGAAGAATATGAGGTCAACAAGCTTTGGTCCAACTTCACCAACAGAGGTTAGACCCACCGCAACCCATAATGCAGCGGTCCCCTGCGATGGAATCATGGGAAGAGATTTTGCGCATACCTGCGTCTCTAGAGGCCAGTCTGACGACGGTGTCCGAATTTCGCATGTGCAGCATAATACACTATATATATATATATACCTATTAATATTATAAATGCGAAAGTAACTCTGTCTGTCTGTTCCGTTTTCACGGAAAAACTACTGGACCGACTTGGCTGAAACTCAGTATAATATATACTCGGTACACATATAATTTGAATACCGAGAGTGGCCAAGGGATACTTTTTATCCCGGATAATGGGATACATTTTGGGATAGATTTATGTAAAGTTTATCTCGGAAACTAGGACGGGTTTTGTGATTTTGTCCATTTCGTCGACTGGGTCTACTAGGTCCACTGGGCCCACTTGGTCCATTGGGTCCACTTTGTCCACTGGATCCACTGGGTCCACTTAGACCACTGGGTCCACTGGGTCTACTGGGTTTACTTGGTCAACTTGGTCCACTGGACCCACTGGGTCCACTAGGTCCGTTGGGTTCACTTTGTTCACTGAATCCTCTGGGTCTAGTTGATCCACTGGGTCCACTGGGTCCACTTGGTCCACTTGGACCATGTTATCTATTTTGTAATTTTTGTCAAGTTTTGTCATTTATGTAGTTTACATATAGACGGGGGTGGTATAGTTTGCGATATAAAATTAAGTGAATCTTTCGGGGGCAAATACATACAAATTTAATACAATGTAATCTGTACCACTTGCTCTTTAAACAAGATAAGAATAATGATTTCATTGATCAAAATATTTTACGCTAACAAGAACAAATAAAGGAAGAAAAGTTCACAGAGTATAACAAGTTAAAAGAAGTCTAAACACGTACAAAACATTAAAACACTTTTTGTTTCTGCCTTCTCCGAGAGAAATTTGAGCATTTGTATACTTTCCGTGTACTGATGTAGAACGTAACAGCTTTTTGGTATTTGCTCGAACTTTAACCGACTTCACAAAGTAGAGAATGAATGAATGAATGAATCATTTATTGCTAAAATGTTACAATATGCGTTGTTTTGATACATTTTGCCTTATTAGGCGTGCAATGTCCAAATACATGTCATAATTATTCAACTAAATTTACATTAATATATATAATGTGATTTACTTTATATTCGTAAATTAAAGAACTAACTGTTGCTCTGAAGAGAGAATTTTTATTATAATATTTATTATTAATACGCTATACACTGTTTTTGTATGTGAATGTATAATTACGCAACTCACCTGAAAAGAGTCTATGTATATATGTATGTATGTATGTACCTGAAAAAAGAGACAACATTTAAAGTTAATTAATTCACAATTTCAATTAATCTAGTACGTTGAGGAATTTAAAATATCACTTAATCTGTTGTTAACTGACTAAAACACTATGACAAGTGACATTAGATTGACACTTGACGTATATATACATCATGATAATACCACTATGCGCGCCAAATTCAAATCAAACGAAGTTACTCTTCATTTATATATATATATATATATATATATATATATATATATATATATATATATATATATATATATATATGAACGAATGAATGAAAACACTTTACCGTTCACCAAAAATTAAAACTACGTTCTTAAAACTAGGTACAGTAAATATTGAACAGAGAGCGGCCTTATCGCTTAAAGCGATCTCTTCCAGGCAACCCCCTAAACTAGGGGAAAATATGAAGACAGCAGTGGCGGTGAAGACAATAAATAATATGAAACATTCCAAGAATAAGTAAATAAATAAATAATAATATACTTTTCAACACACTTGCTCATAAAGTGGCTCTATGGTCACCGCAATTAGGCACAGAATGACACCCATTATCAAACTGTGAGTAAAAAACATTATAACTCACTAGTGAGTTATAGATTATTTTTTTAAATTTTATTGGTTGCGTTGCTTTGTTCCTAAAAAAGTTTTTATTAAAAAAAAAAGATCGTGTTCTATAGAACAAATAAATTAATGTTCCTATTACTTGCTCATTTCATGCAATTTCTTATTTAAATAGATAATTTTAACTCGTACGTGTTTAATAAATAAAACTTTCACTCATATATAACTTTTTTTTATCTACTAAATAAAATGAGTTTTTGTTGTTATTTTATTCACAAGTGTGTTGAAAATCGTCGTATGATACACGTGTGTATTGATGATTACCGTCCTCGGCCCTCTTAAGACCCTCGCCTACGGCTCGAGTCTCAATGGCGCCTCGGCGGTAATCACCAATGTTACACACTAGTACCATAATGTACTATTATATACTATACAAAAACAAAATATATGTATATACATGACATAAAATATTACAATTAAATTATATGTCTAGTTACAAAATATTATTAGGCATGTCATTGTCATCTTATATTCATTTACTGTATAATAAAGTTTTTAATATAATTATCTTAAGGGACTTTTAATAGTACATTATGGTACTAGTGTGTAACATTGGTGATTAGCGCCGAGGCGCCATTGAGACTCGAGCCGTAGGCGAGGGTCTTAAGACAGCCGAGGACGGTAATCATCAATACACACGTGTATCATACGACGTTTTTCAACACACTTGTGAATAAAATAACAACAAAAACTCATTTTATTTAGTACATAAAAAAAGTTATATATGAGTGATAGTTTTATTTATTAAACACGTACAAGTTAAAATTATCTATTTAAATAAGAAATTGCATGAAATGAGCAAGCAATAGGAACATTAATTTATTTGTTCTATAGAACACGATCTTTTTTTTGAATAAAAACATTTTTAAGAACAAAGCAACTCAACCAATAAATTTAAAAAAAATCTATAACTCACTAGTGAGTTATAATTTATTTTAGTCACAGTTTGATTATGGGTGTCATTCTGTGCCTAATTGCGGTGACCATAGAGCCACTTTATGAGCAAGTGTGTTGAAAAAGAAATTTAAAGGCTGCACTCGTAACATTTCTGGCAGTTTATTAAATACTAGCTATGCCCGCAACGTCATCCGCTTGGAATTTGCTTTGAAAACCCTCCGATTTTGAAACTTTCTTCATTATTGCTCCGCTCCTATTGGTGTTAGCGTGATGATATATAGCCTATAGCCTTCCTCGATAAATGGGCTGTATAACACTGAAAGAATTTTTCAAATCAGACCGAAGTTCCTGAGATTAGCGCGTTTAATCAAACAATATTACTATATTTGGCTACAACACTAATACTTACATTTTAAATATCGCGATATCTTTTGAATGAAACGTCCGAATTGAATAATTCAAAAAGTTCTAGAAATGTATTGAATTCGTCTTAAATTCGGAGTCATTTATTTTGATAAGGATTAATACCAAGGTACAAAATAAAGAGTTTTTGAAGCGACGGCATTGTATTTATTAAAAAAAATAAAAGGAGAAACACTTATTGTGAGATAACTACAATAGTTAGACATATGGTTACGCAATATTTTTTGTAGACAATTATATGTTCTGCAAAGTGGTAGTACATTGTTTTGTTCTATAATCAATAGTTTTCGCAGGGCACGCCGTGTAAGGATTTTTTCGGATCATTTTTTTACACCTTCAGTTACATTATTGGACTTTTAGTAAGGATCCCTAATTTTTTTGAATATATAATATAGCCTATAGCCTTCCTCGATAAATGTACTATTCAACACTGAAAGAATTTTTCAAATCAGACCAGCAGTTCCTGAGATTAGCGGGTTCAAACAAACAAACAAACTCTTCAGCTTTATATATTACTATAAGGATGATAGGCGCCATACAGTAGATACTTTTGCGCATCATGGCCGTCTTTGAAGAGCAAATACAGACTCTATGCTGATCCCGTCTCTACCGAACAATTACATCGGAGAGCTGGGGAAATAACTTCGGGTTACTTTTGACGAATACCGCAGTTCCAAAAATATATAAACACGGTAAAGTTAGAATGTTATATCTTTTAAATAAAGGTTTACACGAGTCTGTTGGTTTAAGATTAAATGTAGTCCTTACGCATCGTTTTTGCTGTTTGAATACTTTGCCTACGTCTGTAGAGTTGCCCCAACATATAATTCCGTATCTTATCTTATACAGCTTATAAAGCTGAAGAGTTTGTTTGTTTGAACGCGCTAATCTCAGGAACTACTGGTCTGATTTGAAAAATTCTTTCAGTGTCTAATAGCCCAATTATCGACGAAGACTATAGGCTATATATCATCACGCTAAGACCAATAGGAGCGGAGCAACAATGTTTCAAAATCGGGGTTTTTTTTTACTATTCCACGCGGACGAAGTCGCGGGCAGAAGCTAGTATTTGATACAATAAGACCGTGATAGGAGGAGGTTCGCATTTTGCCTGCAGTTTTTTTTTGTAATATTCAAGGGTTACTCTCAATTTCTCTGGGATCCATTCACCAGACTGTAACTTGGAGACCATTGAAACAAAGTGTGAAGAAAGGTGGGAGGGATTCTAAACTTCATGACCTCACATTTCATATATTATATCGTCGTCTTTTGCCGGACTGGATGGGTGCTAAGGTTCCAGTCTCCTTTAAGAGAACAGCAGCGCATTTGTAGCACCTGTGGAGTTGCAAATGTCCATAGGCGATGGTAACCGCTTTCCATCAAGTGGGCCGTCTGCCTGTCTGCTGAACTCCTGCAATAAAAAAAACTTTACAACACGAAATTTAAGGTATTTCCAACTCTATCTGTATGATAACAGTGTTTAAATTATTAAATATAATGTATTCTATCTCATTCTCTCGCAGGCTTAGTCCTACGGAGGTATGTGTTTATCTTTTTTTAGTGTCGCATTTTCGTTTCATCGAGTTTCAAATCACAAAAATGCTAAAGAAGTTTCACTTCGAAAATATTTGAAAATAACTCCACACCTGACAGAGAAATCGAGTAATACACAGTCAAATTCTCACACCTTTTCCTTTTTGAAGTCGGTTAAGGATTACTCAAATGCATATCGGTAGGAGTCATATAGTGTACCGAAACGAGTACGTGTAATTGAGTTGGTATTAAAAAGGGGTTCACAGGGGGCGCCTTAATCGGACCCACTCTATTCCACCGTAACGCAATTACCCACAAACTGAATCGAGCCCTCTACTTAGAACCAAATTTAGTGTTGCCAGCACATGTATTTTTCAAATACAGTAATACAGTGTAAACTCTATATAACGACACTGAAGGTACTGTGCATTTTACGGCGTTAAAAAGAGTTGTCGATAAATTAAATGTCTTTTGCTGCACCAGTAACTTTGTTACTTATTTTATTAATATCTTGCGATATTGAGGCATCTTGGTGATTTAGAAATTACGGTATCTCGGAATTTCTTACAAATTTCGGTATGCATGATGCCGACAGTCGAGTTTATTATGGGCTAGGACAATAAAGCGATAAAGGAATGTACACAGCTGCTCAGGTTTTACTAACTTTGGCAACTTAAAAAATACTTTTTATTACTTAATTGTTGTCGTTATTGAGAGTGGGTGTAATGCTATATAGAGTGTATCATTGTATGGAAGACAAGCTTTTTTTTTTTGAGGCGAGGGAAAATGCTTAACCGATTTACGCACAAACTGGGCCGTTGCTAGGGGAACGACACGCGTCGATCGGGGGCGATAACACTGCAGCAATAGTATGCTCTTGGCAGTGCTCCGTCCGCGATCGACGTCACAGAATAGTGTGGAAGACTCCGAGCGTTGCTGCACGAGCGAGCAACCCCAATACCCACTAAAAACCTCCTCCCTGTCGACCCTGCGCTTTTGTTTGTGTTGGAAAGGCTGAGATTTAGAATGTAGTTACGCCCAGCCGATGGAAGACAAGCTAAACCAACCAAATCCAAGTAATTTCGACGCTTAAAGGAGTTTGTCGTTAAATCGAGTGACGTTACATAGAGTTTACACTGTAATTTAAATGTTGTTGAATCTTAACGCCTGTGTAGATAGCGACGTTGACATTAACTAAAGTTACTACACAGAATGAATGATTTAAATGGGCCTTCAGAGACAAATCCTAAAGTATATGAAATAGTGAAAAATACTCAAAGGAGTCTTGAGCCGATTTGGATGAAAACTAAAGTGGTTTATTTTATTGCTGAAGCACAGCAGACAGGCTGACGGCCCAACAGTGATGGAAAGTAGTTACCATCACCTATTCAAATCCACTAAAGTGATAAACCACAAACGTTTTTGAGAATTTGAGATTTTGAGATGGATTTGTGGTGCTATAAGAATGGATTAGGTGAGAAATGAGTACATAAGGGGATCTTTAAAAGTTGCACCCGCGACAGAAAAATTGAGAGGAAGAAGATTAAGGTGGTTTGGACATGTAATGAGGAGTGATGAAAGTCACGTGACAAAAGGAATGTTGAACTACAAGATGAATGGATATAAATGTAAAGGCAGACCAAAAAGAGTTGGATGGATTGTGTGACAGAGGACGTATGTCAGAATAGAAGGGTCTGGAAGGAATAGACATATTGTGGCGACCTCAAATAATTAGGAACAGATGAATAAAAAGAGAGTTTCCATTAATGTCATTATAAACAGAATTCATTTCATCGTTATAATATCAAGAATTCTATGTTATTGACATAATTTACATGCGAATTATTCTTTTTGACTGGCAACATTGGCGTTCCGGGCACAATCCTCCCAAAATCCCTGCGCAATCTTCTAAATAACCAATCACTATTACCCTTTGGCTTAGGCTTAAAAGGGGGTCTTTTTAAAACGAAATCGCATTACCATATCGACGGGTAACGCCGACCAAGCAGCGTGTGGACAAACATTAACTGAAAACTACAGAGGCTACACTCAATACAAGCATGCTTTAGATAGATAGATATCACTCTATTGTACACCATTACAAAAAACTTACGAACTAGTATTATACTAATTGTGTACAAAGGGCGGTCTTATCGCGAAAAAGCGATCTCTTCCAGACAACCCGTGGCAAGAATATTGCTGATTAGGAGTGGCGATGGTGGTATTCATTACAATTATTGTACGATTACTTACATTTTAATAATAAATATATAACTATACTATATATACAACTATACACATAAGTTATATATTTTACTTTTGCTTTAATAACCGCTTAAACACTATGCTAATTTAGCAATTATTTATCCGAGTCAGTTGACCTCCTAACGCCCAGGTTTTCCAATGCTTTGGTGAATTAAACGCCCAAAGTCATTAGAAAAGGTTTCCATGGTGAAAGCCCAAAAATTAGAACTTTATTTTTTTATACCTTACAGTAATCTCACAAGTATGAATTTTGTCTTGTATCAGGTCAACGAGGAGAAGGCAAAAAAGGACAAAAATAGATTACCTATTGGTAGGCCTTTGGTTCAAAAGCACTAGACTTAATACAACAAACTTCTTGCAACATCAATTTTTTTCAACTATCATCAAAAATATAAAAAATTAAGTTAAACTTAAAAACCTTAAGAAACAAAGAAATCCTTTAAAATTAATAGAAACATTTATTTTATTATTATTTATTTAAAACATTTTAAACAATCATGGTAGTCCTTATTAACCCAAAAGGCTATTAAAAGGTCTTAAATTTTGGATTATGATAATTTTCACTATATTTCAGATCCATATAAAGTTTTATAATAAGTAAACAGCAAATATAGAATATAAACATATCAACACAAATCGTAAAGATTTAATTAATAAATTAAGATTAATTTACACACTCTACGATCTTGTTCGATGTTATGTCAAGAAACACAAATTTCTTTTTTTTTTGTTGGTACTATTGCTTGGTCACAGACAAATAAAAACCTCGAACATGTATTTGGATACACTACTTTACTAGCAGCAATGCTTA
Source organism: Dendrolimus kikuchii (assembly GCA_019925095.2). Lineage (NCBI taxonomy): Eukaryota > Metazoa > Arthropoda > Insecta > Lepidoptera > Lasiocampidae > Dendrolimus > Dendrolimus kikuchii. The sequence goes on from CM034413.1 coordinate 14,094,488, forward strand.
AAGTAGTAGTACTTAAAATAGTTCCTTGGGCGTTTATTTCACTATTTTATTGAAGTGCTTTTGTAAGGAACGTGGGCGCTAGGAGATTATAGTAAAAAAATACTGTCAGTCGTTGGACTGCAGGGCAGAAGTGAAAACTTTGTATCTAAGCGTGACGGTTACGCGAGTTCAGTGCTTTTGCCCCATGCCAAAGTGCTCAGCGTGTCTAAAGAAGTTTTCGCTTCAAAAAGTCGGCTTTTTAGCTAGGAAACTGTGTCTACACCGGTGAAAACAACAACACTCGAACAATCATCACTATCAAAGCTGCCTTACCCGTAGATGTAAGGGATGCGTGGTACTGGGCACACAGGGACTTAGGAAACACAAGCCGATTGAATTCTATAAAAAATATCATTAAAGTATATCATCATACTTCTTTTTATTTGACTAATTATGCCCCCCCCCCCCCCCCCCCCATACTAGTATGTACATTGACAAAAAATCATCTGTCACTTAAATGTGTAGTGTCGTATAGACAACCGGTCTTATTCATATTGAGTTAGCGTACGTTTGTAGGCTTCTTTAAGAATCCTAAAGAAGTCTACAAACTCACTCTAACTCAATATGTATAAGACCGTACATCTTCCGTCAAATTTCATCCATATAAACCCAATAGTTCCTGAGAAAAATGTCTGTGACTTACAAAAGTCGACAGTCGGGCTGATATGGCGAATGTATAAAAGTAATGATTTTTCCAAAATAGCTAGGGAACCTTCAAAAATGATACATAAAAAATAAACTCTTTTACTGTCGTTAATGGGGGCGCAAATTAGCGCCCAATATACTTAAGACTGCTTTTACAGTAGAAATGAAACAAAGTGTGACAAGAGGTGGAAGGGATTCTAAACTTCGTGACGTCACATTTCATATATAATATCATACCGTTATAGTATTCGAAATTTCAAGCATCATCATCATCAGCAATGAAAACCTTCAAAAAGTTCCAACTCCATTTAAATTATTAAATATAATGTCTTCTATCTCATTCTCACGCAGACGTATTCCTATAGATTTACCTCTTTTATAGTGTCGCTTTTTCGTTTCCTCGAGTTTCAAATCACACGATTCTAAAGAAGTTTCCCTTCCAAATGTATAAAGATTATTCTTAAAAGAGGCATTGTTAACTAAACCAACACTTCCATATGTGATTTATAAATATGAAAACTTTGTGTTGAGTTGATCGTCTGTGCTCTGTATATTCTTTGGTGCAAGGGTTAGTAAGCGCTGGAGCGGCTTTATTGCCAAACGAATACTAGACCATCACGTAAAATGGCTGACTTACGAAAGCACTCGTAAAATAGAAGTAAAAGTGGCTTCCTGTTAACTTTAGGACGTTGTGGCTTTGATTTTGGATACAGGTGTATATTCTATACATAAGTAATACGAATTTTGGGCATCTGTCTGTCTGTCCATGTAAGTCAGTTATTTTTCTCAAAAACTATCTGGATGAAATACAGGAGTTGTAAATTTCAAAATCAATAAAACTACTTTCTTTTCTGTGAGATTGTATTTTGAAATATTATGTATTATTATTCTATTTTTTTTTTCTTCCAGGGGTTCAGCAGACAAGCAGACGGCCCACTTGATGGAAAGCGTTTACCAGTGAGTGCCGTAACTGCGCCTTTGTTTTTTTAGATATCATAGGTACCCTAGCTAGAGCAATGCTATTGTTACGAGCGTGGGACTCGAATGAAAACGCCGTTGGAATTACTATAGAATTTATTAGAACTATACAAACACGTATAAAACAGGTACAATTATAACTGGACACAACCAGTACAAACTGCATAATTCAATAAAACGCGCAAAGTCCGTCACTGTATAGCTCATCAAATGTACACGTCTTGATCGTATCGTAATCCTCGCTTGACTGCTTCACCCCTCCGTTCGGGCATTCCTTTTATTCTGTACAAACACAATATGCCTCGACGCAAAACAATAAATTCTAACCATTAGTTCGACACACCTGCCTAATGACTGCCATAAAACAAGTACAATAACAATAGAATGTTTTTCTTAATTACAAATTTTAAACACAAAGTAAACAAAAGAAATCCAAATGCGGGAAAGGTAATAAACCAGGTTTATGGCAGGCAGATGTGCATTCACTTTTTGTCGGCATGTAACACTATCTATAGGCCTACTTTATTTCATACAGGGTGATAAAATAACGTATAAAGACCTTGGTGTTGGTGGACCAATCTTATATCTTATACTAATATATAAAGCCGGAGAATTTGTTTGTTTGAACGCGCTAATCTCAGGAACTACTGGTCTGATTTGAAAAATTCATTCAGTGTTAGATAGCCCATTTATCGAGGAAGGCTATAGGCCTATAGGGCTATCATCACGCTAAAACCAACAGGAGCGGAGCACCAATGAAGAATATTTCAAAATCGGGGAGTTTTTTTAACTTACTTTTGTGTAACTATTCCACGCGGACGAAGTCGCGGGCAGAAGCTAGTTTTCTAATATTTTGGAAGAAAACTATTTTTTTAAAGAACTAGAACAAAAAAATGAGTGCGATGTCTTATCTAATTTAACAGACGTTTTTGATGATACTGGCTTGTAGTTTTCATTTATTCATATCGGACAATAAATTAAAAAAAAAGTTAATAATAATATTACCGCAGGGGGCTTTGTGGCGAAGCCTTAGGTGAGTAGCGACACCTTGTACCTGACTCTGGGGGCCAAGGCAGGGCCCCCACCTCCCTGCTTGCCTAGCCAGCCGGCACGGAGTGGAGATCGCTAGAGCTAAGACTCAAACTCCAAGGGTGGAAGTGATAAATGACATCACATCAGAAGTAGCTTCGGTGGACCTGCAGCCCACTGCTCTACACCCCTTAGCCACTCACGCTCACGTTGCCCCTGTTTTTATGGCATTTTTTGGGGCTCATGCAGGAAGTGGCGAGTCACCGTCTGCCCATTTTTCCATGTTCCCTGAACATTGCGACGGGCAGACGCCATAGTCCCCATATTCCCAGACCCCCAGTACCACTAGCAGTTCACGCCAATAGCCCGGTACTTTTGTCCTCATTTCCCGCAATAGTCCTACACTGGCCGGGGCTTGTCCTTGGCTGCATTATTATATGGTGTAGACAGGGATAATCGCCGGTCAGTGTCACGCCACATTTACATAAAACTTGCCAAGGAGCCTCTCCACCAAGCCCTCCAAATGTCCGGGCCATTTCTATGACCCGTGGTCTTGAAAGACATACAAATAATAATAATAATCGGCAGACAAACACACAAATTGTATATCCCCAAATTAAGCAAATTACGCTTGTGTTATGGGTAATATACAACGGACTACACTGGAGCCGATCCCAGACACCCAGACCATAGTAAATAACGGAGAAAATACCTTTCCGAAATTTACTATACCAGGAATCGAACCCGGAGCCTCTGCGTTGAAGTGAGGTAGGCCGGCAAAGGCTTAGCCCGCTCATCCACAGAGGCCGTCAAAGTTATGTATAGTATTAAAATAGTCCACGCGGACAAAGTCGCAGGTACAACTAGTTATATATAAAAGTGTTAAATGTATAAAGAGATCATGAAAATCTCAGTCCTCAGAGACAGAGGTTGACGATAAATAAATATAAAATAAGTTTAAAAAAAAAACTAAAAAAATACTCTTTTATAGAAAATCCAACTAAAAAATAGAAAATAATTTTTAATAAATTTGAATTTAAAATAGTGTAAGAAAAAATGATTTTATTGTAAAAAAAGCGTGGGGTGCATGGTATCAATAGTTATAAATATTTTATGAACAGATATGATTAGAAGGGTTATTTTGATAAGATCCTGAAAAGCACCCCACTTTTTTTTACAATAAAATCATTTTTTCTTACACTATTTTTAATTCTAATTTATTTTCTATTTTTTAGTTGGATTTTCTATAAAAGTGTATTTTTTAGTTTTTTTTTAAACTCTTATTTATTTTTCATTGTTTTGTGATTATTTAGTGATTTAATTCCCTTCTCCGTGGAAACTTTGAAAAAGAATTAAATACACTCTTATGATAAAATGGAACGTTATGTAAAAATAAGCTTTTTTAAAAAGGTTTCTAAATACAAGCTTTGGAGATCCTGCATATCATGTAGCAGCAGAGTGCTAGCCAAGACAAGTAAAACGAGCCCAAACACGACGGGTCTATCTTGTTTAGTACAGAAGTTCCTATGGCCACCTTCCGACTCCATCATCAAATCAGCTCCATGGTACCATATTATTGCATTGTCACGCGATATACACATACGTGCAAAATTTCAGCTCAATCGGAACCCGGGAAGTCGATCAAATTTAACTTGAAAGATTCCGTTACAAACATAAGTATGAAGCTGATAATAAATAATAATAATAATAAAAGCGTATTAATAAGTAAGTTCCCAATACATAGATAAAATATGTCAAAACTTCCGCCATCGAAATGTTCTTATAGACGCAGCTATTATACATCCTGCGTTGTTGTGACGGGCCACAGAAATATAGCTGCAGTAAACCCGTTTTATTGCTCCCCCATTCAGTCTTAACTCACCCCACTTGATCTCTTTTCGGGGTAAATTTGGTCTCAATTCACCCTAACGCTAGACGCATTTAATTAAACATCGGCAGCAGCGAGACACCGGGACAAATAACCCGGAGAAGCAGCGGCCACACTCGTACGCTGCTAATGAACTCCTTTGCTTCATCACGTTTCTTTATTTCGTTTGCTTTACGAGCGCAGTGAGGTCGGCCATATTGTATTTTGTCCGGGATTTATTACAAGCCACTGATGAGATACTTTAACGAGAGTCACCTAATACATCTCGCTCGCGCATTGCTACAGTTTGGTTGGACGCAACGCTTTGCTTCCACTTTTATCATACGCACTGCTGAACAGTGGAACTCTTTACCGTCGTCTGTCTATCCTGAAGACTACAATCTAGATGTCTTCAAGCCTCGTATGAACAGCTATCTAGGTAAGAGTGCTCCATGCGAACCTATTCAATATTTAAAAAAAAAGATATAGATAAGAGTTTGTTTGTTTTGTTTAAACGCGCTAATCTCAGGAACCGCTGATCCGATTTGAAAAATTCTTTAAGTGTTGAATAGTACATTTATCGAGGAAGGCTATAGGCTATATTATATTTTCAGAAAAATTAGGGATCCTTACTAAAAGTCCAATAATGTAACCCAAGGTGTAAAGAAATGACCCGAAAAAATCCTTACGGCGTGCGCTGCGAAAACTTGATTATAGAACAAAATAATGTACTACCACTTTGCAGAACATATAATTGTCTACAACAAATATCGCGTAACCATATGTCTAACTATTGTAGTTATCTCACAATAAGTGTTTTCTTTTATTTTTTTTAATTATTAAAATGCCGTCGCTTCAAAATCTCTTTATTTTGTACCTTGGTATTAATCCTTATCAAAATAAATTACTCCATATTCAAGATGAATTCAATACCTTTCTAAAACTTTTTGAATTATTCAATCGGTGTAATGCCGGTCGTAAAAGCGCAGGTTATTGCTTTCCCGGATTTAGGAATTCTTTTGTTTACTTTGTGTTTAGAATTTGTAATTAAGAAAAACATGCTATTGTTTTTTTTTACTTGTTTTATGGCCGCCATTAATGTCGAACTAATCCCTATTGTTTTCAACTTTGTTGGCCGTTCGCAGGTTTGCAAATTAAATTTTCTTGGAAGAACCCAGCACACGAGCTTCCATTGTGTATTGTACAGTTTACTATAAAACAATGCCCGAACGGAGGGGTGGGGCAGTCGAGCGAGGATTACGATACGAGTAAGACGTACATTCGACAAGCGATATAGTGACGGACTTTGCGCGTGTTATTGAATCGTGCAGTTTGTACTAGTAGTGTCTAGTTATATTTGTACCTATGTTATATGTGTTTGTATAGTTCTAATAAATTCTATAGTAACTCCAACGGCATTTTAATTCGAGTCCTGCGTAACTCGTAACAGTATGTATAATGTTAGTATGAGTGTGGCAAGAGGTCACAATATGTATTTCATCTTACATACACTCGTACATTCAAATAATATATAACTTCAGATGTAGTATTTACATTGTCCAAAGAACTATTAATTTATGTACTATCAGACCAATTGAAACATACATACATAACATCACGCCAGTTCCCTTGTGGCGTAGGCACGAACAACAGAGCGCCATTTAGGCTTATTTTTACACACCTCACATAAAACTCAATTGAAACATGACCCAATATAAGGTCATCTTCCTACAGTTGTGAAACACAATTAGGTTGAAATTCGCCTGAACATACATGTCCTTGGTAACGAACTTGTTATCATTTTATTAGACATTGACAGTTATGGACTATGTTGTATTATATATGTAATTTCTTTTTCTCGTTGACTTTACTTGACTTCTGATATGCTTTAAAATTATAATACATTTTCTATAACGAAAAGAGTTAGAATTATAAGACAGATTTCAGTTCGAGATTCAAATTATTTCAAATCATTACTGTTTTATCTAAAACATATCTAGTACAATGATAACAAAGTTTAAAATTGCGTAGTTGTCTGAGGCTAGTGACGCATTTTTATTAATGTTTAAAACGTCCTAAGTACAACACACGATAAACCTTACAATTTTGACGGTTTTAAAGGAATTATTAGCAAAGTGGGTTATAATTCAGTTGGTTCGATTGTACAATTATATTTATAAAGATTTAAATATACACATCTTTCGTGGCGACTTATATCTTTTTCGGTCTATAATTGTGGCAGTTGTCAATATACGACTCTATAAAATCTGGTTCGGGCACGTGGAAAGAATGACTAAACAGATATACAATGCAAAAGTGGATGGATGCAGAAGTGGTGGAAGGCCACGACACACCTTCCATGATCAAATTGATCGTGTACTAGCAGAAGGTGATGTCAGGAGCCTTAAGAACAGACGAGCGTGCATGACAAGAGCTATGAATGTCAAGGAAGCAAGTGAGGTGTGTAAGAATAAGCCTGAATGGCGCTTTGTTGTTCGTGCCTACCCCACAAGGGAACTGGCGTGAAGTTATGTATGTATGTATGTATAAAATCTGGTCAATTGGCCAGTAAGCGGAAACTTAAAAACACTATTTACTTAGCAATACTCTCCAATTATCCTTGTAATGTAATTTAAGAAATAATCCACTTAATATATGTATAATAAACCCAACCATTAACTGTATGAGTAATATATCCCATAAGTGGTTCAATTTTCTCCATTGATGCAGAAAATGTACTAGGCTATTATAACTATTAAGGAGGTAGGTCCCGAGGGAACGGTGGCTAATCGAGCACATTTCCTGAGCTACGAACAGGGAACATTAACCGAGTTAAAATTGGATTTCAGCTGCAATATCATAATCCACATTAATATTATAAAACCGGTCAAGTGCGTGTCGATCCACAGACAGGGTTCTGTGTAAGTATCGAACTTTACGAAAGCTAACAAATAAAAAAACTTCGTTTAAAAAAACGGTGCGTTTATTAATATATATTATCTAAAACATCTTAAAGTCGGTGCTTAGTTATTTTCAAAAAAATATAGTAATTTTTATGTTTTACTTTGCACCGACTTCAAGATGTTTTAGATAATATATATTAATAATAATAGGTTTAGAAATAAGTTATTTTATACTTTTTAGTTTTTTAGTTTTTGAAGTCGGTTTTTTTAATTTTATTTGTTACTTTTTAGTGTCTAGCTATGTATGGGTAGACCTACGAAAGGTGCCGCGCTCCTTGAAAAATATAGGTCCCAAGAAACGGGAACAAACAAATGTTCGTAAAATGAAAACTACTCGACCAAAGTACGTTAAATTTTTAGGGGACCAAATGGCAGCTATTCCGCGTCGAACAAAAAAAGAATCACGTAAATCGGATCATAAATCTCGTAGTAATCGGTGAACATACATAAATTAAAAAAAAAGATCCCGACGAATTGAGAATCTGCTCCTTTTTTTGAAGTCGGTTAAAAAATAACAACTATTTGAATGTTAAGTATTTTTGAGACTTTTGCCAGAAGAGGGTAGTCGGCGCACTTGGCGTGAGTATTTGCCGTTGCTTACAAGCGTGTGCAACATCTGAGGCGACACAAACGCGTTACGGTGGAATGGAAGAGATGGGATTGGGGGATGAAATAGGAGGGATGGTATAATGGGACTCGAGATGTTTGTGGGTCGTCTGCCTTCCCCTCAGTGAGGGTATGTGCATGCATATGCGGGTCGAATGCGCTGCATGTCATGTCAGGCAGTAATGACTTGCAAGGAAGGCGCCGAGAGATGCGCATACTACTCACGGGTACCGACACCAGTCCGCTGTCCGAAGTTGCAAATATGAGCAAAATCTCCTTTTTTTTCATCAGCAGACAGCCAGACGGCCCACTTGATGGAAAGCGGTTACCATCGCCTATGGACATTTGCAACACCAAAGTTGCTACAAATGCGCTGCTGCTCTCTTAAAGGAGACTGGAACCTGGTCACTAATGCCGGAACACAACTCAATGTTGTTATGGCGACATACTTTAATCCAGGGGTGGTAGCCATCCAGTCGAGCAAATACCCTACCACCTGGCTGTGGGTTATTAAGTCGTCTCTTATCGTCCGCCCGACCGCCGGAAATTTTTTCTTTCTCCGTTCCTACACGGATGAAATGAATGAATCTCCTCCCGTGATTCCATCCCAACGTTCCATCAGCATTTGGGGATGCGGTGGAACTAACCTCTGTTGGTGAAGTGGGTCACTCTGCTTACCGGGGTGACCTCATTTTCTTCCACCTCAAGCGTGGGCATAGGTTTAGCGGTGTAGTTGAGAACGTCTCTATGCGTGCAGGAACGGAGAAAGAATACAATTCCCTGCGGCCTGGCGGCCTGTCGTAAGAGGCGACTAAACAACCCACAGCCAGGTGATAGGGTATTTGCTCGACTGGATGGCGACCACCCCTGGTCTAGAGTATGCCGCCATAACAACCTTGTGTTGTGTTCCGGCATTAGTGACCAGGTTCCAGTCTCCTTTAAGAGAGCAGCAGCGCATTTGTAGCAACTTTGGTGTTGCAAATGTCCATAGGCAATGGTAACCGCTTTCCATCAAGTGGGCCGTCAGCCTGTCTGCTGAACTCCTGCAATAAAAAATAAATAAAAAAAAAAGTCTGTTTCAGAGTCCCACACAAGCCATGCGGCGTTTAATCACGCTGCGTAAGGTCTAACCCCCACAAAGGGCCCGGTATTGTACGGAAGGTATTCCCCCTGCTTCCACAAGAAAAAGGGAGAACCGAGATGAGGTCACAAACCGTTCCTATCTCACTTCTTTGAGTTTTATTATTTGACACTCGGACAACGGATCCAGCCTTCTAGGGACCTTACCCATTGATTTCCATGACCTGGGCTTAGCATTCAACTTGTAGTCTTAAGGGATTATAGGTAGAAAACAATATAAGTTAAGTTTCCTTTACTATACTATAAATATAGTTATAACTAGCGGCCAGGCGCGGTTTTACCCGCGCTCTGTCTCGCTCCCGTGGTATATAGCGTCATGTTATATAGCCTATAAGAGTAAAAGAATTTTTAAAATCGGTTTAGTAGATCCAAAGATTACCCCCTACAACGTAACAAACTCACAAACTTTACTTCTTTGAAATATATTTTTAGACCAAATCAGTAAAAAATTAAAAATTGATTTCGAATTTGTTTTTTTATTGCAGGAGGTAAGCAGACAGGCAGATGGCCCACTTGATGGAAAGCGGTTACCATCGCCTATGGACATTTGCAACACCAAAGTTGCTACAAATGCGCTGCTGCTCTTAAGGGAGACTGGAGCCTGGTCACTGGTCTTTGATTTGATAGATTAAAAAAATATCTAAAATAATTGTTCTTAAGGACTTTTTTATATAAGTCAATAAATGAATCGGGGTGTTCGATTGAAAGTTTGATATTTTGAAAAATGAGCTTGTAAATAGTTAGATTCGACTCACCGATAGCTCGTTGATGATTTTATTTGTGAAGAGAGTGAAATGCAGTATCGTATGGACGGTGGCGCCACTCGTAGACGTGTTGAATTGTCGATTTGATTGACACTCACGATTTACAGTGACGTTTTAGCCGAACATTTTCGAATCGCGGGAATTTAAATACAAGCGTTTAATAGCAAACCCTACACGGGGTATGAGATAAAGAAGATGGAATGGGGGAAAGAAGTAGACCATCGGATCTCATACTCCTGGCCATTGAAGCGGAGTGAGGTTTCAAAACGGAGAAATATTAACCACTAGGAATGGCTGCTGTCCCTTGGCACAAATTTTATGTAATCTTATTGATTAATATTTCTCTGCTCCGAAGCCTCGCCCCGCTTCAACAGACAGACAGCCTAAACGTATACACTACACGTGTAAGTAAATAATAAAATCAAATGTCAACATCTCCTCGCTCGTATATGCATCAATGTCCCTTATAAGTCCACGCAATTTTCGACCTGGAGTATTTAGGATTCCCCCGTGCAGAACCAATCTCGGCCAGCACCTACCATTCAAATTCAAATTCAAAAGTTTTTATTCAAAATAAGTTCCACTGGAGAACACTTTTTGAAGGTCATACATGTAAGTAAAAAATTTAATTTTTACTTCCTATTCTATGTACACCGCTTCGCAACGGGTTCATGCTGTAAAGGAGAAGAAGCGGCATGAAACTCCAGCAACACGTCTAGCTAAATATTGTTTTTCTTCATATTTCATATTTTGTACAGAAGTATGTTACAGAATTACTTTTTGAAGAATTAATGGAGTTGTAGCAAACAATGCATACTCAATAAGACCAAGACAATAAAAGGAAAGAAAAATAATGTTATAGTTATAATAATGACACGACGTGCTAAAATGTTATGCTGCAATATGTCTCCACAAATTCCTTCCAAGCTTGGCAAGATAAAAAACGTTATACAAAATTTAGTAGAAGAGGTTGGAGCGAGCTGCTATGTAAATGAATTTTTGTCATTGTCAAGAATGTGCAACAAATACAATGAAATAGCCAGTAAGATTCCGAACGTAGATATTTTTGGCGACTCTTTAGTAATTTTTACATACATACATACATAACTTCACGCCAGTTCCCTTGCGGGGTAGGCACGAACAACAGAGCGCCATTTAGACCCATTCTTACACACCTCACTTGCTTCTTTGACATTCATAACTCTTGTCATGCACACTCGTCTGTTCTTAAGGCTCCTGACTAGTAATTTTTAAAAGGAAATTAATCATATATTTTCATGTAAATTAAATTATTCACCTCATTTATTGATAGTATGATCTAACTCAAATTAAATTTATATAAATTCTAATTTAATAGTAACAATTATTTTTATCCGTGCAGGAACGGAGAAAGAATACAATTTCCTGCGTTGGGGCGGCCTGTCTAAGAGGCGACCAAACAACCCACAGCCAGGTGGTAGGGCATTTGCCCGACTGGATGGCTACCACCCCTAGTCTAAAGTATGTCGCCATAACAACCTTGAGTTGTGTTCCGGCATTAGTGACCAGGTTCCAGTTAGGTTAAGAGAGCAGCAGCGCATTTGTAGCACCTTTGGTGTTGCAAATGTCCACAGGCGATGGTAAGCGCTTTACATCAAGTGGGCCGTCTGCCTGTCTGCTGATCTCCTGCAATAAAAAAACTACATAAAGCTGTGTACGCCTGTTATTGGCATGTATGCATTTACATAATTGTTATGTTTATTATGTCATAGTCTTATTAATGTGTACTATGTTGTTGGTGTACCTATAAAATAAATAAATAAAATAAACATGATGTTACACCAATCGGGCCTGACCTAAGAGCAATTCATGACTCCAGCATGGCTCGACCACGTCAAGTTCTAGTTTCGCAAAAACACTCCCGGCAATACCGAACTTGTTGTGAGAACAGTGATAGCGGTACTAAAGACGAGTCTCTTAAGAAAGTCGAGCGAAGAATACGCTCAAAGAGATTTAAGCGAACGAACGCTCATTTGTGAGCGACACGCTTAACTGAGTTTGCGGCTTTTAATTCACTTCAAAATAAAGCCAGACACTTCACTTGGACCGTTTTGTTTTACGACTGCGCCGGGGGTGTCTGGGGGTGATGACGTCTTAAATAACATCTCTTTTATCCTGGGTTTCGTAAAAAAAAAGAAAAAAATATAATCCGTGCAGGAACGGAGAAAGAATACAATTTCCTGCGTTGGGGCGGCCTGTCGTATGAGGCGACTTAAGAACCCACAGCCAGGTGGTAGGTTATTTGCCCGACTGGATGGCTACCACCCCTGGTCTAAAGTATGTCGCCATAACCTTGAGTTGTGTTCCGACATTAGTGACCAGGTTCCAGTCTCCCTTAAAAGAGCAGCAGCGCATTTGTAGCAACTTTGGTGTTGCAAATGTCCATAGGCGATGGTAACCGCATCAAGTGGGCTGTCTGCCTGTCTGCTGATCTCCTGCAATAAAAAAAAATCGCATATATAATTTTATTAATGTGGGTAGTTTGGTACCGTGTGCACCGTGCCAACACTATGTTACAATACAATAAATAATATTGTATTAAAATAATTTTAATTGACGGTTTTAAACAATAATTATTACGGAATATGATTCCACTTGTAGAGAGTTATAACGTTATAATTTTATAAATCAGTACAAAATTAATGAGGTCGCTACGTTTTGCAAGATGGTTTGAGCGATGAAATTATATTTTCCTAATTATTGTGGTAAAATGAGCGACGCATGCGAAAGCACGCAATTATAGAGCACGGTGTGGGGCTTGGTGCGCGCGAAACGCACTGCGGCCATTTTGTTTCGCCCTTTTTTCTCTGTGTATTAATCATGGGAAAAATCACTCACCAAGAAGAAAAGAGTGATATATATATTTTTGATACAAAGACATATATCACTCTTTTATATCTTGAACTCTTTATCTTTACAGTGAATAGTGTCAGTGTCAATTGCAGACAAGATGAGATATTATCTGTGAGTGATATACTGATAAACTGATATGAAAAAAATATAAACAGAGTGAAAAAATATAATAAAATTAATTACATTGAAACAAAATTACACAATAAAACTATAGTGTTACGATTTAGTTTGGCTTGCTATTATATTCGGTGTCCTCGTTCTAGCTACGCTAATCAGCTAATCATTCTTTCTCTTGTCTTTCTAGTTTCTTCTCATTCGGATCTATAGTCATCGCGTGGAACAGTAATGAACTAAAAAGTTAAAGATATAAAGACACATTTTGAACGCAAGTGATATACAGATCTAATCACTCTTCACGTAGGATATATATCTTTTGAGTTAATCACTCAGGAGTTACACACCGCTGCAATAAATAATATTGTATTTAAATAATTTTAATTAACGGTTTTAAACAATAATTATTACGGAATATGATTCCGCTTGTAGAGAGTTATAACGTTATAATTTTATAAATCAGTACAAAATTAATGAGGCCGCGACGTTTTGCGAGATGGTTTGAGCGATGAAATTATATTTTCCTAATTATTGTGGTAAAACGAGCGATGCGTGCGAAAGCACGCAATTATAGAGCGCGGTTAGGAGCTTGGTGCGCGCGAGACGTACTGCGGCCATTTTGTTTCGCCCTTTTGTATTCATTGCGCGCGCTATCAACCACAGTCGACATGTGCCGCGTTAGATTGAGTAAAATTCAATATTGTGTGTTTATTCTCGTACGTAAACCTGTTTTCAACTTGAAGATAAATATTTAATGAACAAAATGTGTGTTTTTCTCAACAACCAGCAGAAACTGACACCCAGATACACATTTTACAGATGGTAAAAAATGTATCGAATGCTTTTAATGTTATAATATCTACCCATATAATTTATAGTAATATTATAAAACTGAAGAGTTTGTTTGTTTGTTTAAACGCGCTAATCTCAGGAACCGCTGGTCCGATTTGCAAAATTCTTTCAGTGTTGAATAGTACATTTATCGAGGAAGGCTATAGGCTATATTATATTTTCTAAAAAATTAGGGATCCGTACTAAAAGTCCAATAATGTAACCCAAGGTGTAAAAAAATGACCCGAACAAAAAATTACACGGCGTGCGCTGCGAAAACTATTGATTATAGAACAAAACAATGTACTACCATTTTGCAGAATATATAATTGTCTACAAAAAATATCGCGTAACCATAATATGTCTAACTATTGTAGTTATCTCACAATAAGTGTTTTTTTTTTTTTTTAATAATTAAAATGCCGTCGCTTCAAAAACTCTTTATTTTGTACCTTGGTATTAGTCCTCATCAAAATAAATTACTCCATATTCAAGATGAATTCAATACCTTTCTAGAACTTTTTGAATTATTCAATTCAGACGTTTCATTCAAAACATATCGCGATATTTAAAATGTAAGTAGCCAAATATACTAATATTGTTTGATTGAACGCGCTAATCTCAGGAACTTCTGGTCTGATTTGAAAAATTCTTTCAGTGTTGGATAGCCCATTTATCGAGGAAGGCTATAGGCTATATATCATCACGCTAAGACCAATAGGAGCGGAGCACCAATGAAGAATGTTTCAAAATCGGAGGGTTTTGAAAGCAAATTCCACGCGGACGACGTCGCAGGCACAGCTAGTTATACATACATACATATTGTCACGCCTGTTTCCCATTGGGGTAGGCAGAGACGATTTATTGTCTCGAGTTCAAATCTCTGCGGCGCCCATGCTGCGCACTCGACTAGCGTATGAAACGCCATATCTTGTGCGCCACACTGGCGACATTGGGGTGAAGGCAGGCAGCCTACGATATGATTCAGATACTTATCGAAGCACCCATGTAAGTATCTGCGTCATCCTAAAGGTCAGGGTCCCGCGTTTCCGCGAGAGCCATCGCAACAGGGTTTTCCAACTCTACTGACCAAGATTGGATCATGGTCGCGGTTTCCCGCGTCCTGATCGCCTGGAACTCGGCCTGGCAGTAAACCAGGCCACGTGCGAGGGCATCCTGTCGGGAGCGCCGAACTTTGGCAAGAACCCTAGCAAAGGACCCGGTACTGTGCGAAATGCATTTCTCCTGCCTTAAAAAAAAAAGCAGAGACGATGGATCTCGACCTGCTACGATCCTGACAAACACTTTTCGCTTCATCAACTTTCATTAATTTTTTCATACATACACGCTTATTTTAACTACTTTTAATCTACCTTTTTCAAAATATCTTGAATTTGCATAATATTTTCTTAAGTTTTCGCGACTTGTATACATAATAAAACTACGTTTTAACGGTCTTAAGCGCGGTAATTATATTTGATTTTAGTTTTTCTGACGTTTCGGCCACTTTTCAGTGTAATTCTTTTATGGTCATCTTCTTTTGTTTACTTATTTATTGGCATACGTTTCTAGGAAATAGCCTATTGTTGTATTGTAATCATTAGCCAGGTGTTACGGATTTTAAAGTACAAGCTGATTCTAGGAAATTCGTTCCACGTTTCCGGGCGGGCACATTTCACTTGTGCAGTATAAAACGATGGCGTGATGTGTGTACATTCGGTAATCTATTAGTGACGGACTTTGCGCGTTTTATTGAATTACGACCTTCTGCATTACGTTTGGATTTATTGTGTTCGGTTATATTTGTACACACATACATACATACATAACTTCACGCCAGTTCCCTTGCGGGGTAGGCACGAACAACAGAGCACCGTTCAGGCTTATTCTTACACACCTTACTTGCTTCTTTGACATTCATAACTCTTGTCATGCACGCTCGTCTGTTCTTAAGGCTCCTGACATCACCTTCTGCTAGTACACGATCAATTTGATCATGGAAGGTGTGTCGTGGCCTTCCACGACTTTTGCATCCATCCACTTTTGCATTATATATCTGTTTAGTCATTCTTTCATCATTCATTCTTTCCACATACCCGTTATATTTGTACCTGTGTTATACGTGTTCGTATAGTTCTAATAAAGTCTATAATAATTCCAACGGCATTTTAATTCGAGTCTCGCAACTCGTAACAATAAGTTTGGTGTTGAAAATTTTAGTTGGCTTATATTCAATTCGTTTTTTTTTACATCTTTACATAGTATAACGTTTGTCTGTATGTTCGCTAACTCTAAACCACGCAACAGATTTTTAAGCGGTTTGCACAATCAGTTAGGTAATTTTTCAAGAAAGGTTTATATGTATACTAATTTCAGCATGCGTCTTCGCTCACGATTTGTAAAAAAAATATCATTTTTTATGTGACTAAAATATAGCTACTTACTAGGATTTGATACTCTAATACACTATATTTAAAATTGCTCTTTAAATGCCCAGGGCCTCCATTAATGAAAGTAGAATTTCTTCGCTCTGGATTTAACATATGTGAACAGATTTTTTTTTTCAGGCGGGGGAAATGCATTTCGCACAGTACCGACCGGGTCCTTTGCTAGGGATTAGACCATAGTCGATTATGGAGACATCCCCAAGGGGGCAATCCAAACACTAATCGACCGGCTTGTGTGGAGACTCGAAGACTCAATACTCCACTAAAACCACCCTCCTCCCATGTGCCCCGCGCTTATGGCAGGAAGAGCGTGAGACTTAGAACGTAGTTGATATGTGAACAGATTGCGTCAACGCATTCCTCTGTTTAAATAAAACAAAATAGTGTTATTAAGAGTACTCTGTGTAAAACTTCAGTTAGGTACATTAGTACATAGTATCTCGTAAATGAGAATTTGAATTTGCGAGACGCCCATCTACAAAGCTGCCATCACAATCCGCCACAGAGTACGCAAGCCGGGAACAAAGCGAGTCCCATTTCGGCAACGCACCAAATCACACAAAGGCGTGTCGCTACTCTGTGTACAGACATACAGCGAGATTAATGTTTTATCACAACGATTGGATTCTTGCTTTATTTCATCATCTATCTTCTAGTTTAATGTAGTTAGTTTTTAACGTGGTAGAGCCATTATCTTGATGACAGCTCTTAGGGCTACTCGATCTTTTTCATTGTAATCTTTTTATTTGAGAGCATAAAAGTAGAGTAAACGCGGTCGAGATGCGGGCACTGCGCAAACCCTGCGGAGTGACGCTCGCGGACCGCGTTCGTAATACCGAAGTAAGAGAGAGAGTTGGTCTGAAAGAGAATGACTAAACAGATATACAATGCAAAAGTGGATAGATGCAGAAGTCGTGGAAGGCCACGACACACCTTCCATGATCAAACTGATCGTGTACTAGCAGAAGGTGATGTCAGGAACCTTAAGAACAGACGAGCGTGCATGACAAGAGCTATGAATGTCAAAGAAGCAAGTGAGGTGTGTAAGAATAAGCCTGAATGGCGCTCTGTTATTCGTGCCTACCCCGCAAGGGAACTAGCGTGAAGTTATGTATGTATGTATGTATCTTTTTATTTATTATTTTAGCCTTATGGGTAAATACGGGGTGCTTATTTTAGTTTTTTTTTAATCTGTTCGTTTGCGTTTGACCAACAATGCGCCTGATGTCACATGGAAATGCAGTCTATGGTGGAGCATGTTAACCCAGAAGACACCTGTTCACGCGAGACTTGAAGACACCTAATTGTATATTCCAAGAAAAACAGACGACCGCAAAGAATTCCACTCTTCAGCGGTGGTAAATAACTCTTAAATTCTAATATAAATAATTCTCTTAAATTCTTATACATACATGATACATACTGTTACGCCTGTTTCCCATTGATTTAGGGGTAGGCAGAGACGATGGATTTCCACCTGCTACGATTCTAACAAACACTTTTCGCTTCATCAACTTTCATTATTTTTTTCATACATACAATCTTACTTAAAGTGCTTTTCACATGACCTTTCTTCATAATATTTTCAATTTGATCATGATGAGTATGTCTCGGTGTACCGGCACCAACTTTATCACTCACATTGCTGTCATATACTTGTTTTGTGATTCTGCTTTCATTCCTTCTCCCTACATGACCAAACCACCTTGACATTCCTTTTTCAACTCGTGTCACTGCATCCTCTTTCAATCCACAACGTTCTCTTATCACACTCTTTCTTATCATATCGCTTACATTAACCTTACATATACTACTCAAAGCTCAGCTACTCATTTCACCTGCATTCATGCTATTTTCATGCTTCTGTCATACCCAAATTTCATATAATAATCTTATTTCAATCATCAAAAATGTCCAATCTCATAAACGTGTAAATATAATATTTAATTTAGCATTGATTAGAATAAATGCTGGTGTGCACATCACGTAAACGATAAGGTTTCTGTATATAAAAGATGAGGTTTCTGTATATATAGTCTAAGATAAATTAGGAACAATGAAGAAATTAATATACTGCAAGAGTGCAACAACTCGTCGCCTTGTTTTGTACTCCCCTCTCGGGCGATGGAGCCGTGGGCTCTCGCCAGTGGTGCATCACCTTATCCAACGGGGTACCCATCATTGATACACCAGACACTTACTTAAACCCCCACATTTGTGTTCGTAAAACTAAAAAGTAGTCGTTGTAAATTTTAATTTGAAACTTTTACACAACTTGTTTTAACAGCTTACTACGGACTAACATAATCAATTATTATTGTGAGATATGGCATCGTATTTTGGGGGAATTCTACGGACACAGAAGTTGCATTTAAAGGCCAAAACGCTATATACGATCTATATTTAGACTCCAAAATACGGATAGCTGCAAGCAATATTTCATACTTTATAAGATATTAACACTTCCTTGCTTATATATATATGAAATCTGTTTATTTGTTAAAGAGAGAAAGAGAGTTGGTCTGAAAGAGAGTGTCGGGGTCAAGGTAAGGAAAGGAATGCTCTGGTGTTTCGGACATGATGAAAGAATTACTAAACAGATATACAATGGAAAAGTGGATGGATGCAGAAGTCGTAGAAGGCCACGACACACCTTCCATGATCAAATTGATCGTGTACTAGCAGAAGGTGATGGATGTCAGGAGCCTTAGGAACAGACGAGCGCGCATGACAAGAGTTATGAATGTCAAAGAAGCAAGTGAGGTGTGTAAGAATAAGCCTAAATGGCGCTCTGTTGTTCGTGCCTACCCCGCAAGGGAACTGGCGTAAAGTTGTGTGTGTATGTATGTGTTTATTTGTTAGAAATAATCCTCATTTTTTCCTAAGCATAGGTCAAACTATAAAACGCAATCGACGCGATAATGACAGGCTTTGCCTTCATAGTAGTAAAACTACACTAATGCAAAAACGTGTATTATGTATGGCGCCAGTATTATACAATAAATTACCTGATAATATAAAGAAGCAAAAATCCATATTATTATTTAAAGGACACCTAAAAAAAATTTTGATCATTAAATGCTACTATAAAATCGAGGACTATATAATTGATTAATTCTAATGATTACTACGTATTCTTATAACTATTGATTTGCTTGACATTTAATATAATCTACATACATACATAACTTCACACCAGTTCCCTTGCGGGGTAGGCACGAACAACAGAGCGTCATTTAGGCTTATTCTTACACATCTCACTTGCTTCTTTGACATTCATAACTATTGTCATGCACGCTCGTCTGTTCTTAAGGCTCCTGACATCACCTTCTGCTAGTACACGATCAATTTGATCATGGAAGGTGTGTCGTGGCCTTCCACGACTTCTACATCCATCCACTTTTGCATTGTATAACCACCAGAGCTTTCCTTTCTTTCACCCCGACAGACCAACTCTCTTTCTTACTTCGGTATTACGAACGCGGTCCACAAGCGTCACTCCGCAGATTTTGCGCAGTGTTCGCATCTCAACCGGGTTTACTCTACTTTCATGCTCTCTCTTCCATACCCAACTCTCGCTTCCATACGTGAGCGTAGGTACCAGCACCGCGTTGTGTATGGCAAGCTGGGCCTTCTGGCTGAGGTTCTTAGCGCCTAGAAGCTTAATTATTATAGTAATTATTTCAATAATTATTGTTTATTTATTATTAGTTTCAATTTAGATTTAATTATAAAATGTGTAAATCGCACGCCTAATAAGGCAAAATGTATTGAGACAATTACCACAAAAAACACCTATGTATACATACATTTATAGCAATAAATGTTTCAGCTTGGGACCTATTTATTGTTTAATCAGCGCACGCCGATAAATCAACATGATCGAATGCATATTTCGCACCATAAAATATTATTAATCACAATGAAATATGATGAAAGAATGACTAAACAGATATACAATGCAAAAGTGGATGGATGCAGAAGTCGTGGAAGGCCACGGCACACCTTCCATGATCAAATTGATCGTGTACTAGCAGAAGGTGATGTCAGGAGCCTTAAGAACAGACGAGCTTGCATGACAAGAGTTATGAATGTCAAAGAGGCAAGTGAGGTGTGTAAGAATAAGCCTAAATGGCACTCTGTTGTTCGTGTCTACCCCGCAAGGGAACTGGCGTGAAGTTATGTATGTATGTATGTGCAATGAAATATAACCCACTAGCTGCGCCAGCGGTTTCACCCGCGTGGTGTTGGAGAATCGTTACATTTTGGATAATTCACACTATATCTTTATAAACTACTAGCTGAGCCGGCAAACTTCGTACAGCCTCAGAATCAATAAATAAATAAGCGGAATGATATAATTGCAGAATGTTTCAACTTCAGTAAAAAATTTGGTCAAAACTTAACCGGAACGAACATCAAACGTTGGACGTTCAAACCCAAAAAAATTAAAAATAACTTCACTTTTAAATTTAATTTGATTTGAGTTTTTGGCGGGAACTGAAAGGGGACGTCGTGCTGTGCAGTTTTATTTTCTAAAAAATGTGTAAAATTACTCTAAAATGAACAATAGTTGTATGATATTGATAGTTTTTGAGTAGTAATTATGTGTTTTGTGAGAAATGTGGGCTGTATAGTCAAATGTGGCCTTTCGAGTTTTCACAATAACTCCATTGAATGGTGTGGATTGTAGCCTACAATACAATTGCGCCTGGCTTAAAGGCCTAGTTGCCAAGCCTTAAACATAAAAAAAATCTGAACGACGGGACGAACATCAAATGTTTGACAGTTAGGAATAGTTTCTAAGGGAAAGCGAAATTGTTGTTTTTACTATATTCCAAGAATTTTTTCATATCTACTCACCTTTTAAACCATCCCTGGACTTCCACAAATAATTCAAAAGCAAAATTAGCCAAATCAGTCCAGCCGTTCTGAAGTTTTAGCGAGACTAACGAACAGCAATTGATCTTTATATATATACCTATATAGATAGCCTATGTGTTATTCTGATGTGTAAGCTATGTTATTGTAAAGTTTCATCAAAATCCATTCAGTAGTTTTTGCGTGAAAGAGTAACAAACATACATCCATACATACATTCTTACAAACTTTCGCGTTTATAATATTTATACTGAAGACATGTCATTCAAGATTAATGTAGCTTTTTACTGGTGAATGAATTTACCAAATTGATTCTATAGTTCAAGAGATAACTTCCTACAAAAACTCTCAAACTTCACCTCTTTATAATATTAGTATACATACATACATAACTTCACGCCAGTTCCCTTGCGGGGTAGGCACGAGCAACAGAGCGCCATTCAGGCTTATTCTTACACACCTCACTCGCTTCTTTGACATTCATAGCTCTTGTGATGCACGCTCGTCTGTTCTTAAGGCTCCTGACATCACCTTCTGCTAGTACACGATCAATTTGATCATGGAAGGTGTGTCGTGGCCTTCCACGACTTCTGCATCCATCCACTTTTGCATTGTACATCTGTTTAGTCATTCTTTCATCATGCATTCATCATTCAATATTAGTATAGTTATATAATTTAACTTCTGTCTGCTTGCGTCCCATTAGCACGCTGCAGGGGCCCTCTAGCATCTAGGGAGCAGAGGAGTCTTCACCCCTGTTGTCGAAGTGAGTTCGCCTTTCCCGGGGTTAGCACTGATGCGCTAGGATCAGCGTGGGCGTAACTACGTTCTAAGTCTCACGCTCTTCCTGCCATAAGCACGGGGCACATGGGAGGAGGGTGGTTTTAGTGGAGTATTGAGTAGTTTCCACACAAGCCGGTAGATTAAAATTCAAATTCAAAAGTTTTTATATTGTGCCTCTTTATATTTCATATTCTATTTATATCTCAAATTCTTTTTTTTTATAAGTTATTTGATTTTTTTTTCCATTAGCAGTAATATTAAATTTACTATGGAACTAGAGGCAAATAATAAATTAGCTTTTCTGGATGTGCTCATCCTAAGGAACCCTGACAATACTTTTGGTCATACGGTGTATAGGAAACCTACCCATACAGATAAATACCTTAATGGTTCGTCTCACCACCATCCTAGTCAGTTAGCTACCGTGGGCAAATCTTTGTTTCAGAGAGCACGGAAAATTTGTGACGAGAACCACATAGCTGGAGAGCTTCAGCATGTCAAGCGAGTTCTACAACGCAATCAGCTGAAGACTCCACACCAACGTCACAAAGGCCCCAAACCACCTTCAGTTGAGCGGTGCCCTGCTACCCTACCCTACATCAAGGGGGTCACAGACAGAATTGGTCACATCCTCAGGCGAGCTTCAATCAAAACATATTTCAAGCCGCAGAAAAAGATTACCCAATTTCTGAGACCTGTGAAATGCAATATCCCACTCCAGGATGCAGGGGTTTACAAGCTTGATTGTGAGTGTGGATTGTCATACATTGGGCAAACAAAGAGGAGCATAAAAACACGAGTAAAAGAACACATTGCTGACATGAAACACACAAGGTCTACGAAGTCTGCGATCAGTGAACGCACGCTGGATAAACCCAACCACTACATCAGATTCGATAACCCACAAATCCTCGCGAAAGAGAATCGTTTCATACCTAGAATGATGCGTGAGGCTATTGAAATCAAAAAACACCCAAATTTCAATAGAGAAGATGGTTGGCAAGTACCACCTGTTTGGGATCCAATTATCAAAACTATTAAGACCCAAACCCAGCAAAAACCAGCTGCCAGACCTCAAGACACTGTGAGCTCTTTCTGCGTACAACGGAACACAAACCAACTTGACTGATAATTACTTTTAATTTTCCTTCCACCCATTTTAATATTATATAAAATTATTAGAGCTAGCCATGTTTGCTGAAGAGTTTCTTGCGCCGCTTCTTCTCTTCAAGCCATAACATGTTGCGAAGCGGTAGTAAATTAGATTAGGCTCCCATAGATTAAATAATAACCATAAACAAAATTAAAAATTAAATAATTAAAATTAATAAGTTGGCGGTAGGCTAAATAAAACTTTAACAATACTCGTTGACACTTGACATCTTTGTCTTCCGTGATCACGGCCACTGAAAAGTGGCCGAAACGTCGGAAAAACCAAAATCAAATAAAATTACCGCGCTTAAAACCGTTAAAACGTAGTTTTATTATACATTAATGAATTTTTTTTCATGTCACAACAATTAAATAATAAATTATAACACCACACAAAGTCATAAACACATAACTAACAATAAAACTTATACACATACTCAAACCAACGCGCACTACCATCGCATTGCATTACACGCACACTTCACAAACAAACCAAGACACGCAAAGAGCCTAAAAATTAATAACCCAGGCACAGAAAAGAAAAAAACAACACACATGGCACTAGATAGGACTATATATAAGTATAGATATAAAGGCCAACACAACACCAGCATGTAACAGATACACTCTACATTAGTATGAGTTTAGTATTAAAAATAGGATAACTTAATATAATAAGTTAATCTTAAGGTACACCATAACATATAAATCACTAAATTAAGTCACACACTAACAAAAATAAACAATAAGCGTGTATGGACTCTAAACTTTTTCATAGAAATTAAATAGTAAAAAAAGGTACGGAACTCGAGTCCGTAGATATGTTAATAATAATAATAAAAACTACATGAATGACAAAACTTGTTAAAAATGACAAAATAGATAAAATGGACGAAATAGACAAAAATCACAAAACCTATCCAACTTTCCGGGATAACCTTTACACAAATCTATCCCAGTATCCGGAATGAAAAGTATGCCTTGTCCACCCTCGGCATTAAAATTACGTATGTACCGAATTTCAGCCCTGTCGGTTCAATAGTCTTTTCATAAAAGCATAACAAACAAGGAGACAAATATACTTTTATTCCGGAAACTATCCCATTTTTCGGGATAAAAAGTATCCTATGATCAGCCTCGGCATCGAAAATATATATACTGAGTTTCAGCCAAGTCGGTCCAGTAGTCTTTTCATAAAAGCATCACAAAGAAGGAGACAAATGTACTTTTATTCCGGAAACTATCCCATTTTTCGGGATAAAAAGTATCCTATGATCAGCCTCGGCATCGAATATATATATATACTGAGTTTCAGCCAAGTCGGTCCAGTAGTCTTTTCATAAAAACATCACAAACAAGGAGACAAATATACTTTTATTCCGGAAACTATCCCATTTTTCGGGATAAAAAGTATCCTATGATCAGCCTCGGCATCGAAAATATATATATACTGAGTTTCAGCCAAGTCGGTCCAGTAGTTTTTTCGTGAAAACGGAACAGACAGACAGACAGAGTTACTTTCGCATTTATAATATTAATAAGGATTCCAGTTGTTATTTTTAACTAGCTTCAATGTAAGACACGGCATGTTTATAATTACATAATATTACACATACAGGTGTATGAAACTTGGCTTGTTGCGTGTTGAAAATCTTCGTCAGCTGTTAGAGGGAGATGATCGCGCCGCAGAAGTAGTCTTACGGTCCCTAACTAATGGCTAGCACCATCTAGATGGAAATTCGGGTTTCATACTTCTACACCAGCCTATCTATAAACGTTTATGAATATATTTCCAGGAATTAGAAGGGAAACACTTGATTAAAATATATTTTAAAATTACATACATACATACATAACTTCACGCCAGTTCCCTTGCGGGGTAGGCACGAACAACAGAGTGCCATTTAGTCTTATTCTTACACACCTCACTTGCCTCTTTGACATTCATAACTCTTGTCATGCAAGCTCGTCTGTTCTTAAGGCTCCTGACATCACCTTCTGCTAGTACACGATCAATTTGATCATGGAAGGTGTGTCGTGGCCTTCCACGACTTCTGCATCCATCCATTTTAAAATTGAACATATTATATGCCAGTATTCTAGTAATTGAACAAGGAAGATTCTAATAAAAAAAACAATAGTAATGATATGTGAGCATAAGAGTTATCAAGAGGTCACTTCTCATAATTTAGAGATATTAAAAATTTATTCTTGGAGACTACAGTTAATTAATCTATTTAAGTCCACGCATTTTAAAAGGCTTAGTAGAGGCAACTATATGTACAATGTATGTAATATATATATGCGAGAGTTGGGTATGGAGGAGAGAGCATGAAAGTAGAGTAAACGCGGTCGAGATGCGAGCACTGCGCAAAATCTGCGGAGTGACGCTCGCGAACCGCGTTCGTAATACCGAAGTAAGAGAGAGAGTTGGTCTGAAAGAGAATGACTAAACAGATATACAATGCAAAAGTGGATGGATGCAGAAGTCGTGGAAGGCCACGACACGCCTTCCATGATCAAATTGATCGTGTACTAGCAGAAGGTGATGTCCGGAGCCTTAAGAACAGACGAGCTTGCATGACAAGAGTTATGAATGTCAAAGAGGCAAGTGAGGTGTGTAAGAATAATCCTAAATGGCACTCTGTTGTTCGTGCCTACCCCGTAAGGGAACTGGCGTGAAGTTATGTATGTATGTATGTAATATATAATGTACTAGAGTTTACTCCGCGGCTGCGCGGGTCAACCTCTAGTGCGTACTTGTTGTTTAAAGAGCCGGCGTAAATACAGGTTAACATTGTACTAAATTTTTATATTATTTCATTTTATACCGCAAACTATCCCATCTCCCTGGATGAATAGTATTTACGTCCATTTTCGGTATGACAACTACATTTAAACAAAATTACAGCAAAACCGATCTAGTATTCCTAGTAGTTTGTCGTGAAAACTTAACAGAAAGACATATCGAGGTGCTATTGCATTTTTTAATGACGATGAATTTTAGATTTATAAAATTTATCTCTATTTTAAACCGTCCTATTTTTTTTTATTTTTTTTTTATTGCAGGAGTTCAGCAGACAGGCAGACGGCCCACTTGGTGGAAAGCGGTTACCATCGCCTATGGACATTTGCAACACCAAAGGTGCTACAAATGCGCTGCTGCTCTCTTAAAGGAGACTGGAACCTGGTCATTAATGCCGGAACACAACACAAGGTTGTTATGGCGGCATACTCTACGTCCTAGTTTTATTTATCTATCCGTCGTCTATGAAAACTACATAAATGACAAAAAGGATAAAAAGGTTGAAAAGGACGGAAAGGACCAAATTGACCGAAATGACCTAGTTGACCAAAATAGTTTTTTTCCGTGCAGGAACGGAGAAAGAACACAATTTCCTCCGGCCGGCCGGCCTGTCGTAAGAGGCGAATTAACAACCCACAGCCAGGTGGTAGGGCATTTGCCCGACTGGATGGCTACCACCCCTGGTCTAAAGTATGTCGCCTAACAACCTTGAGTTGTGTTCCGGCATTAGTGACCAGGTTCCAGTCTCCCTTAAGAGAGCAGCAGCGCATTTGTAGCAACTTTGGTGTTGCAAATGTCCATAGGCGATGGTAACCGCTTTTCATCAAGTGGGCCGTCTGCCTGTCTGCTGATCTCCTGCAATAAAAAAAAAATCAAAATTACGGAAATGGCAAAAAACCTATCCTACTTTCTGGGATAACTTTTTCATAAATCTATCCCATTATCCGGATTGAAAAGTATCCCTTTTCCACCCTCGAAATTAGAATTACATACATACCAAATTTCAGCCAAATCGATCCAGTACTTTTTTCGTAAAAGCATACATACATACATACATAACTTCACGCCAGTTCCCTTGCGGGGTAGGCACGAACAAGCACATTCGTAAAAGCATATCAAATAAAGAGAAAAAAATATTTTTATCCCGAAAACTATCCCATTTTTCGTGATAAAAAGTATCCTATGTTCATCCTCGGCATCGAAAATACATATATACTGAGTTTCAGCCAAGCCGGTCCAGTAGTTTTTCCGTGAAAACGGAACAGCCAGAGTTACTTTCGCATTTATAACATTAATAGAGATTTTAAGCGACTTAAAAAAGTACCCTCCTGTTCCCAATTCATCATTTAAATATTTTTTAAATAGCTTCTCAACCGATTTTAATAATTCTTTTTGCATTACATTTGATAAAGCTTCAAAGTGGCCCATATAAAAATGTATCGCTATTGGAGCTTGAGTTCCGAAGATGTAGCAGAAATTTCATTAAATTCGGACGGCAAAAGTGCAATTTTTTGGGATTTTTAGCTATATCTCTTATGTTTTGGAAACAACTCAGATGATTCTCTTTGCGTTACATTAAGTAATGTTTCAATGATCCCACAAAATTGTTATTCTACAATCAACCAATCAATAAATCTCTTTATTGTACGCCAAAACAAAATAAACTTTTATAAAAAGGCTTTTGAGATCCTGGATATCATGTAGCAGCAGAGTGCTAGCCAAGACAAGCGAAACGAGCCCAAACATGACGGGTCTATCTTGTTTAGTACAGGAGTTCCTATGGCCACCGTCCGACTCCATCATCAGATCAACTCCATTGTATTGCATTGTCGCGCGATGTACATATTCGTGCAAAATTTCAGCTCAATCGGAAACCGGGAATTTGGTCAAATTTAACTTGCAAGATTCGACCCGAACTTACCTACATACATACATCCTTTGCAAGTTAAATAAAACCTTGTAAATCTCGCGATCTCTTCCAGACAACCCCAGGAATGAATTGAGATTATAATGACGATAGTGGAATAGTAAAAACAGTATTAGTAGGGGAGGCCAAGCGGGGATTTTGGGATTTACTCGAACGTGGCAGAATAACATAAGGGGAGAAACCTTGCACCCTGTTATGTACCCCCAACATATATGAACCCTTCATATAGGGTGGGGGTATTTTTTATTCTTCAAATTTTTTTTCAAACCGTCAGATTAAGGAAATTCCTCCACGTAATTATCAGATTAAGATGGGTCAGCACAACAAGGACATCAAGCTGAACCGTCTGTATATTAATCTGACGCGCTCGAGTATTTTAATATTATGTTTTGTTTTTGCATTTTCAAAAATCGCCCATGACTTTTAGCCGCATCCAAATCGTCAGTCTTTTGAATAAGAATTCCTTTAGGGGTTACTTAACATGCCTTTTGAATATCTGACGCGCTTGAGTATTTCTGTGCGACTCTTTCTTTTTAACCTGTATACGCTCCCCCCACCAATGAAATTCTTTTACTCTCTTTTTCTCTTTAGTTTTAGCATCTAATCTTCACAATCCAAAAGGTCCCCGCGACGCTCGAGTAACTCCACATTTAGCATCTTGGGCTCCCCTACTATATATACAGATGTTCTATATATTAATGAGATATATACTTAATATACATAACATATAAATACATATCTACAAAAATATATCACACCTTCCATGATCAAATTGATCGTGTACTAGCAGAAGGTGATGTCAGGAGCCTTAAGAACAGACGAGCGTGCATGACAAGAGTTATGAATGTCAAAGAAGCAAGTGAGGTGTGTAAGAATAAGCCTAAATGGCGCTCTGTTGTTCGTGCCTACCCCGCAAGGGAACTGGCGTGAAGTTATGTATGTATGTATGTATGTACAAAAATATATAAATGTTTATAGATATATATGTATTTACGTAACTTAAAAGTGGATGGTAAAAAAATCTAGCAAAAAAGAAACCGACTTCAAAATAAAAACTAAACAGCGAAACAAAAATATTTTCTACAACATCTGGAAGTCGCTGCCAAGTGAAACAGAAAAGTATCTTACTTGGCGCCGACTTCAAGATATTGTAGAAAATAGAAAAGGTTAATTGCTTATTCCTTATCCGGAACGAAGAAAGAATACAATTTCCTGCGGTCGAGCAGCCTGTCATAAGAGGCGACAAAACTACCCACAGCCAGGTAGTTAGGGGAGTGTTAAGGAAAAGATTTAAGTAAACCAAAAGATGCTTAACCGTAGTTCCCAAAGTGGCAGAATGCGCCCTTATCGTCGGAGATAAAGAAAACCCGCGACATTTGACATGTGAATATCCCGCAGCAGAAAAATAATATTATTTTTATCATCTACCTGGTACAGCCATGGCCACAAGTCTAAATAGCGAATATATTCCTCTGTAAAACTTACTACACTATGGCAATAATATCTATGGCAAGGAGTTTCTTTTATGGCTGGAGTATAGTACATAGGCAGAGGAGCCACCTGGTGGAAAATGGCTACCGTCGCCTATCGCCCTTTGCAACGTCAAAGGTGTTGCTAATGTGCTGCCGGCTTTGGAAGGAAGATTGGAATTTGGCCACTGATGCAAGAACACAATTCAATGTTGCTATGGTCGCATTCTCCATGATAGTGGCTATCCAGGCGGGTGTGTATGCTTTACCACTGAGGGTGGTTTTACCACATGTCACGACAAGCCGCCTGACTGCTAGAATTTGTATTCTTTCTCCGTTCTTGTATAAAAGGGTGTTAAAAATCACCGTGTTTCATCCGTGCAGGAACGGAGAAAGAATACAATTTCCTGCGGCCGGGCGGCCTGTCCTAAGAGGCGACTTAACAACCCACAGCCAGGTGGTAGGGCATTTGCCCGACTGGATGGCTACCACCCCTGGTCTAAAGTATGTCGCCATAACAACCTTGAGTTGTGTTCCGGCTTTAGTGACCAGGTTCCAGTTTCCCTTAAGAGAGCAGCAGCGCATTTGTAGCAAATTTGGTGTTGCAAATGTCCATAGGCGATGGTTACCGCTTTCCATCAAGTGGGCCGTCTGCCTGTCTGCTGATCTCCTGCAATAAAAAAAAAAGCGACAAAGGAATGAGTGATGGATAGTAAATCCAGATCAGAAACAAGCTTGTAAGCAGCGATGTGTTTATTAGTCATTGTAGGACTTGAAATTTGCCACATCATACACCCACTTGTTGTGGTAGCGCCATACTGGATTCATTACCTTGATCACAGCTCTTGGGGCCGGCTCGACCGGTGCGGCTTGGCGAATGACGGTTAAACTTTGGTGTTTTGTACGATTAATGACTTTTACTGTTTAATGTGACTACGGTAAATTGTTTATTTTATGCGTATGTGGTGAACAATAAAGTGTTTTCTATTCTATTCTATTCTAACTGCGACCCTGGTGCGGCAAACCTTTATAAGCGATGGTGACCACTGTAGTGGAACACTTACAAGTCAATAGATGGCGCTGTGCAATAATTGATGTCACAAACGTTTCCCGAAACATACAAAGAATATATACAACATTTCAACTATAACAGAGGGGCCTAGGCCTGCGAGGAACAACATTAGCCTCGCTGGAAGATCTTCCTTTAAGACGGAGGAGCATTCCATCACGCTCCTCCACCTTATCGGGGCTCACCCTACACCACTTTGCCGTTTGCTTGTTTGCCAGCTTCGATATAAAAAAATATAAATTTATATACAGCAGTAAGAAACAGTGATGTGCATCCATACATCCCCGCAGTATAATGCATCATCATCATCGTCATCATCATAATGTAAATGATCGCATGTAAGGTACAAGTAACCAGCAATTAAATACAGTATTTTTGTTATTCTGCTACGAAATCCCAAAATAAAGCCATGAAGAAGATGGCACTTGTGATCAGCGTCAATGAGTAGATATTATCTTTCTAACTATGTTATATATGAGTAGATATAAGAGGGCAATGCATATGGTGGAGCTTAAAATCAGATAAACCGCTTTTATTCCTAACAGTACTTCAGTTAAATTAATATAAATAGAGACGCCAGCAACAGCAGCTATCAGTTGAATCCGACACTAACACCAACAACATGTACCGTCTTTTCGTGTTGTTGCTTGTCGTGAGCTGCGCTACTGCTTTCTTCTTGCCCATCTATCACCCGCCCATCTATCAGCAGCCCATCTATCGGCGGCCCATCTATGCGCGGCCCATCTATCAGCGGCCCATCTATCCGCGGCCCGTCTATCAGCGGCCCGTCTATCCGCGGCCCGTCTATCCGCAGCCCATCTATCCGCAGCCCATCTCACAGCAGCACATCCATCAGCAGCCCATCGTTATTTCCCAAACTGTGCCCGTTTACAACTACAATAACGGCGGACGCGGACCCCATGACGGTCATGGGGAACACCGCTGGTAGAAGTGGAACTAGAAGCGTGCGAGGACGATGCATTGCGCAGGAGTTTGCCGAACGGACCCAGAACACCCAGCGTGATGCCAACAAAGCTCTCACGCATATACAGATTCTACTAAGGCATTTGATAAAGTAAACCATAAAACATGTAATATTCCAGATCTTAGAACAAATCAGTTGTATCCCAAACAATACTAAACGTCGCAACCAAAAGCCCTGGCACCACAAACATCATGGGCCCCATTATATTATGACAGCCATGGGCGCCACGATGAATACAAATTCGATTACATTGCAAAACGCTGGTGGAAACCGATCTAAAACCTTTGGAATACTGCAAGGAACGCACATTACAATCGAGAAAAATTAAACCAGAGAAGAGTACAATGAGATTAGAGTACTACCAAGCATCGTAAACATCAACGAAGGAGAGTGGAAATATTTAGACGGTATGTTGAAAATTAGATACATAAGCGATGTTAAAGGTTGCAGTACAGTGAACGAAGAAAAAGTAACTATTCCTATGCCAGAAGAATATTACAAAACAGATGGGAGGTTTGGAGATTCAGAGACAGAGAAACCCAAAACTGAAGTAAGAACTGAAAGTGCTGAACAGATTGAATAAAATATCATCAATGAAAGAACTCAACGCCCACCTGCGAGTCCGGCAGCACATTGGTAGCAAATTAGTGTTGCAAATGTTCATAAGTGACGGTAACCACTTTCCATCACAGTTGGGCCGTCAGCCTGTCTGCTGTACTCCAGCAATAGTAAAAAAAACTCAGTGAAGACCTAATTTTCAAATAATATTACTGTTTTTTAAGATTCGAAAATACTTTTCTATAATTATATTTTACTGGTGATACTAATAAATAAATATCCTTTATTTCTGCTTTCTTTTTTTTCATCGAAAAATAAGTTATATATCTAACTTAGTCTTTACATTGTTTTTGTTCTTTTATACACTTTTTTCTTACAAGATCATTCCTTTTTCTTGGTACAACACACAATTTTAGTAGTAGTCGCCTCAACGGTGTAGGCCTCCTCTAAGACCTTCCACGCTTATCTGTCTCTAGCTACTGTCATTGAAGCCGGTCCACACTTGTCTGTTAATATATCCCGCCACCTTTTCCCTTGTCTTCCTCTCTTTCTTCTATGGTCTATCGGGATATCTGTAACTCTTTTATCCATCTTCTATTATCCAGCCTACATACGTATCCAGCCCAGTTCCATTTTAGCTCTCTTATCTTTCTTGTAATCTCAGCAAGTGTTGTTTTCTCCGAAATATTTGTGCAACTTATTCTATCCGAAAGTTTTCCCTTAAATTCTTCTTTCCACCCATCTTTGAGATACAGCTAATCTTTCTTCATTTTCTTTTTTCTATGGCCATGTTTAGCAATCATAAGTCAGACATGGTAGCACCGCTGTTACAAAAAAAATCTTTTTATATTCATATTTATTTCTTTATTTTTCAAAATTTCTTTTTGTCCCCAATATTTTCGCCAGCCTATAGCAATTTTCTGACCTAGGTAAATGTATTCCTTCACAGACTCTATGCTTTCACTTTCTATTTTACTATATCATGCATTTCACTATTGGCCAATATCTTTGTCTTTGATGTGCTTAATCAAAGAACTACTTTTTTGATCTCTGTTGTTAGTTCGCTGATTGGGTTTCCTTCGAACACTACAATATCATCGGCAAAACAAAGATGACTAAGAGATTGTCCATCAACCTCTATTCCCTTGTTTTCCTAGTTTAAAGCCCTAAAAACTGTTTCTAGAACAGCTAAAGGAAACTTAGGTGAGAGTGGATCTCCCTGCCTAACTCCTTTTTGTATGGGAAACTCGTTTCGTTCTTCTTCTAGTCGTATTTTGGCGCGACATTTCTGGTATATACTACTGATTAAGCTAACGTATTTTGATTTTAGGCCTCATATTGTCAGTGATGTCCAGATTGGCTCAAAATACAATTATCAATTGCTTTCATGTAGTTAATGAAGCAAAAATACAATGTAATACCGTATTCGTTTCTTTGAAGTGAAAGTTCTTTAGAATCGTTGTGATTTGAAACTCGATAAAACGAAAAATGACGCTAAAAAGAGA
The DNA here is from genome assembly GCA_019925095.2 of Dendrolimus kikuchii. Classification (NCBI taxonomy): domain Eukaryota; kingdom Metazoa; phylum Arthropoda; class Insecta; order Lepidoptera; family Lasiocampidae; genus Dendrolimus; species Dendrolimus kikuchii. The sequence goes on from CM034413.1 coordinate 14,127,938, forward strand.
TAAACACATAAAATTGGACCTTATTTAACTCGAAATAAAACACATTTCTCTTTTCCGTTACTATTAATTATAAATTAAATAAAACTTAAGATTTCAAATGAATTTCAGCTCTAAATGTATATTATCTTGGCAGATATTCTACTATTCGTAAATCAAAGGAAATTGCGCGTAACCGTGCATTGAATTTTGAACTTTATATTAGTGGTTTAAGGTGTAATTTAAATTGAATTTTTGAATTGTAATATATTGACGGATTATTTATTTGGTTCGTTTACAGTTACTACACCATAACATTGTAGGATTCTACCCCCGGACAACGAAGTGGGGTGTGTTCTCCCAGGACACACTCCAGGCACTTTATTGCGCTGGATCGACTGGGCGTAACTATGTTCTAAATCTCAGCCTTTCCAACACAAACAAAAGCGCAGGGTCGACAGGGAGGAGGGGGTTTTTAGTGGGTATTGGGGTTGCTCGCTCGTGCAGCAACGCTCGGAGTCTTCCACACTATTCTGCGACGTCGATCGCGGACGGAGCACTGCCAAGAGCATACATACTATTGCTGCAGTGTTATCGCCCCGACCGACGCGTGTCGTTCCCCTAGCAACGGCCCAGTTTGTGCGTAAATCGGTTAAGCATTTTCCCTCGCCTCAAAAAAAAACCATAACATTGTAGGAGACAATTTAAAAGTACATACATACATACATACATACATACATAACTTCACGCCAGTTCCCTTGCGGGGTAGGCACGAACAACAGAGCGCCATTTAGGCTTATTCTTACACATCTCACTTGCTTCTTTGACATTCATAACTCTTGTCATGCGCGCTCGTCTGTTCTTAAGGCTCCTGACATCACCTTCCGCTAGTACACGATCAATTTGATCATGGAAGGTGTGTCGTGGCCTTCCACGACTTCTGCATCCATCCACTTTTGCATTGTATATCTGTTTATTCATTCTTTTATCGTGCAATCTTTCCACATGCCGGAACCACCGGAGCATTCCTTTCCTTACCTTCACCCCGACACTCTCTTTCAGACCAACTATCTTTCTTACTTCGGTATTACGAACGCGGTCCGCGAGCGTCACTCCGCAGATTTTGCGCAGTGCTCGCATCTCGACTGCGTTTACTCTACTTTCATGCTCTCTCTTCCATACCCAACTCTCGCTTCCATACGTGAGCGTAGGTACCAGCACCGCGTTGTGTACGACGAGCTGGGCCTTCTGGCTTATTTTAATTTAAAAGTACAATACTAATATTAGTGTGTAACCTATTACAAAGAAACACAGCTTAGGTTGTGAGAAAAAAGATTTAGATAAAATTAGGATAAACAAATTTTGACACAAATGTATATAAATACGCAAGCACACATTTATAATATACGAGTAAATGAGGATTATAAAAAAAATAAAAATTGTATGGAAGCATATTGTGCAATATTCGGCCAAATTTAGGTAGTGAATTGGCAAATATATCTAAATATTTGTTGTATAGTTTAATAACTTCATATTAATAAAAGTTAGATAAAAAATATCTTTTAGTATATTCTCTTAAGCTTCACTTGTACTGCGTGTGAACTGGACACACACCAAATTTTTTTCTTTATAGAAGATACTTCTTCGTTCTAGAAGGGTTTTTCTTTCCAGATTAATATAATTCTCTTTATTCCCGATTTTTTTAGGTAAGTATTTTAGTATATGTTGTTTAATATTATACTTATATTTCAACAGACTGCAACTTGCTTAGCTGGTGCGTATATCTATATAAAATGAAAACTGCATTTCACTTGGATTGTATTTTGTATTAATTAAATACCATACAACATTTCATATCAACAGTTCAATAGCAACTGACAATATTACTAGACACAGAGTTTTATTATAAATTCAAAAGTTTTTATTCAAAATAAGTTCCACTGGAGAACACTTTTTGAAGGTCATACATGTAAGTTAATTTTTTTTTTACTTCATATTCTATGTACACCGCTTCGCAACGTGTTGATGCTGTAAAGGAGAAGAAGCAGCAAGAAACTCCCCAGCAACACGTCTAGCTAAATATTGTGCCTCTTTATATTTCATATTCTATTTATATCTCAAATTCTTTTTTTTAATAAGTATTGTACAGAAGTATGTTACAGAATCACTTTTTGAAGAATTAATGGAGTTGTAGCAAACAATGCATACGCAATAAGACCAAGACAATAAAAGGAAAGAAAAATAATGTTATAGTTATAATAATGACATGACGTGCTAAAATGTTATGCTGCAATATGTAAAATAATTAGGCTTCTATACAGCCAGTGTCTATGTAGGTTTCCTACATATGTTTCATTTCTATTTCTAAACCATTATATTGGCGTGAAGTTATGTATGTATGTATGTATATATTGGTTATGTACGGCTTCTACTTTTTTCATTGCATCTATAAATTTGTTTTCCCGGTATGTTACTTTTTCTGCAGACACTTTTAGCAATTCTCTTGTATATTGGGAAAGGTTGTATATATTTGTTAGTCAATTTAGTTTTGACGCGTAGTTTTCATCTTCTCATTCTGTGATCGGTGTTATAATTCAAATTTTCAATTATGTCAAAACTCTGGTACTTTTCGGTTTATTCGTAGCAATATTGTTACAACTCAGGTCCCGACAAAAACAAAATCAGAAACAAAACACATTTTTATTACCTGCCGGCATTTAAACTAATTGTAACTCTTTTATGATCGTCTACTTTGGTTTACTTGGTGTTTAAAATTTGTCATTAGAAAACAGCCCATTGTTTTATTGTACTCTTTGGTGTGGCGGATTAAGTCGACTTAAATACGCGCACATTGCATTTGTGCAGTATAAAACGATGACCTGATGGAGCGGGAGGCAGTCGAGCGAGAGCCACGACCGAAGCGAAACGTATGTACTACAACCGGGAATCTAATATGTGACGGACTTTGCGCGTTCTATTGAATTACGACCTTCTACATTACGTTTGGACTTGTTGCGTTCCGTTATATTTGTACCTGTGTTATACGTGTTTATATACATACATACATACATAACTTCACGCCAGTTCCCCTGCGGGGTAGGCACGAACAACAGAGCGCCATTTAGGCTTATTCTTACACACCTCACTTGCTTCTTTCACATTCATAACTCTTGTCATGCAAGCTCGTCTGTTCTTAAGGCTCCTGACATCACCCTCCGCTAGTACACGATCAATTTGATCATGGAAGGTGTGTCGTGGCCTTCCACGACTTCTGCATCCATCCACTTTTGCATTGTATATCTGTTTAGTCATAATGACCATAATGACCATATAATATGACAAATAACAATTTTTATTCTAAAGAATATTAAAAGAAAAATACAATTAAATACTAAAACTAAACTATAGTTTGAAAAATAAACCTAAAATTAAAAACTAGAACTAAATAAAAAATTATAGATAAAATACTGGTCCCAAACCACTGTCACTTACCGAGAACGTTCCCAAAAGGCTGGCGGCGTTACCACGCTGAATAGCAATACTTAGCAATATAATATTATCTGCTATTATAATTTCTAAAGTTGCTACTCGGTCAGAAACTGATTTAAAACTTACGATATTTTCAAAGACTTACTACTACTACTTAGTTTTTTTTTTGTTATTTCTGTTTTGTTATTTTGTCGTCTGGGTTGTGGATTGAGACGGAGACGAACGCAGATAGTGAACTGTAATAATTGACTTGTTCCTCTTTGATATTCACTTTGAGCTTCCTTAGTCTGTGATGACCTTTACGTCCTCTGGTGATTCAGATAAAAATCTTTTGCTCAGATTTTTGATTGTACACGGTTGTTGTATAGAATCTTCTTTCTTTAATGTTCTTATCATAGCCTATCGTAGAAGCACATTTACCACGCTTCTCTCTGCCTCTAATGATTTTCTTGCAGTTCCTTACGCTTCTGTAAGACTTGTAGGGGATAGTCTTCTTCTAGACCTTCTCTCTACTCTATATATATATTGTCGGCATACGATTAACCTGGAGTGGTACACACACTGGTCCAACTGGGATGAAACCATTGCGCTCGCGCCGGTGTGTAAGCGTAATGTCAAGATTTGTCTGTGAGGAACAGTCGTAGTCTACGGCCAACCTCCAATATTCGAATCTATTACTGAACGAAAAACGAACCTTTGTAAGCGGAACCAGGTGGTAGGGCATTTGCCCGACTGGATGGCTACCACCCCTGGTCTAAAGCATGTCGCCATAACAACCTTGAATTGTGGTCCGGCATCAGTAATCAGGTTTCAGTCTCCCTTAAGAGAGCAGCAGCGCATTTGTAGCACCTTTGGTGTTGCAAATGTGTATAGGCGATGGTAACTGCTTTCCATCAAGTGGGCCGTCTGCCTGTCTGCTGAGCTCCTGCAATGAAAAAAAGTAATAATAATGATAATGTATTTACTAATAAAAAGTTGTAGAGCCATGCTGAGATAACTATCTTGATATATATATATATATATATATATATATATATATATATATATATATATATATTCGGCGGCCTCTGTGGTTGAGCGGGCTAAGCCTTTGCCGGCGTACCTCGCTGCGACGCAGAGGTTCCGGGTTCGATTCCTGGCATAAGTAAATTTCGGGAACGTATTTTCTCCGTTATTTACTATGGTCTGGGTGTCTGGGATCGGTCCCAGAGTAGTCCGTTGTATATTACTCATAACACAAGCGTAACTTGCTTAATTTGGGGATATACAATGTGTGTGTTTGTCTGCCGATTATTATTATTATTATATATATATATATATATATATATATATATATATATATATATATAGCTTTTGGGGCCGGCTCGACGACTGTGATACCACGCAAATATAGAACATCGGCGTGAAACGATTAGCCCTGAGCTAATCGTGTTCCATGCTATGACTGAGAGTTCCTATGACCCACTCGGCCTTCCTATACCCCATTTTTCCTTTGTGTTTCTCGTTATTCCGTCCTTCGCCCTTAGTACCAAGGCCCTGGGTATATGACCCAGTGGCTCCGCCTGGCCCTGGTAGGCGGTGATCCAACGGCTTCATCCACTGCCGGAGAACTTCTTTTTGTCCCCTGGCATCCTCAAACTCTCATTACGTGGGGCACGTTACAGCACGCCCCACGGTAGGAGTGGAGAGAGAATTCTTTGCCAGGGACCCAAGACGGCGGCTGAAAGTCCAAGTGGACCCTCCGGCACCGACGCGTCCTCCTTTATTAGAACGAATCGCTCGCGAAAGCAGGAAACGGCGTCCCCCATTTTCCCTATTCCAATTTCATATTCCTTCTAAACCATTCATCCTGGCTAATCATTCTATCACATCTTCATACCCCAGTCTAGAGGCTATCAACTCGTTGCCTTCGTCCATAGTGTTGCGAACATCTATAGACGAAGGTAGCCACGTTCCGTGAGCCGAGCCGTCTGCCTGCTTGCCAGCTTCCTATGTTATGTCTATAATATACAACGTTCCAAATCTGAAACTAACCCCAGACACCCAGACTAAAACCCAGTCTATATATAGTAAAAAACGAAAAAATTGTTTTTGACGTTTACGTTTAGCATGCCAGGAATCAAACCTGGAGCCCCCGTGTTTCTTTGAGCTCAACCACAAACCCTGTCTCTATATATAATGGAAATTGAGTTTGTATAGTAAAATCAAAATTACCAATGACATCTGACAAGAGAATGGTAGTCCACCAACAAGGCAGGTTTCCTGAAGATGCAGAAGAACTTGCATTCTTCTCTTTTCAATAACCATTCGTGGTTGTAACTAATTGCCATACGTTAAGGAGTAATATATTTTATCCTTAAAAAGCAAAACATAAAGATGCTTACGTAGTTCCTAAGTAGTAGCATGCGCTCTTATCGTCGGAGATAAACAACCTCGCGACATTTGACGCGACGTGGGAATATCCCGCAGCAGAATAATACCACCATTTACCTGGTGCAGCCAGTGACACAAGTCAAAATAGTGAATAAATTTACTACACATAGTCCCTCCACAGGTTAGAAAAGATAGACGACACGGCGCATCGATCCTCACCGATAATCATCGATCGTGATCTCTCGCTGTGCAGTGTAGTTGCAGAAGGAGGCTGCCGAAATAATAAGAGAGAAGGATGAGCAGGCGGACCCCTATCGCAGGCTGAAGAGGGGGTCGCAGGCGCCGCTTTGACTCGGATTTGGGGGATGCTCTTGGCATGCCAAACACAATGCCGCGTGAGTTCTAGTCCCAAGGGATACCCCTTGTAGTCCGCTTGCATTGATGTGTCGCGACAGTCATACCTATTATTACGATCCCCTGCCCCCTCCTTACTATGAACAGGGTACAAAAGGGTAGACAAGGGGTGTTGCTGAATATATTGCGAAAGGGTAATAAAATATTGTAGGCCACCTAGAGGCGACTAGGGGCTCCGGGCCCCGTTCGTCCTTTCCGCCTGATCTCCATATCTTTTATTATTCAGCCTATTCTCGTCGCCCGTTGGCTGGTATCGCTAGATGCAACTCCTGGTGGCAACAGTGCAGCTAAGGTAAAGCCCCATAGGGAGACCCCTCGAGCATGTCGTCCTCGGGAACAAGTACCTTCGCGAAACGAACTCTACAAGTCGTTCATGTCCTCGACTGTCATAGGCTTAATTCGTAAAGCTTAACCTTAATAGACATAATAAGAAAAGTGTTATCGGACACATGTTTAATAGAAACTAGAGTTTAGAGCCGCGGGTCAACCTCTACTGCGTGCATCTTGTTTAAAGAGCAGGAGTTGTTAATACAGGTTACATTGTACTTAATTTTTATGTTAGTGATATTTACACTCGGAAGTTTAATTTCATTTTATATCGCAAACTGTCCCATCTCCAGGCATGAAGAGTATTTATATCAATTTTTGGTATTATATCCAGCATTCCTAGTAGTTTTCCGTGACAGCTTAAGGGAAAGACATATCGAGTTACTTACTATCGCATTTTTCATAGACGATGAATTTTTATATCTATAAACTTGAGAAATGATTGGTCTCATTCAAACTTTCCTTTATTTCAAACCGTCCTAGCTATATTTATCTATCCCCTGTCTATGAAAACTACTGACAAAAAGGACAAATCGGACAAACCGGACAAAAGGGACAAAAAGGACAACTCGGACAAAAAGGTCAACTCGGACAAAAAGGACAAATCGGAGAAGAAAGACAAATCGGACAACTCGGACAAAAAGGACAACTCGGACAAAAAGGTCAACTCAGACAAAAGGGTCAACTCGGACAAAAAGGACGACTCGGACAGATCGGACAAAAAGGACAAATCGGACAAAAGGAACAAAGATGACTAAAATGACGAAAATGGAAAATAACAAAAAACCTATCCCACTTTTTGGGATAACCTTTACATAAATCTATACCAAAATGTATCCCATTATCCGGGATAAAAGGTATCCCTTGTCCCCCCCTCTGTATTAAAATTATATGTATATCGAATTTCAACTAAATCGGTCCAGTAGTTTTTCCGTAAAAGCGTAACAGACAGAAAGACAAATATATTTTTATCCTGGAAACTATCCCAGTTTTCGGGATAAAAAGTATCCTATGTTCATTCTCGGCATCGAAAATATATATAAATATCGGTCGAGTAGTTTTTCCGTGAAAACGGAACAGACAGACAGACAGAGTTACTTCCGCATTTATAATATTAATAGGGATAATTAAATCTAGTATTTTAGGTCAGATTTAAATTACTTATTAGTCTTGTTTCTTAGATTAGATTATAATTTAAATGTTGTATCTTTAAGACACAGCATTCAATAAAAAAAAAACATAGGTCTACACATCAGAATAAAGTCCCAAAATAAAGCCATGAAGAATATGGCATTTCCGATCAACATCCATGAGGGGATAGACAACGGAAGGTATGGCGGAGTCTAAAATCAGACAAACCACTTTTATTCCTAACAGTACTTCAGTAAGCTTAATATAAATAGAGACACCAGCAACAGCAGCTATCAGTTGAATCCGACACTTTAACGCAACAACATGTGCCGTCTTTTCGTGTTGTTGTTTTTCGTGAGCAACGCTGCTAATTTCTTTCTCCCCGTCCTCTCCAGTCACAATCGGCCCTACAACGGCTACAACAACGGCGGATATTCGCCCAACTACTACTACAACTACGACGGATATTTACCTAACTATGGCTACAATAACGTCGGACAATCGCCCCACGAAGGCGGTTATTTACCCGAATACGCCTATAATAATGGCGGATATTTACCTAACTTGAACAACGGCAGACAATCGCCCAACAACGGTGGACAATCGCCGAACGACGGCGGAAAATCGCCCAACAACGTCTCCAACATCACCGTACAATTATCCAACAATGACTCCAATGTCGGTGGAGAATCGCCCAACAATGGCGAACAATCGCCCAAAAATGACAAACAATCCTCCAACAACGGCGGACAATCACTCAACAATGACAAACCATCGGTCAACGACGACTCCAACACCAACGGACTATTATCCAATAACGGCGGACAATCGCCCAACAACGGTGGATATATACCCGACTATGACTATAACAATGGCGGATATTTACCCAACGACTACTACTACAACGGCGGTTATCTACCCTCCTACAACTTGAACAACGGCGGACAATCGCCCAACAACGCCTCTAACATCACCGTACAATCGCCCAACAATGACTCTAACAACGACGAGCAATCGCCCAACAACGACTCTAATATCGGCGGACAATCGCCCAAAATCGACTTTAACATCACCGGACAATCGCCCAACAATGACTCTAACAACGACGAGCAATCGCCCAACAACGACTCTAACATCGACGGACAATCGGCCAACAACGACTCTAACATCGTTGGACAGTTGTCCAATAACGGCGGACAGTCGCCCAACATCGATGGATATTTCCCCGGCTACGCCTATAACAATGGCGGATATTTACCTAACTACTACAACGGCGGATATATACCTTCCTACTACTTGAACAACGGCGGACAATCTCCCAACAACGACACTAACATCACCGGACAATCGCCCAACAACGACTCTAACAACGACGGGCAATCGCCCAACAACGACTCTAACATCGGCGGACAATCGTCCAACAACGACTCTAACATCGTTGGACAATTCTCCAATAACGGCGGACAGTCGCCCAACAACGATGGATATTTACCCGACTACGCCTATAACAATGGCGGATATTTACCCAACTACTACTACTACAACGGCGGTTATCTACCCTCCTACAACTTGAACAACGGCGAACAATCGCCCAACAACGACTCTAACATCACCGGACAATCGCCCAACAATGACTCTAACAACGACGGGCAATCGCCCAACAACGACTCTAACATCAGCGGACAATCGCCCAACATCGACTTTAACATCACCGGACAATCGCCCAACAACGACGGGCAATCGCCCAACAACGACTCTAACATCGGCGGACAATCGTCCAACAACGACTCTAACATCGGTGGACAATTGTCCAATAACGGCGGACAGTCGCCCAACAACGATGGATATTTACCCGACTACGCCTATAACAATGGCGGATATTTACCTAACTACTACAACGGCGGATATTCACCCTCCTACAACTTGATCATCGGCGGACAATCGCCCAACAACGACTCTAACATCGGTGGACAATTGTCCAATAACAGCGGACAGGCGCCCAACAACGATGGATATTTACCAGATTACACCTATAACAATGGCGAATATTTACCCAACTACTACAACGGCGGATATTCACCCTCCTACAACTTGAACAACGGCGGACAATCACCCAACAACGACTCTAACATCGGCGGACAATCGTCCAACAACGACTCTAACATCGTTGGACAATTGTCCAATAACGGCGGACAGTCGCCCAACAACGATGGATATTTACCCGACTACGCCTATAACAATGGCGGATATTTACCCAACTACTACTACTACAACGGCGGTTATCTACCCTCCTACAACTTGAACAACGGCGAACAATCGCCCAACAACGACTCTAACATCACCGGACAATCGCCCAACAATGTCTCTAACAACGACGGGCAATCGCCCAACAACGACTCTAACATCAGCGGACAATCGCCCAACATCGACTTTAACATCACCGGACAATCGCCCAACAACGACTCTAACAACGACGGGCAATCGCCCAACAACGACTCTAACATCGGCGGACAATCGTCCAACAATGACTCTAACAACGGCGGACAATCGCCCAACAACGACTACAACATAGATTCGAGTTTAAGAGATTCAGAGACGGAGAAGCCCAAAAATGAAGTAAAAACTGAAAGTCCTAAACAGGTTCAAGAAAATATCATCAACGAAAAGTTCAGTGAAGACTTAATTTTGAAATAAAATGTATTACTATTATTTAAGTTTTTTATTTTTATTGCAGGAGTTCAGCAGACAGGCAGACGGCCCACTTGATGCAAAGCGGTTACCATCGCCTATAGACATTTGCAACACCAAAGGTGCTACAAATGCGTTGCTGCTCTCTTAAGGAAGACTGGAACCTGGCCACTAATGCCGGATCACAACTCAAGGTTGCTATGGGAGCATACTCTAGACCAGGGGTGGTAGCCATCCAGTCGGGCAAATGCCCTATCACCTGGCTGTGGGTTATTTTGCCGCCTCTTACGACAGGCTGCTCTAACGCAGGAAATTGTATTCTTTCTCCGTTCCTGCACAGATTAAGTCTACTGGTATTTATGTCATTAAAACATTATTTAAAGCTTTAGTAAAAGGCCAGAAAGCAACGCATGAAACTAAATATAGTCTCATGTTGGAACGCATACATACATACATACATTAGTGACCAGGTTCCAGTCTCCCTTAAGAGATCAGCAGCGCATTTGTAGCAACTTTGGTGTTGCAAATGTCCATAGGCGATGGTAACTGCTTTCCATCAAGTGGGCCGTCTGCCTGTCTGCTGGGTTCCTGCAATAAAAAAAAAATACAAAATAAATTTACTAGATTTTTATACCTACGCTCACGTATGGATGCGAGAGTTGGGTATGGAAGAGAGAGCATGAAAGTAGAGTAAACGCGGTCTAGATGCGAGCACTGCGCAAAATCTGCGGAGTGACGCTCGCGGACCGCGTTCGTAATACCGAAGTAAGAAAGAGAGTTGCTCTGAAAGAGAGTGTCGGGGTGAAAGTAAGGAAAGGAATGCTCCGGTGGTTCGAGCATGTGGAAAGAATGCATGATGAAAGAATGACTAAACAGATATACAATGCAAACGTGGATGGATGCAGAAGTCGTGGAAGGTCACGACACACCTTCCATGATCAAATTGATCGTGTACTAGCAGAAGGTGATGTCAGGAGCCTTAAGAACAGACGAGCTTGCATGACAAGAGTTATGAATGTCAAAGAGGCAAGTGAGGTGTGTAAGAATAAGCCTAAATGGCACTCTGTTGTTCGTGCCTACCCCGCAAGGGAACTGGCGTAAAGTTATGTATGTATGTATGTATTTTTTATACCTAAGACTTTATAGTGTTTACCTATTTTATCCTTTGATGTACCCCGCCGTGTTTGTCTTAGGCTTGGTTGGGTATAATAATTTGGCATCCAGACGAAAGTTTGCCTTGATCTCCTGCTTATTTAAATTGTTAAGAGGTAAATTGGTTAACCCAGGTGTTTAGCTGAAATCAAATTGAACGTTGTGATGTATGGTAGCCAGTTTGTGTAATGAAACTACTATTCCGATATTCGATAATGTAAACTTTTTTAATATAAAATAAGCCAGAACATCTTATATTGAAAAAGTTTATATCTATACTGCTATACTAATATTATAAAGCTGAAGAGTTTGTTTGTTTGCTTGTTTAAACGCGCTAATCTCAGGAACCGCTGGTCCAATTTGAAAAGTTCTTTCAGTGTTGAATAGTACATTTATCGAGGAAGGCTATATAAATTGGGATCCTTACTAAAAGTCCAATAATGTAACCCAAGGTGTAAGAAAATTACCCGAAAAAATCCTTACACGGCGTGCGCTGCGAAAACTATTGATTATAGAACAAAACAATGTACTACCACTTTGCAGAACATATAATTGTCTACAAAAAATATCGCGTAACCATATGTCTAACTATTGTAGTTATCTCACAATAAGTGTTTTCTTTTATTTTTTTAAATAATTAAAATGCCGTCGCTTCAAAAACTCTTTATTTTGTACCTTGGTATTAATCCTTATCAAAATAAATTACTCCATATTCAAGACGAATTCAATACCTTTCTAGAACTTTTTGAATTATTCAATTCGGACGTTTTATTCAAAAGATATCGCGATATTTAAAATGTAAGTATTAGTGTTGTAGCCAAATATACTACGCGCTAATCTCAGGAACTACTGGTCCGATTTGAAAAATTCTTTCAGTGTTGGATAGCCCATTTATCGAGGAAGGCTATAGGATATATATCATCACGCTAAGACCAATAGGAGCGGAGCACCAATGAAGAATGTTTCAAAATCGGAGGGTTTTGAAAGCAAATTCCACACCGACGATGTCGCGGGCACAGCTAATTATAGAATACAAGCATGATAAGGGCGGCAGAACCTTACTCGAGCGCTGACCGAAACAAACTGTTGACAGCATTTAGCTGGGGGAGAAGAGGGGAGCCGTGGGCGCAGCGCGACTGGGGAATAACTCGAAGGTGGCTTGCCACGATTACATCACTTAGGTAGCCTGCTGGCCGCTACATCCTCCCACTCGAGGGCAGGAGAGAAACACTTCTTCTGCGCTCGCAGAGAACGCACTCCCGCTTTAGGCGGACGGCCTCTATTTCCCTTGGGTACCACGGGACGAACAGGCAAGTCGTTTTCAAGCATAATCCCATTCGTAGTTTTATTATGTATACAAGTTGCGAAAACTTAAGAAAATATTATGTGAAACTAGTTTAGTTTGATTATTTTATGAACTAAAATTTGTTTTTTATCATAATAATATATTAAATTATTTCTTTATTAGGAATTAATGGAGATGCAGCTCACAGAATATAGACAAAATTTAATATCTTAATTATGATAATAAAGAGTTATCTATAATACTGTCCGGCTTGAGGTAATATTTTTTTATAGGTCCCCAAAAACATATATAAAATGTAGCTTTTATACTGTCACGAGTTACAGGACTCGAATTAAAATGCCGTTGGAATTATTATAGAGTCTATTAGAACTATACAAACACGTATAATACAGGTACAAATATAACTGAACACAACCAGTACAAACGTAATGCACGATTCAATAACACGCGCAAAGGCCGTCACTAAATAGATCACCGAATGTACACAAGTCTCGCCTTGATCGTGGTTCTCGCTCGACTGCCGATCTCTCCATTGGGCCATTGCTTTATACTGCACCGATACAATATGTCTGCCCGACCGAATTTCTTAGAATCAGTTCGACACACCTGGCTAATGGCTACCGTAAAAGATTACAATACACAATGGGCTATTTTTCTAATTGCAAATTTTAAAGACAAAGTAAACAAAAGAAGACAGTCATAAATAGTTTCAATGTTATTAGCTGAAACGCCGGCGGATAATAAATGTGCTTTGTCTACAAATATGCAGGTGGCCCAAATTGTAACAATACTATAACGAAAGCATAATTTCTTAAAGTTTAGGGGTGTCTGGGGGTATCAACTGTCACAAGTGTCCGGCAATGGATGACGAGATTTCTAAAGTTATCCCGAAGAAAATATACAAAATTTGAGCTTTAATACACCTTTACTACTTGTTACCTTTTTTTTTTTGATAACGCAGGGGCGAATGTCTTTTCTTGGTGACACTGCCTCGGGCTCGGGGGGGGGGAGGGGGGGGGGGGTAGCCACTGAAGCCAGTGCACCAATTTTGGTGCACTTGTTTTGGGCCGTTTTTGTGCAATTGATGCGTGATCTAGACGTTTATATGATCTAAGTCAATACCTTTCTAGAACTTTTTGAATTATTCAATTCGGACGTTTCATTCAAAAGGTATCGCGATATTTAAAATGTAAGTATTAGTGTTGTAGCCAAATATACTACCCACTAAACCTGACCTGCGCCACTCTCCCTCGCGCTTTTATGGGACGCCACAGGATACTGCCCGTAGGTACTACTATAGCCCTCAGGGAAGGCCACCCTCTTCATCAGTAGGGGGAAACTTCCGCGGGCCCCTAAAAAGGTGAGTACAATTACTCCACCACGTTCCGCGCCCGTGCAATGAGGCTTTGAACTCCTAGCACGGTTGGCCGAGCCCAAGCTTCCCCGGGTAGTTTAATCACACTCGTAGGTACGGAACGCCACGAATTGACTCCCTACGTCACTCCGTTGACTCCCAGTGCGCATCGTGGTACGGCTTTCCGTTGAATGAATTTTTACACCCATCCAAATACTGACTAGCTAATGCACTACCAACTGTGCCAACTAGTCGCTCACTACCTGTTGCCTGCCCAAGTAACCACAACCCAAACTCTTCTTCTTCGTTCGTTCTTATCTGTATACGGGACATGCACAGAAGAACTTTCAGGCTTTATAAAATGACGAAGGTCTGGCAGTCCTGGTCTTTTACAATAATAGGACAAAATAATTATAAACATTACTTAGTCTGGCCATAAATACTGTTACAATTAAAAAGAAACAAAATGTTACATTTGAATTTGAAATCTGTCATTTTTATACGATTGTTCATTGTGTTTTCTCATTTTGGCGCCAATACATTGTATAACATTTTGCGATATTAAAAGGAAGTGGGGCGATAATGAGAACCGAATCGCTGTGATTGCATTACACAACGTAGGTATGCAGCCAAATGCAATCTTTAAAACTCTCCATACGCTTGGTATTAGTCAAATGTTTGTGTATCGGGCTATTAATAGGTACAATGAGACCTCCTCTGTTTGTGACAGAAGATCTGGCCGTCCACGTAGTGTTCGAAAAAAAAATCTTTGTTACAATATTTATGGCAAGACTAGGTATATATTATAGCTATAAAGATATATACGTATATAGACATACAAAACAAACAATAAACCCGTTATACAGTTAGATAGTGCAGTTACCGTCGCATATCGATTTTTTTAACTACCGGTCTTGAAGAGCAACTGGAACCTGACCACATACGGCGGAAAACAATCAAGGTTGTTATGGCGGCATACTCTAGACCAGGGGTCGCCAATTAGTTTCGTTCGGGGTCCGTTTTAAGAAATGAAATGACTATCGCGGTCCGCGCAATATTTTATAGAAAAAATATTTATTAGAAAGAAAGAAAGAAGAAAGAAAATCATTTTATTCAGGAAAAAAATACATTGGTGTAGTGTAGGTATAATTGTTAACAAATTTAAAACTAACAACATAGTCTTGTCCTGAACGGGGCATCAGACTCAGCATAATGCTGGTCTTTTAAAACCAGCGCTGATCTTCCCCTGAGCCCTTAAGGTACTGTCACGGCAGACATTACATCATTGCAAAGCATGAAGGGAATCTTAAATAATATATATACACATACATATAATGAATAAATATATTAGTGTTTTATATTTTATTTTTTTATTTTATTTTTTATTGCAGGAGTTTAGCAGACAGGCAGACGGCCCGCTTGATGGAAAGCGGTTACCATCGCCTATGGACATTTGCAACACCAAAGTGGCTACAAATGCGCTGCTGCTCTCTTAAGGGATACTGGAACCTGGTCACTAATGCCGGAACACAACTCAAGGTTGTTATGGCGACATACTTTAAACCAGGGGTGGTAGCCATCCAGTCGGGCAAATGCCCTACCACCTGGCAAGTATACGCGTATTGCAAAAATAAAGTACAAGAATCGAATTAACAATTAAATTCAATACGACTTGTATCAAGTTTTAGGTCGTGTTGTGAAAGCTGGTGCTCTTTTAAAAATATCTTTAATTGAGATCTGAACCCATTCATATTTTGTCGATTTCTAATGGGTGGTGCTTGATGCTGCGTAACGAAAGCTCCGGCGAAAACCAGCCGTAAAATGGCGTTGCGAAGCAAGTTGTATCGCACATGTCCTACAACTGACCATTCTACAGCTTGATACCCAGGAGAGCTTTGCATATAAATAATGTGGGGTTTGATGACCCCTGAAAATTCTGATTGGAAGTCTGCAAAACGTGTATTACGTTACCTGAAAGGGACCATACAACGTAGTCTCGTAAACAAGAAGACTAGTAATTGTATACCGGGTTTCTCGGACGCAGATTGGGGGAATTGTTTACTAGACAGACGATCTTATTCGGGTTATGCATTTATTTTAGGTGGTGCATGTATATCCTGGCAGTCTAGGAAACAACGTAGCGTGGCGACATCGACTTGTGAGGCAGAGTACGTCAGCCTTTCCGAAAGTATGAAGGAGGCAGTGTATCTAAACAGTCTGATGAAGGAAGTAGGGCTCATGAGGTATGCTCGAGTGATTGTTCATGCCGATAACCAAGGGGCTTTGTTTTTAGCTCAAGACCCAATGTTTCATGCGCGTAGCAAGCATATTGATATTCGATATCACTACATTAGGGAGGTTTTAAGGGATACGAACGACATTGTGTTGAAACATGTGCCCACTGAATCCATGTTGGCAGACGTGCTTACTAAGCCATTAGCTAGTGTTAAACACTACAAGTGTTTAGATGGTTTAGGTATTAAGTTGTGTTAATTTGTCTTCTGGATATTTTATGTAATTAAATTAAAATTTATAGGGGCGTGATGGATATACAAACTTAGAGACTCAAACTCAAAGAGTTATGAATGTTAAAGAAGCAAGTGAGGTGTGTAAGAATAAGCCTAAATGGCGCTCTGTTGTTCGTGCCTACCCCGCAAGGGAACTGGCGTGAAGTTATGTATGTATCTTGATGACCCCGAAGAGAAGACAGGCTAGGTGAAGCTTGCGACGGTGGAGCATTCTCATAATTGAATGCTTATTCAAATATGGTGTTAAATAACCTCTTAATGGAATATCGTAGCAGAATCGAGCACAAGCATTCTGAACTGGCTGAATGAGCCGCTGAGTTTTAGTTAGCAAGCGTGGGCCAAAAATAAATGTAATTAGGTACGGAAATAACAAAGGTAGTTTTTTACGTATCAAGAGTGTTTACTAAATGGCAATATTTGAAAACAATGTCAATACATTATTAATAATAATATTTAAATTAGTCATTAAATAATTGACATACACAGATTGCAATAATAATTTAATCAAAAACAGACATCTATATAATTAATAAATAAAGGTAATAATTAATATCCAGGTTACATAAAAGGTACTTAATAAAATACATACATACATAACTTCACGCCAGTTCCCTTGCGGGGTAGGCACGAACAACAGAGTGCCATTTAGGCTTATTCTTACACACCTCACTTGCCTCTTTGACATTCATAACTCTTGTCATGCAAGCTCGTCTGTTCCTAATAAAATAAATAGGAACTAACTATTTAAATAATGACGATTAAGATCCTGCTCACTTGCACACCAGTGGAACTGCTAAAATTTACTGAACCATGCATTTCTAAGAATAGCACCTGTATACTACTACATTTATGCAAGAATAAATATTTCTGTTCATTTGAGAAAATAAGCCTGGAGCCTTAAGAACAGACGAGCGTGCATGACAAGAGTTATGAATGTCAAAGAGGCAAGTGAGGTGTGTAAGAATAAGCCTGAATGGCACTCTGTTGTTCGTGCCTACCCCGCAAGGGAACTGGCGTGAAGTTATGTATGTATGTATGTATGTAAATTCTATGAAAGATTTTAGAGTGACATTAATTTAGTGATTTTTATGTTGTGGTGTACCTTAAGAATAACTTATTATATTAAGTTTGCCAGGTGGTAGGGCATTTGCCCGACTGGATGGCTACCACCCCTGGTCTAAAGTATGTCGCCATAACAACCTTGAGTTGTGTTCCGGGATTAGTGACCAGGTTCCAGTCTTCCTTTAGAGAGCAGCAGCGCATTTGTAGCACCTTTGGTGTTGCAAATGTCCATAGGCGATTGTAACCGCTTCCATCAAGTGGGCCGTCTGCCTGTCTACTGAACTCCCGCAATAAAAAATAATAAAAAAATATTCTAATTTTAATACTAAACTTATACTTATGTAGAGTCTATCTGTTCCATGCTGGTGTTGTGAGGAAGTGCATGTGCAGTGTTGGCCTTATATCTATACCGGCGTGAAGTTATAAATGTATGTATTTGAGAAAATGACATTTTTTGTTGCGGACTATCTGTCTAAAGTTTGGTGTCAAATTGGTGCAAGCTATTGACATTAAATCCTGGAGATGTTCATCAGCAAGTCGAGATTGAAATTTATTCTTAATGAAAATGCTGCTTCACAAATATATGTTCACCCGAACAAAGTAAGAAGTTTCAAAGCTAATTTTTGTAGTTCTGGACATTTATTACCACACACAAATTTAATCCAGAACTCTTCACTGGAAACTTCCACATGTTTTTGTTTTAAAACTGTAACTTTTATAAAGGCTGGAACTGAAAATCAGCGCTGCGCCATCTCTTGTCAGAGCATAACGCTGAGTTCTAGCCTAGTTGCCGTAAATGTGGTGTATGTTTTTCCGTCTTTTTTTTGATGATGTAGTCATGCCTTAAATGTACAATGTATAGTTATTTAATCATATCTTCCTTTCTGTATGTACATACATTTGCGACAATAAACATATTTTCTTTTCTTTCTTTCTTTTCTAGTGCAAGTTGCAGTGTTGTCGTGGTCCGCACAAAATGGGTCGGCGGTCCGGATGCGGACCGCGGTCCGCCATTTGGCGACCCCTGCTCTAGACCAGGAGCCCAATTCTACTATTACTATCTCATCGAAATCTCCGTACACTATCGTCTCAATTGTAGGTTTACTTGACTTCGCTATTCTGTTAATTATAATGGCGTGCCCGTGGCACGCCACTATATCTTTATAAATATTTATAAGTGAAAACACGTCTAGATCCGTCGGTTAGGCGACGGAAACTGCTGAATCACTCAAGCAGCGCAAATATGCAACTCTCAGTGAGAGATGTTTGTGGGGTCCTGAGGCCATGAGCCTCATTCACTCTTCAGGTGATCAGAAGGTTGGTGCTTACCTTGGGCAACGGATCAGTATGGCGATCTAGCGAGGAAACGTAGCCAGCCTTCTGGGCACCTTACCCACAGAAGACGGTGATCTAGGCTCAGTATTCTACTTACAATCTTGAGGGACTATGAGTAGAATACAATATAAATAAGTTAAGTTTTCTTTTATTGTATTAGATTGTCTATGGTAGTGAAAACTCGCAACATAAATGTTAAAAATGTTTGTAGCTTGTCAATAACTAACGGCCTACATTTCGGCTATCGCAATTTCTGCTGAGTAGTGGTTTTTTCTACTATTATTCTGCGGGTACGGTGTCGAGGGTTTTCGGATTTAGTAGAATACGAATTCCTGACACTATGAAATCGTAGTTTGGACATTGTCGCAACGCTAAGATACAGAATTGGGCGTCAAGTGTGGTAGCCATCCGGATGAGCAAGTGCCATACCTGCTGAGAGTGGTTGATTGTTTTGTCTCCTCTTGAGATATTACGCCACCTAGCATCAGGAATTGAGTATTCTTTCTCCGATACGGCACTTATTAAAACTGACTACTTTTGTTATTTGGCCATCTATAATACTTCTATACTAATTGCGAAAATTTGGATGCATGTTTATGCCTGAATCACAACAAAACTGTTGAACGGGTCCCAATGAAACTCGGCACAAAAATAGATAGGAACATTGACAATATTAACGGGGGCGAAGCCGCGGGAAAATACTAGTTAACAAAGATATTCTGCAAAAGCGTGGCAGTCCAACAACAAGGCTGGGTCCTAAAAGATGTAGAAGAATTCGCCTTCTCCTCTCTTCGAAAATTACTCATTGTTGCCATTTTTTTTTTTGTTTTGCGGCGAGGGATAATGCTTAACCGATTGACGCACAAACTGGGTCGTTGCTAGGGGAACGACACGCGTCGGTCGGGGGCGATAACACTGCAGCAATAGTATGCTCTTGGCGGTGCTCCGTCCGCGATCGACGTCGCAGAATAGTGTGGAAGACTCCGAGCGTTGCTGCACGAGCGAGCAACCCCAATACCCACTAAAAACCCCCTCCTCCCTGTCGACCCTGCGCTTTGTTTGTGTTGAAAAGGCTGAGATTTAGAACATAGTTACGCCCAGTCGATCCAGCGCAATAAAGTGCCTGGAGTGTGCCCTGGGAGAACACACCCCACTTTGTTGTGCGGGGGTAGAAGGTCCTTTGCTCTCCTAGCAAGCTAAAGGCCCCCCGCGGTAAACGGAACCTAACTCAGGGAGGGAAGTAGTGCGCATACCTGCCTCTCCGGGAGCCAGCTGAAGGCCGGCGACCTCGAGAAGACGCATTAGCACGCGCTGCAGGACTTCTCTCCCTGTCGCGTTCTGCGGCCTCCTTGAGTGACATTACTGTCTTACAAAAAGTAACCGCAGTTGTCGCTGCTCTGCAGCATGGCCTTGACCAAGTCACCGAGCGAGTCGACCGGACCTATGTGCGTCTCAAGTTCGAAACGCTGCGGCGCCCATGCGGCGCACTCGACTAGCGTGTGTAACGCCGTGTCGGGCGCGCCGCACTGGCGACAGTCCGGGGAAGGCAAGCAGCCCACAATGCGATACAGATACTTATCGAAACATCCGTTTCCGGTAAGTATCTGCTTCATCCTGAAGGTCAGGGTGCCGCTGGTGCGGTTAACCCATTCCATCAGCTGTGGCCACCGTGTAGCCGCCATAGGCCGCAGGGTTGTCGAGCTCTTGAGACCAGACGGCGATCATGGAGGCGGTTTCCCGCTTCCTGATCGCCTCGATTTCGACCTGACAGAAGGTCAGGCCTCTAGCTAGGGCATCCTGCCGGGTGCGGCGCACCACTGTCAGGACGTCCGCCTGGAGATGCCAGGGCGGATCGCCTGCCAGGAGGGTGGCCGCCGTCCGCGACACTGTGCGATACCCCCGTATGGTCCTCACGGCCAGACTCATTGTTGCCATACGTTAAGGAAAAGATTTAAGAAAAGCAAAAGATGCTTAATCGTAGTTCCCAAAGTGCCAGAATGCGCCCTTATCGTCGGAGATAAAGAAAACCCGCGACATTTGACATGTGAATATCCCGCAGCAGATAAATAATATCATCTACCTTGTACAGCCATGGCCACAAGTCTAAATAGAGAATTTATTTATTTTTAAACCTTACTGCACTACGGTAATAATATCTATGGCAAGGAGGTTGTTTTATAGCTGGAGTACAGTAGACAGGCAGAGGGCCCACCTGATGGAAAGTGGTTACCGTCGCCTATCGCCATTTGCAACATCAAAGGTGCTGCTAGTGTGCTGCGGCCTTGGAAGGAAGATAGGAATCTGGCTACTGATGCAAGAACACAATTGAAGGTTGCTGTAGCCGCATTCTCTATGATGGTGGCCATCCAGGGGGGTGTATGCTTAACCACCTGGCTGAGGATGTGAATATATATTCTGAGTTTCAGCCAAATCGGTCCCGTAGTTTTTCCGTGAAAACGGAACAGACACACAAATAGAGTTACTTTCGCATTTATAATATTAATAGGGATTGTAACACCGAAAATTTTCCACATCATACACACACACTTTTGTCGAGGTAGAGCCATGCTGGCATCTTCAGCTTGATCACAGCTCTCAGGGCCTGCTGGATCGGTGCGGACACCACGCGAACACAGAATAACGGCGCGAAACGGTTCTATCTTCGTGTTTTGTACGATGAGTGAGAGTTTCGATGGCTTCTTCTTCTTCCCCTTTCTTCTGTCACATCATGTCTACCACATTATCACTTCCTAAAGGTTGGCAACGCATTAACTTCGCCCCTGGTGCTGCAAACCCTTACAAGTGATGATGACCACTTTGACGTTTGCTTGTTTGCCAGCTTCGAAATAAAAAGTACAAATTTACATTCAGCATTAAAAAACAGTCATGTGCATCCATTCATCCACGCAGTGTAATGTAAATAACCTCGTGGAACGTGGAAGTAACCAGCAATTAAACACAGTGTTTCTATTATTTTGCTGCAGAGTACCAAAATAAAGCCATGAAGAAGACGGCACTTGCGATCAGCGTCAATGAGGGGAGTAGATGATGAAGAGAGCAACTCATAAGGTGGAACTTAAAATCAGACAAACCACTTTTATTCCTAACAGTACTTCAGTAAGCTCAATATAAATAGAGACGCCAGCAACAGCAGCTATCAGTTGAATCCGACACTCCAACGCAACAACATGTACCGTCTTTTCGTATTGTTGCTTGTCGTGAGCTGCGCTACTGCTTTCTTCTTGCCCATCTTTCACCCGCCCATCTATCAGCAGCCCATCTATCGGCGGCCCATCTATGTGCAGCCCATCTATCGGCGGCCCATCTATGCGCAGCCCATCTATCCGCGGCCCGTCTATCCGCGGCCCGTCTATCCGCGGCCCGTCTATCCGCGGCCTATCTTACAGCAGCACATCCATCAGCAGCCCATCATTATTTCCCAAAATGTGCCCGTTCACAACTACAACAACGGCGGACAAGGGCCCCATGCCGGTTATGGGGAACACCGCTAGTAGAAGTGAAACTAGAAGCGTGGGAGGACGATGCATTGCGCAGGAGTTTACCGAACGGACCCAGAACACCCAGCGTGATGCCAACAAAGCTCTCACGCATATACAGATTCTACTAAGGCATTTAAGAGAGTAAACCATAAAACACGTAATATTCCAGATCTTAGAACAAATCAGTTGTATCCCAAACAATACCCCGATAATCTTTTTTTTGCTTCTTGCGGGCAATAAACGTCGTAACCAAAAGTCCTGGCACCACAAATATCATGGGCCCCATCATACTATGGCAGCCATGGGCGCCACGATGAATACAAATTGGATTACATTGCAAAACCCTGGCTGAAATCTTTGGAATACTGCAATACACAATACTCCGTGGGACGATACGTAGTGAAAGAAGAAATAGTAACAATTCCTACAAAAGAAGAAGATTACAGTACAGATGGGAAGTTTGGACATTCAGACACGGAGAAGCCCAAAACTGACGTAAAGAGTTCAGTGAAGACTTAATTTTCAAATAATATTACTGGTATTCAGGATTTGAAAATGCTTTTCTATGTTTCAAAATTGATTTATATTAACAGCTATTCGACCATTTTTGCTGGTGATACTAATTAATGTTCAATGACTACTTAGCCCAACATAACTGATGTAACATTTTTTGAATTTTTATTCTGTACATTCAATTAAGTTTGTTATTATTCATAAATATATTTATTTTCAAACACTTCAGTTTTTTTAATGTGTCTACCTATTTATAATATGATTATATTCTGTAAATGGTTCGATCTGGTACAATGCCTTCAAAAATAAGAAATCAGAGGCGGCTAATTCGGACCAGGCAGATTCCGAGGAGTAAATTTTGAGAACTTCTGTCTATCTGTCTTTCTGCGAGAGCATCACGTGAAAACTACTGAACGGATTTCAATGAAACTCCACACAGAGCTAGCTTATGTCCCGGGTTATCGCGATCAAAAAGATGGCGCTGCGATCGCATCTCTTTTGAAAACTACTGAACGTATACGAATAAAACTTGACACAGACCTAGTCTATATGCCAAATTAACAGTTGGAAACTGAATCCAAGAAACTCTTAGATGCCACCCGTGATCAGAAGGCTGCCTCATATTTCGCCCAACAAATAAGCATCGCCATACAGCGCGGCAATGCAGCCAGCCTTCTGGGCACGCTCCCATCTGGCAGCGATTTGTTACACAGTCTATAATCGCTTGTACTGTATATTAAATAACAAGTATATTAGACTTATTATGTTATAACTAAAAAAATAATGTATACAGTTGGAATACCTTTTATCCCGGAGAATGATGCGTTTACAGAGAATAGACGGATTATCCAAATAGATGGCGGTGTAATCGCGTTTTCTCAATTCACCTGCAAATACCTACGTTGTCAAAGGCAACATGGCATTCATTGTATTACATACATACATACATAACTTCACGCCAGTGCCCTTGCGGGGTAGGCACGAACAACAGAGCGCCATTTAGGCCCATTCTTACACACCTCACTTGCTTCTTTGACATTCATAACTCTTGTAATTCATAATTCATTGTACATACATACATAACTTCACGCCAGTTCCCTTGCGGGGTAGGCACGAACAACAGAGCGCCATTTAGGCCCATTCTTACACACCTCACTTGCTTCTTTGACATTCATAACTCTTGTCATGCACGCTCGTCTGTTCTTAAGGCTCCTGACATCACCCTCCGCTAGTACACGATCAATTTGATCATGGAAGGTGTGTCGTGGCCTTCCACGACTTCTGCATCCATCCACTTTTGCATTGTATATCTGTTTAGTCATTCTTTCATCATGCATTCATTGTATTACTTCAAATTAAGTCTTCTTAGACACTTATCTGTGTTTTGCTGGGTAATTGTCTAGACTATATTTACGGACTTAGTTGCTTTATTATTTTAGTGAATTACACCATAAACAGTAAAGTGTAGAACCCTAATAGTTTGAATGCCTAAATAGGTCTTTTGATTTTCAAATATGAGGAAAGTAAATAAAAGCCGACTAGTTAAACAAACAGCTACTTCTGTAATGAAATCAAGCGTTAAATCCGTATCTAAATCTGATGAACTCATTTAATACGTCACATATGACATTTTTTGTCCCTGAGGATAGTAAATGTTTAGCTAACTTTATTTATTATTATAAAGAAAACTACTGGACTATATATAAATATTCAAATTCAAATTGAAAATCAAAAGATCTTATTCAAAATAAGTTCCACTGGAGAAAACTTTTTGAAGGTCATACATATAGGTTAAAATTCAATTTTACTTTCTAGTCTATGTACACCGCTTCGCAACGTGTTAATGGTGTTAGGGAGAAGAAGCGGCAACAAACTCCCCAGCAACACGTCTAACTAAAAATTGTTTTTCTTTATATTTCTTATTCTATTTACATCTCAAGTTCTTTTTTTTTAAGTTTTATACAGAAGTATGTTACAGAATGACTTTTGAAGAATTAATGGAGTTGTAGCAAACACTGCAAATTCAACAAGACAGAGACAATAAAATAATAGTAAAATATTATTCTAGTTGTAAAGACATGACGTACTATTTTTTTTTTGTTTCAACATATCTCCATATATTCTTTACAAGTATGGCAAGATAAAAACGTTATACTCGTTCAAATTAATGTATAAGAGATTGGAGCGAGCTGCTATCTAAATGAAGTTTTGTCATTTAAGTACATACACATACATACATACATAACTTCACGCCAGTTCCCTTGCGGGGTAGGCACGAACAACAGAGTGCCATTTAGGCTTATTCTTACACACCTCCACTTGCCTCTTTGACATTCATAACTCTTGTCATGCAAGCTAGTCTGTTCTTAAGGCTCCTGACATCACCTTCCGCTAGTACACGATCAATATGAACATGGAAGGTGTGTCGTGGCCTTCCACGACTTCTGCATCCATCCACTTTTGCATTGTATATCTGTTATTTACTGTCATTTAAGTATTCTTCAATAGTGTAATATCCCCTTTTTAGCAAGATATTTTTTAATTTGGTTTTTAATTTAGTGAAAGGCAGATCTAACATTTCACTCGGAATCTTATTGTAGAAGCATATACCAACCCCCAAGAAAGAGGACAGTACTTCTTGCAATCTAAAAGATGGCAATATCAGTCTATTACAATGCCTGGTGTTGAAATTGTGTAAATTATTATACTGCTTCTAGGCACTCAAATTATTACGAATATAAGTTATATTATTGAAAATATATTGGCAGGCGACCGTCATAATACCGATTTCCTTACAGCGTTCCCTAATAGACTCCCGAGGGCCAAGGCTGTAAATTGACCTTACGGCTCTTTTTTGTGAAACAAATATAGGCTCTAAGTCAACAGCGTTGCCCCAAAGTAAAATACCATAGGACATGACATTATGAAAATAACTAAAATAAACTAGTCTAGCAGTCTCTTCGTCAGTGAACTGCCTAACTCTTCTGACCGCATATGCAGCAGAACTAAGTTTTCCTAAGACTAGATATATGAGAGCCCCACTGGAGCTTCTATATATACATATGTATATTCGATGCCGAGGATGAACATAGGATACTTTTCATCCCGAAAAATGGGATAGTTTTCGGGATAAAAATATATTTGTCTCTTTGTTTCTTATGCTTTTAGGAAAAAAGTACTGGATCGCGATATGATTGAAATTTGGTATGTATGTAATTTTAATATCGAGCGTGTAGACAAGGGATACTTTTTATCCTGGATAATGGGATAGATTTATGTAAAGGTTATCCCAGAAAGTAGGATAGGTTTTTTTGTGATTTACCGTTTTGGTTAATTTGGTCATTTCGGTCATATTGGCCATTTTGATAATTTTAGCGATTTTATTCATTTTTGAGATTTTGACCATTTATGCATTTACGGCAATGCGGTAATTTTTGACACTTGGCACTTATGGTACTTTTATCACTTTTGGCATTTGATTCATTTTTTGTCATTTCGGTCATTTTTGGCATATTTAATAATTTTAGCACTGTTGGCACTTTTGACATTTTGGTAATTTATGCATTTTCTGGCACTCGTGTCACTTTTGGAATTTTGGTCATTTTTGGCACTTTTGGCATTGTTGGGTATTTTTGCTTTTTTATCATTTATGTAGTTTGCAGACAGATGGCATGGAAGATCGATAAATAAAACAAGAACGAGTTCAAATAGGGGATGAAAGTTTGTATGAGAGACCAATCATTTCTCAAGTTTAGACAATATAATAATAATTCATCATCTATAAAAAAGTGCGATAGTAACTCGATCTGTCTGTCTGTTGAGCTTTCACTGAAAAACTACTGGAGTACTGCATCGGTTTTGGTGTGATTTTGTACACATACCAAAAATGGACGTTAGATACGTTTCATCCCGGGAGATGAGCTTGCGATATTAAATGAAGCGAACTTTCTAGAGGCAAATAGTACTGATATAACAATTTAATACAATGTAACCTATGTTGTAACCTCTTTAATCAAGAGGCACGCACTAGAGGTTGACCCGCGGAGTAAACTCCAGTAAATGATAATTCAGTGAAAAATAATTTATAAGTTATGCGCTTGGGTTCTCGCATATGTGCACCACACACATGCGTCTGTGGAACAGAGGTAATCGGCCCAGGATACCACGGTCTTTCTTGCCGCCGCAGTGCCGGCAGATGGCCACGCCACGCTGCCTTGAATGATGTCTTACAGAGGGCGCTTGCCACCGCTAACGTGCCGGCTTTATTGGAGCCGAACGGTATTGCACGTGACGATGGTAGGCGTCCCGAAGGAATGACTCCAATTCCCTGGCAGCGTGGCAAGCCTTTGGTGTGGGATGCGACTTGCGTAGACACGTTGGCCGCATCCCATTTACCAAACACGTCTAAATCGGCCGGTTCAGCGGCGGAAACAGCCGAATCACTCAAGCGGCGCAAATATGCAACCCTCTGTGAGAGTTATATGTTTGTGCCGTTTGCTGTCGAGACGCTTGGACCGTGGGGTCCTGAGGCCATGCGCCTCTACCAAAATTTATCGAAACGACTCATTGACTGTTCGGGTGATCAGAGGGCTGGTGCTTACCTCGGCCAACGGATCAGTATGGCGATCCAGCGAGGAAACGTAGCCAGCCTTCTGGGCACCTTACCCGAAGAAGACGGTGATCTGGGCTCAGTATTCTACTTATAGTCTTGAATACAAATAAGTTAAGTTTTCTTGGCTGTAAAAAAGTTAGGACTTGAGTTGCATGTACTATCTATGGTTCGCATCTCGTATGTCGTTCGCACGAAAAGCACTGTTTCCGACTCTCTAATCCAGCAACTCCAAGCGTACTTTCAGAATATGAGAAATGAAAAGGGATCATTAACCCACAGATTTATAAATGTTCTCAAGTTCCCGTTTCTAACCAGACCTTTAAGTCCTCTTAATTGACTCAGGTCATTCGTATTGTTTCTGAACCGATTTTGATCATTCTTTTTGGATTTAGTATAACTTCCGAACAGAACTGTAAAAATTTAATTGGTATTAGACCCTGGATTCCGAAGATAGAGCAGAGAGTTACTCTAAAATGAAACAGAAAACAGACATACATACATACATAACTTCACGCCAGTTCCCTTGTGGGGTAGGCACGAACAACAGAGCGCCATTTAGTCTTATTCTTACACACCTCACTTGCTTCTTTGACATTTATAGCTCTTGTCATGCACGCTCGTCTGTTCTTAAGGCTCCTGACATCACCTTCTGCTAGTACACGATCAATTTGATCATGGAAGATGTGTCATGGCCTACCACGACTTTTACATCCATCCACTTTTGCATTGTATATCTGTTTAGTCATTCTTTCCACATGCCTGAACCACCGGAGCATTCCTTTCCTTAACCTTCACCCCGACACTCTCTTTCAGACCAACTATCTTTCTTACTTCGGTATTACGAACGCGGTCCCCGAGCGTCACTCCGCAGATTTTGGCAAGTGCACGCATCTCGACCGCGTTTACTCTGCTTTCAAGCTCTCTCTTCCATACCCAACTCTCGCTTCCATACGTGAGCGTAGGTACCAGCACCGCGTTGTGTACAGCGAGCTGAGCCTCCTGGCTGAGGTTCTTAGCACCTAGAAGTTTACCTAACGCTCCATTCAAACTATTCCCCAAATTCACTCTTCTTTCTATATCGGCGGTGAACCTTCCATCCCTGCTAAAGCACATCCAAGATATACAAATTCATTCACTTGCTCCAGCATAACATCATCGACCATTATCCTTGCATTCGTTCTGGTTTCTTCTCTTTCAAACACCATAACCTTTGTTTTCTTTGCATTCAAATATAAGCCTCTCGCCTGACAGTCATTTTTCATCATTGTGACTAGTGTTTGCAGTTCTGATGAAATAGAAAACGTATTGAAAAAATATTGTTAGTTTTAAGACAATCCTAAAACGAATAGGTACCTAATTAAGATCAGTACTAGACTAGGACTAGAAAAGCGTACAATGGACATCGATAACGATGAAAACAGCAAGGCAGTGTAAACTGAATTATGAGATGCATCGTATTTAGAAAACGTCGACGATCGGAGTTGAGATTCAAACGAAAATGCTGTCTGGTGACACCAGACGATAGGCGTAATCATTCAATTAAACAATTTTCGTCAAGAACGTACACCAGTCGGGCTTTTAAAACAGCTGACGAAAATGCGTTGCGAGACGCGGCCGAAAGTTGCGTTGAGCAGTTGGTTTTCTGTAAACCAAATTGTGAAGAGGGTGCTATGATATTATAGTTTTGATGTAAGGCTCTTGAATAAATATAACTTCACTCTTAAACTGACTTTTTATTTTCACCTTTGTATGTATCTTTTTTGTCGTACAAAATGGTGTCCCTTAACTGAATTCAAAAACCGTGTCTCTTTTTACATTTTTGAAGTTTATACCCATCTCTCATTGGTTAGTCGTATCCTTACGTCCTGGCTAACACGGGCATATAGGCATTGAATAACAATAACAAAAGTAGATCATTATGTAATTGATAAATTAAATTTAATTAAATAAATAAGAAAATTGAAATAGATATTTATATATAATTTATTTTATGATTAGAAATTATGAATGGAAAACATAGCGTAGATCAAAAGAATGTTGTTGCTATGTTTTTCATAAGGTACCACTTGTCAAACGTCAAAAGTCAAATGCCAAAGATTGACCTTGAACTTGACCTACTTTTGTTTATGAATATGAATTACATTAAAATACAAGTTTTATTTATAATACGAAAGTTTCTGATAGAAATGAAAATGAACTTCCATAAATGTATAAACAAATAATTGAGTTGGAAAACCGAGCGTGTGGTAACCGGGATCGTGGTATATTTTAAACGAATATAAAACTACAACTAAACGTGGTAAGTGCATCCACTACAATTGCACGCAGCTGGCGAGTTCCAGAACCAACTGATATACATTTATGCATTCACCAACATGTCCTAGCGATACTCCATTAATTTAAATTTCACGGCACTTATTAGAGGTCCTTAAGTGCATATATAATATATATAAATAGGAATATCCCATTGGCATCTTTTTATCCAGAAATATTATAGGTCCGTGGGATAATAAGAATGGGGGCGAAGCCGCAGGCAAATGCTAGTAAACAAAGATAGTCGTCAAAAGCGTGGCAGACGACCAACAAGGCTGGTTTCCTAAAAGATGCAGAGGAATTCGCCTTCTTCTCTCTTCGAAAATTATTCATTGTTGCAATACGTTAAGGAGAGTCAAGGAAAAGATTTAAGAAAAGCAAAAGATGCTTAACCGTAGTTCCCAAAGTGCCAGAATGCGCCCTTATCGTCGGAGATAAAGAAAACCCGCGACATTTGACATGTGAATATCCCGCAGCAGAAAAATAATATTATTTTTATCACCTACCTAATACAGCCATGGCCACAAGTCTAAATAGAGAATTTATTTATTTTTAAACCTTACTGCACTACGGTAATAATATCTATGGCAAGGAGGTTGTTTTATAGCTGGAGTACAGTAAACAGGCAGAGGGCCCACCTGGTGGAAAGTGGTTACCGTCGCCTATCGCCATTTGCACAAAAAAATACCTATCCTATTTTCAGGAATAACCTTTACATAAATCTATCCCATTATCCGGGATAAATAGTATCTTTAGTCCACGCTCAGTATCGAAAATATATATACAACTAGCTGTCCCGGCAGACGTTGTTCTGCCCTGAAGAAATAAAATTTAGAACCCGATTCCAGCACCACCTACCGGGTCCAATTGTGAATCTAAACCATCCTCGAATCCACTTGAACACACACAAAAAAATTCATCCAAATCGGTCGAGCCGTTTAGGAGGAGTTCACTGGCAACACACGTACAGAAAAGAATTATATATATAAAGATAAGTTTCAACCAAATCGGTCCCGTAGTTTTACCATGAAAACGGAACAGACACACAGATAGAGTTACTTTCGCATTTATAATATTAATAGGGATTGTAGCACCCTATTTAAGAGGCAAGTGAGGTGTGTAAGAATAAGCCTAAATGGCACTCTGTTGTTCGTGCCTACCCCGCAAGGAAACTGGCGTGAAGTTATGTATATATGTATGTATTGTAACACCGAAAAATTGCCACATCATACACATACACTTTTGTCGAGGTAGAGCCAAGCTGGCATCTTTATCTCGGTCGCAGCTCTCGGGGCCTGCTGGATAGGTGCGACATCACGCGACCACAGAATAAAGGCGCGAAACGGTTATACCTTCGTGTTTTGTAACATGAGTGAGAGTTTCGATGACTTCTGCTTCTTACCCCTGCCTCTATCACATCCTCTCTACCGCATTATCCCTTCCTAAAGGTTGGTAACGCATTAACTTCACCCCTGGTGCTGCAAACCCTAACAAGCGATGATGACCACTTTGACGTTTGCTTGTTTGCCAGCTTCCACGCAGTGTAATGAAAATAGCCGCGTGGAACGTGGAAGTAACCAGCAATTAAATACAGTGTTTCTGTTATTTTGCTGCAGAGTACCAAAATAAAGCCACGAAGAAGACGGCACTTGCGATCAGCGTCAATGAGGGGAGTAGATGATGAAGAGAGCAGCTCATAAAGTGGAGCTTAAAATCAAACAAACCACTTTTTTTCCTAACAGTACCTCAGTAAGATTAATATAAATAGCGACGCCAACAACAGCAGCTATCAGTTGAATCCGATACTACAACGCAACAACATGTACCGTCTCTTCGTGTTCTTGTTTGTCGTGAGCTACGCTGCTGCTTTCTACTTGCCCCCCGCAGACTGGTCCACCTTAGGGCAGCCCACTAATCAGCATTCCATCGTTGTTTCCCAACATGTGCCCATTTACAACTACAATAACGGCGGAAGTGGGCCCTATGATGGTTATGGACAGCACCGCTGGTAGAAGTGGAACTAGAAGCGTGGGAGTTTGCCGTACGGTTTTGTTCCATAACATCGGAACATTCGACCCAGAACATCCAGCCTGATGCGAATAAGGCTCTCACGCATATACAGATTCTACTAAGGCATTTGATAAAGTAAGCCATGAAACATGTGATATTCCAGATGCACATTATTTAGGGTTTCATTATTTATTTACGCTAATATTTTAATTTATATAATTTAGTAATACAGCATTATTAGACAGATAGATAGACAGTTTTGTTATCGAGAACAATCGATTAATTATATTTTTCTAGACGTAAGGAAATACATAATACTGCGATGTGTAATATGTATACTTCTATATGCAGGATCTTAGAACAAATCAGTTGTATCCCAAACCATACCCCGATAATCTTTTTTTTTGCTTCTTGCGGGCATAAACGTCATAACCAAAAGCCCTGGCACCATAGATATCATGGGCGCTACCACTTCTATGGCAGACATGAGCGCCACGATGAATACAAATTCGATTACATTGCAAAACCCTGGCAGAAATCTTTGGAATACTGCAACACACAATACTCCGTGGGGTGATACGAGAAGGATACGTAGTGAAAGAAGAAAGAGTAACAATTCCTACAAAAGAAGAACATTACAGTATAGATGGGAAGTTTGGAGGTTCAGACACGGAGAAGCCCAAAACTGAAGCGAAAACTGAAAGTGCTAAAGGGATTTAAGAAAATATCATCAACGTAAGAGCTCAGTGAAGACTTAATTTTCAAATAATATTACTGGAATTCAGAATTCGAAAATGCTTTTCTGATTCAAAATTTGTTTATATTAACAGCTATTTGGCCATTTTTGCTAGTGATACTAATTAATGTTTAATGACTACTTAGCCCAAGATAAGTGATGTAACATTTTTTGAACTTTTATTTTGTACATTCAATTAAGTTTGTTATTATTCTCACAAATATATTTATTTTCAAATTCTTAGATGTTTTTATTGTGTCTACCTATCTATAATATAATCAATCTGTAAATGATTCGGTCTGGTACGATGGCTTCAAAAATGATCTGATCCAAAAATTCATCTCTGTGTTTTGCTGGTCTAGACTATATTTATGGACTTAGTTTCTTTATTATTTTAGTGAATTAAACCAGAAACAGTAAAGTTTTAGGTTTAAAAAATTACAACATATACATCAATAGAAGTCATCTTTCATGGTTTTAAGAAGCGCCTACCAATTTTTACATAGCAATTCTGATTACTTGCGTCAGTTGCGTTTTGCGTCGGTAATTTTTTCTACAGGTGTTTAATTATAACGCTTATAGAGCAAGAACAGTCTCTTCATCATCTCCCATTTTTTATTATTACCCCTATCTCAAATGCACTTAATTTAAAAGTTTTTATTTAGATTACCATCATAGATATTTAGTACCTTTGCCTGCTACTGTGGCTAGATACAGTAGATTGCTATACGAGACATGACATATTTACGCATGAACGTAGCGAGGGCCCTAATAGTTTGAGTGTCTAAATAGGTCTTTCGAATTTCGAATATGAGGAAAGTAAATAAAAACAGATTAGCTAAAAAAAACAGCTACTTCTCTATTAAAATCAAGCGTTAAATCCGTATCTAAATCTGATGAACTCATTTAATACGTTATATACGAGTAAATTTATTTTTCTGTGGCATTCTATCAGCCAGTATTTTTTGTCACTGACGGTAGTAAATATTTCGCTAGCTTTATGTATCATAATAATAGTAATAATATACTTTTATCCATACTAATATTATAAAGAGGAAAGATTTGATTGTTTGTTTGTTTGCATTGAATAGGCTCCGAAACTACTAAACCGATTTGAAAGATTTTTTCATTCTTGGCAAGCTACACTATCCCCGGGTGATATAGATTATATTATATTTTCAAAAAAATTTGAGATCCTTACTAAAACTCCAATAATGTAACCCAAGGTGTAAAAAAATAACTAAAATATTATTTAGAATAAAAAAACGTACTACGACTTTGCAGAACTCATCATTATTTACAAAGTGTTGGGACAACAAACTATTATAGTTATGCCACAATAAGTGTTCTTTTATTTTCAAAATTTTATTGAAATGCCGCCGCTAGAAAAGGCTCTTTATTTGTATCTTGGTATGCATTCTTATCAAAATAAATTATATATCTTCATATTCAAGACTGCTTCAATAACTTTATATAACTTTTTGAATTATTCAATTCGGACATTCCATTCGAA
The DNA here is from genome assembly GCA_019925095.2 of Dendrolimus kikuchii. Lineage (NCBI taxonomy): Eukaryota > Metazoa > Arthropoda > Insecta > Lepidoptera > Lasiocampidae > Dendrolimus > Dendrolimus kikuchii. Next base: position 14,162,270 of record CM034413.1, read on the forward strand.
AGATATCACAAGTTTAAAAATGTAAGTATTAGAAAAAAGTTGCGCGGTCGCCGCTCACTTTGCTCGGCTAGCTAGGCAGCACCTTATGCGATGTAGGCGTCACTGGAGTACGGGCCGTACGGAAGGAGTGTCAATCTAAAGAAAAAAATAAGTTCTTTTTAGATTCCCGTGCAAAGCCGGGGCGGGCTGCTAGTTATTTATGAAATTACTAAATTTTGCAGGATTTTGTTGTTGCAACATGTGTATGGTAATTTTTATCTTTTGCTTGACACCGATTTCAAGATGTAGAAAATTTTACTTTTTGTTTTTTAGTTACTCCTGAAGTCGGTTTTTTTATTAGATATTTTTTATTTAATTTCATGAAATTACTTATTCGTTGTAATTCGCTCGGCGGCCTCTGTGATTGAGCGGGCTAAGTCTTAGCCGGCCGAACTCCCTGGAACGCAGAAGCTCCGGGTTCGATTCTTGGCATGGTGAATTTCGGAATCGAACTTTCTGTTATTTATTACGGTCCGGGTGACTAGGATCGTCCCCAGAGTGCGGCCAAAGTTACGCGGGCAGACGCTAGTATTAAATAACATTAGTGGTATTGTACTCTGCGTATAATCCGTCGAGACTATTAATGGGAAACCGCGCCTAGGTCATCGTCTTCTATGGGCAAGGTGCCCAGAAGACAGGCTACGTTTACTCGCTGGTCGCCGTACTAATCCGTTGGCTTTGGTAGGCACCAGCTCTCCTCTCCGGGGCTCCTAGCCTCAGGACCTTGGTCCAAACATCTCAACAGCAAACGGCACAAGTAACATAACTGGTGCAGTAATAATAATGATAATGTATTTACTAATAAAACGTCGTAGAGCCACGCTGAGATTACTATCTTGATAACAGCTCTTGGGGCCGGCTCGATGAATGTGATACCACGCAAACTCAGAATATTGGAGTGAAACGATTAGCCTTGAGCTAATCGTGTTCCATGCGATGAGTGAGAGTTCCCATGGCCCACTTGCCCTTCCTCTACCCCATTTTCCCTTTTTGTTTCTCGGTACAACGTCCTTTGCCCTTAGTGCCAAGGCCCCGGGTATATGGCCTAGGCCCTCCAGTGCCCTGGCAGGCGGTGACATAACGGCCTCATCCATTGCCGGGGAACTTATTTTTGCCCCCCGGCATCTTTAAACTCTCATTGCCTGGGGCGCTCTGTAACACGACCCACGGTAGGAGAAGTGAGCGCGGAATACGCCGCGCCCCTATCTCGACGACATAACGGCGAGTGAGAACCCTTTCCCCAGGGGCCCAAGACGGCGGCCGACGCGTCCTCCTTTGGCGGGAGCGGAGCAAAGACCTCCGCCTTTGTAATAATGCCTCCCTCACGAAAGAAGGAGACGGCGTCCCCCATTTTCCCTATTCCATCCCCCTATTCCAATGTTATATTCCTTCTCAACCATTCCCCTTGTCTGATCCCTCTATCTCATCTTCCTATCTATTCCAGTCTAGAGGCTAGCAGCTCGTTGGCTTTGCCCTCGGTGTTCCAAACATCTATAGACGAAGAAAACCGCGTTCCATCCATCGTCTGCCTGCTTGCCAGCTTCACATATTATGGGTAATATGCAACGGTCCAACTCTAAAACTGATCCCAGACTAAGACCCAGTCTATAGTAAATAACGGACAATTCCTTTTTGGCGTTTAGCATGCCAGGAATCGAACCCGGAGCCCCCGTGTTTCAGTGACCCCAACCACAAACGCTGTCTCTGTATATAATAGAACTTGACTTTGTATAGTAAAATCAAAATTAGCAATGACATCTGACAAGAGAAAGGTAGTCCACCAACAAGGCAGGTTTCCTAAAGATGCAGAAGAACTTGCATCCATTCAATAACCATTCGTGGTCATAACTAATTGCCTTTTTTTTTGAGGCGTGGGAAATGTATTTCGCACACGACCGGGTCGTTTGCTAGAGATTGGACAAAAGCGATGAGAGGTAGCCACACTAGTGGCCACCAGAGTCCATCGCCGGCACTCGAATACTCAATACTCCACTAAAACCACCCTCTTCCCATGTGCCTTCTTTCCCTTATGGCAGGAAGAGCGTGAGACTTAGAACGTAGTTACGTCCACGCTGATCCTAGCGCATCAGTGCTTGAGAGTGCCGTGGGAAGCAGTGCAGACTCACCTCGTCAACAGGGGGATGACTCCTCCGCTCCTTAGATGCTGGAGGGCGGGCCCCTGCAGCGGTATTACGGGATAACTAATTGCCATACGTTAAGAAGTGTTAAGGATAAAATTTAAAAAACCAAAAAGATGCTTAAAGAAGTTCCCAAAGGAGTGGAATGCACTTTTATCGTCGGAGATAAAGAAACTCGCGACATTTGACGCGACGTGTGAAATTCCCGCAGCAGAAACATACCATCATTTACCTGGTACAGCCAGTGACACAAGTCAAAATAGTGAGAATATATTTCTTAATAAAACTTGCTGCACTGTGGTAATAATATCTATGACAAGAAGTTTCTTTTATAGCTGGAGCACAGCAAACAAGCTGAGGGCACACCTGGTGGAAAGTGATTGCTGTCGTCTATCATCATTTGCAACATCAAAGGTGCTGCCAATGTGCTGCCGGCCTTGGAAGGAAGATTGAAATCTGGCCACTGATGCAGGGTCACTATTCAAGGTTGCCGTGACAGCATGCTCTATCATGGTTTCTATCCAGGTGGGCGAATGCCTTACCATCTGGCTGAAGGTGGTTTTATCGCGTCCTAAGACAGGCGACCCGACTGCTAAAGTTTGTATCCTTGTCCGTTCCTGCATGGGTGAAAGGGTTTTAAAAACCAACATACATATCCGTGCAGAAACGGAGAATCAATACAATTTCCTGAGGCCGAGCGACCCGTCCTAAGAGGTGACAAACAACCCACAGTCAAGTGGTAGGGCGTTTGCCCGTCTGGCTGGCTACCACCCCCGGTCTAGAGTATGCCACTGTAACAACCCTGAGTTGTGTTCCGGCATTAGTGGCTAGATTCCAGTGTCTTTTAAGAGAGCAACAGCGTATTTATAGCCCCTTTGGTGTTACAAATGTCCATAGGCGATGGGAAGCGCTTTCCATAGGAAGGCCGTCTGCCTGTCTGCTGAACTCGTGCAACAAAAAAAATACAATTCATTGATGGAGAGTAAATCTAGATCAGAAACAAACTCCTTGTAAGCAGCGATGTATTTGTTATTCATTATAGGACCTAAAATGTGCCACATCATGCACACACACTTGTGTCGTGGTAGAGCCATGATGCGGGAAAGCTATATCTTGATCACAGCTCTTGGGGCCCGAGCCGGCCGGTGCCACACCATGCGAACACAGAATGATGGCAGTGCATATATATTGGAGTTTAAAATCAGACAAACCACTTTTATTCCTAACTGTACTTTAGTAAGCTCAATATAAATAGAGACACCAGCAACAGCAGCTATCAGTTGAATCCGACACTCCAACGCAACAACATGTACCGTCTTTTCGTGTTGTTGTTTTTCATAAGCTACGCTGCTGCTTTCTTCTTACCCATCCTTCCCCCGCCCATCTTTTTCCCGCCCGTCCCACATTGGCCCACTCACTACTACAACAACGGCGGATATGGGCCCCATCATGGTTATGGCGGACACCACTAGTAGAAGTAGATCTAGAAGCGTGGGAGCTGCATATGCATTGCGCAGGAATTTGCCAAACGGTTTTGTTCCAGAATGTCGGAACATTCGACCCAGAACACCCAGCCTGATGCGAACAAAGCTCTCGCGCATATATAGGTTTTACTAAGGCATTTGATAAAGTAAACCGGAAAATAATGTAATATTCCAGATGCACATTATTTATTTTATTTTTCCAAAAATTAATGGATATAATTTAGTTATAAAGCATTGTGTCAGTTTTATTATCAAGAAAAATCCATCAATTTTATTTGTCTACACGTAAGGAAATACGCAATACTGCGATGCATAGATATATGCATACTTCTATAAGCTGGATCTTAAAACAAAACAAATCTGTAGTATCCCAAACAATACCCCAATAATCTTTTCTTTTGCTTCTTGCGGGCATAAACGTGATAACCAAAAGCCCTGGCATCACAAATATCATGGGCCCCATCAGTACAATGGCAGCCATGGGCGCCACGATGAATACAAATTCGATTACATTGCAAAACGCTGGCAGAAATCTTTGGAATACTGCAACACAACACTCCGTGGGGCGGTACGAGAAGGATACGTAGTGAAAGAAGAGAAGTAACAGTTCCTACAAAAGGAGAATATTACAATATAGATGGGAAGTTTGGAGATTCAGACACGGAGAAGCCCAAAACTGACGTAAAGAGTTCAGTGAAGACTTAATTTTCAAATAATATTACTGGTATTCAGGATTCGAAAATGCTTTTCTATGTTTCAAAATTGGTTTATATTAACAGCTATTCGACCATTTTTGCTGGTGATACTAATTGATGTTTAATGACTAGTTAGCCCAACATAATGTAACATTTTTTGAACTTTTATTTTGTACATTAAATTAAGTTTGTTATTATTCACAAATATATTTATTTTCAAATTCTTAGACGTTTTTAATGTGTCTATCTATCTATAATACAATCAATCTGTAAATGGTTCGATCTGGTACGATGGCTTCAAAAATGTAAAATGAGAGGCGGCTAATTCGGACCAGGGAAATGCCGAGAAGTACATTTTGAGAACTTCTGTCTGTCTGTCTATCTGCGAGAGACAGAACGGATTTTAATTAAACTCCACACAGAGGTAACTTATGTCCCGGGTTATCGCTATCAAAAAGATGGCGCTGCGATCACATTTCTTTTGAAAACTGCTGAACACGTACGAATAAAACTCGACACAAACCTAGCCTATATCCCAAATTAACACTTAGGATACCTTTTATCCCGGAGAATGATGTGTTTACAGAGAATAGACGGATTATCCAAATAGATGGCGCTGCAATCGCGTTTTTTCAATTCACCTGCAAATACCTTCGTTGTCAAAGTCAACATGGCCTTCATTTTATTACTTCAAATCAGGTTTTCTTAGACACATCTCTGTGTTTTGCTGGTCAAATGTCTAGACTATATTTATGGACTTAGTTTCTTTATTATTTTAGTGAATTAAACCAGAAACAGTAAAGTTTTAAGTTTAAAAAATTACAACATATACCATAAAATATAAAGAGAATTCATCATTCATAGTTTTAAGAAGCGCCTACCAATTTTTACATAGCAATTCTGATTTCTTAAGTCAATTGCGTTTTGCGTCGGTAATTTTTTCTACAGGCGTTTAATTATAACGGTTATAGAGCAAGAACAGTCTCTTCATCATCTCCATTTTTGATTATTACCCCTATCTCACATGCACTTAATTTCAAAGTTTTATTCAGATTACCATCCATAGATATTTAGTATCTTTGCCTGCTACTGTGGCTATATACAGTAGATTGCTATACGAGACGTGACATATTTACGCATGAACGTAGCGAGGGCCCTAATAGTTTGAGTATCTAAATAGGTCTTTCGAATTTCGAATATGAGGAAAGTAAATAAAAACTGATTAGCTGAACAATCAGCTACTTCTCTAATAAAATCAAGCGTTAAATCCGTATCTAAATCTGATGAACTCATTTAATACGTTACATACGAAACGTCAAGTAAATTTATTTGTCTGTGGCATTCTATCAGCCAGTATTTTTTGTCACTGATGGTAGTAAATATAAGGCTAGCTTTATGTATCATAATACATACATACACACATAACTTCACGCCAGTTCCCTTGCGGGGTAGGCACAAACAACAGAGCGCCACTTAGGCTTATTCTTACACACCTCACTTGCTTCTTTGACATTCATAACTCTTGTCATGCACGCTCGTCTGTTCTTAAGGCTCCTGACATCACCTCCTGCTAGTACACGATTATAAAAATAGTAATAATATACTTTTATCCATACTAATATTATAAAGAGGAAAGATTTGATTGTTTGTTTGTTTGCATTGAATAGGCTCCGAAACTACTGAACCGATTTGAAAAATTCTTCCATTGTTGGCAAGCTACACTATCCTCGGGTGACATAGATTATATTTTATTTAAAAAAAAATTAGGGATCCTTACTAAAACTCCAATAATGTAACCCAAGGTGTAAAACAAGTACCTAAAATATTATTTGCATCGCGTGCACTGCGAAAACTATTGATGATAGAATAAAATAACGTATTACGACTTTGCAGAACTCATCATTATTTACAAAGTATCGTGACAGCATATGTCTAACTATTATAGCTATGCTACAATAAGTGTTCTTTTATTTTAAAAATTTAATTGAAATGCCGCCGCTAGAAAAGGCTCTTTATTTGTATCTTGGTATTCATCCTTATCAAAATAAATTACTTCATATTCAAGACTGCTTCAATACCTTTATATAGCTTTTTGAATTATTCAATTCGGACATTCCATTCGAAAGATATGACGAGTTTAAAAATGTAAATATTAGAAAAAAGTTGCGCGGTCGCCGCTCACTCTGCTCGGCTAGCTAGGCAGCACCTTATGCGATGTAGGCATCACTGGAGTACGGGCCGTATGGGAGCAGTGTTAATGTAAAGAAAAAAATGAGTTCTTCTTACATTCCCGTGCGAAGTCGGGGCGGGCTGCTAGTTATTTATAACATTACTAAATTTTGCAATATTTCGTTGTTGTAACATGTGTATAGTAATTTTTATCTTTTGCTTGGCACCGATTTCAAGATGTAGAAAATTTTACTTTTTGCTTTTTAGTTACTCCTGAAGTCGGTTTTTTATTAGACATTTTTTATTTAATTTCATGAAATTACTTGTTCGTTGTAATTCGCTCGGCGACCTCTGTGATTGAGCGGGCTTAGTCTTGGCCGGCCGAACTCTCTGGAACGCAGAAGCTCGGGGTTCGATTCTTGGCATGGTGAATTTCGGAAACGAATTTTCTGTCATTTGCTACGGTCCGGGTGACTCGGATCGGCCCCAGAGTGCAAACAACGTTACGCGGGTAGACGCTAGTATTAAATAACATTAGTGCTATTTTATTCCGTCTATAATCCGTCGAGGCTATTAATGGGAAACCGAGCCTAGGTCATCGCCTTCTATGGACAAGGTGCCCAGAAGACTGGCTACGTTTACTCGCTGGTCGCCGTACTAATCCGTTGGCTTTGGTAGGCACCAGCCCTCCTCTCCGGGGCTCCTAGTGAGGCTAGGGCCTTGGTCCAAACATCTCAACAGCAAACGGCACAAGTAACATAACTGGTGCAGTAATAATAATGATAATGTATTTACTATTTACTAAGTCGTGGAAGGACACGACACACCTTCCATAATCAAATTGATCGTGTACTAGCAGAAGGTGATATCAGGAGCCTTAAGAACAGACGAGCGTGCATGACAAGAGTTATGAATGTCAAAGCAGCAAGTGAGGTGTGTAAGAATAAGCCTAAATGGCGCTCTGTTGTTCGTGCCTACCCCGCAAGGGAACTGGCGTGAAGTTATGTATGTATGTATGTATTTACTAATAAAACGTCGTAGAGCCATGCTGAGATTACTATCTTGATAACAGCTCTTGGGGCCGGCTCGATGAATGTGATACCACGCAAACTCAGAATATTGGCGTGAAACGATTAGGCTTGAGCTAATCGTGTTTCATGCGATTTGTGAGAATTCATATGGCCCACTTGCCCTTCCTCTACCTCATTTTCCCTTTTTGTTTCTCGGTACTCCGTCCTTTGCCCTTAGTGCCAAGGCCCCGGGTATAAGACATGGCCCCTTCATTGGTCCTGGCAGGCGGTGACATAACGGCTTCATCCACTGCCGGGGAACTTATTTTTGTCCCCCGGGATCTTTAACTTCTCATTGTCTGGGGCGCTCTGTATCACGACCCACGGTAGAAGAAGTGAGCGCGAAATACGCCGCGCCCCTACCTGAACGGCATACCGGCGAATGAGAACCCTTTCCTCAGGGGCCCAAGACGGCGGCCGACACGTCCTCGTTTGGCGGGAGCGGAGCAAAGACCTCCGCCTTTGTAATACCGACTCGCTTGCGAAAGAAGGAGACGGCCTCCCCCATTTTCCCTATTCCATCCCCCTATTCCAATGTTATATTCCTTCTCAACCATTCCCCTTGTCTGATCCCTCTATCTCATCTTCCTATCTATCCCAGTCTAGAGGCTAGCAGCTCGTTGGCTTTGCCCTCCGTGTTCCAAACATCTATAGACGAAGAAAACCGCGTTCCATCCATCGTCTAAATGCTTGTCAGCTTTACATATTATGGGTAATATGCAACGGTCCAACTCTAAAACTGATCCCAGACTAAGACCCAGTCTATAGTAAATAACAGAAAATTCCTTTTTGGCGTTTAGCATGCCAGGAATCGAACCCGGAGACCCGGGTTTCAGTGGTCTCAACCACAAAGGCTGTTTCTATATATAATAAAACTTGACTTTGTATAGTAAAATCAAAATTAGCAATGACATCTGACAAGAGAATGGTAGTCCACCAACAAGGCAGGTTTCCTAAAGATGCAGAAGAACTTGCATCCATTCAATAATCATTCGTGGTCATAACTATTTGCCATACGTTAAGGAGTAATAATAAATGTTATCCTTAAATTTAAAGAAACATAAAGATGCTTAAACGTAGTTCCCAAGTAGTAGAGTGCGCCCTTATCGTCGGAGATAAAGAAAACCCGCGACATTTAATATGTGAACATCCTGCAGCAGAAAAATATTACCATTTACCTGGTACAGCCATTGCCACAAGTCAAAATGGAGAATATATTTCTTAATTAAAATTGGCACCATGATAATAATATTATATCTATGTAAAAGCAGTTATAACGGCTTATGATGGCTATGTTGTTTCTTTGTTACGATACGGTCTTATATTTTGGGGCAACAGCACTGGTAAAGAACGCGTATTTATAGCGCAAAAACGCTGTATACGTGCTATATGTCATATAAGGAAAACAGATTCTTGTAAACCATATTTTGTATCCCTAAAACTACTTACATTACCATCATTATACATTTATGAAGTTGCTTTATTTGTTAAAAATAATCTACATTTATACACTAAATGCAACAGTAAACGCCGTAACAGCTACCTTCTTACACTTCATTCGAAAACCACTTTGTTGCAAAACAGTGTTTTCTGTATAGCGACTAAAATTTTTAATAAATTACCACTAAAAATTAAGGAACTCGACACCAAAAGCTTCAAATTAAAATTAAGACAATTACTAATAAAAAAAGCATATTACACAATAAATGAGTATCTATCTGACCCAAATACTGATACAGGAGTCTGATTTTGTGACATGAGGAATCGTAATTATTATTCAGCATTAGCACTATAAATTGTATAAATCTAGACATTATTAGTTTTAAATTATATTTTTTTTGTAAGCTACATATGTGGCAGGATACAGAGATACCTATTTGTTATCATTATGGACATCATATTCAAACCTGTATACACAAAATAAATTACTTTGACTTTGACTTTGACTTTGAAGGAGTTTCTTTTATAGCTAGAGTATAGCAGAGAAGCTGAGGGCCCACATGTTAGAAAGTAATTGGCTGAAGGTGGTCTTATCGCGCCATAAGACGGGCAGACCAATTGCCAAAATGTGTATTCTTTGACCGTTCCTGCATGGATGGAAAGGTTTTAAAAACCAACATACATATCCGTTCAGGAACGGAAAAAGAATACAGTTTCCTGAGGCCGAGCGACTCGTCCTAAGAGGTGAGAAAGAACCTACAGCCAAATGGTAGGGCTTTTGCCCGTCTGGATGGCTACCACCCCTGGCCTAGAGTATGCTGCCATAACAACCCAGAGTTGTGTTTCGGCATTAGTGGTCAGATTCTGGTCTTCTTTAAGAGAGCAGCAACGCATTTGTAGCTCCTTTGGTGTTACAAATATCCATAGGCGATGGGAATCGCTTTCCATAAGTAGGACGTCTGCCTGTGTGCTAAACTCATGCAAAAAAAAACCGCAATTCAGTGATGGAGAGTAAATCTAGATCAGAAACAAACTCCTTGTAAGCAGCGATGTATTTATTATTCGTTGTAGGACCTAAAATTTTCCACACCATGCACACACACTTTTGTCGTGGTAGAGCCATGATGCTGGAATGCTTTATCTTGATCACAGCTCTTGAGGCGGCTCGACCGCTGCGACACCGCGCGAACACAGAATGATGATTTCGATGGCTTCTTCCTCTACCCCCTTTCTCTATCATATTTTCTCTATCGCGTTCTCGCTTCCTAAAGGTTGGCAACCCATTAACTCCGCCCGTGGCGCTGCAAACCTTTATAAGTGACGGTTACCACTTTGCCGTTTGTGATATAAAAAAATATAAATTCACGTACAGCAGTAAAAAACAGTCATGTGCGTTTCCATCCACGCAGTGTAATGTAAATGATCGCGTGGAAGGTGGAAGTAACCAGCAATTACATACAGTGTTTTTATTATTCTGCTACAGAGTCCCAAAATAAAGCCATGAAGAAGATAGCACTTGCGATCAGCATCAATGAGGGGAGTAGATGTAAGAGTGCAGTGCATATATGGTGGCGCTCAAAATCAGACAAACCACTTTTATTCCTAACAGTACTTCAGTAAGATTAATATAAATAGAGACGCCAGCAACAGCAGCTATCAGTTGAATCCGACACTCTAACGCAACAACATGTACCGTCTTTTCGTGTTGTTGTTTTTCGTGAGCTACGCTGCTGCTTTCTTCTTACCCATCCTTCCCCCGCCCATCTTTTACCCGCCAGTCCCACATTGGCCCACTCACTACTACAACAATGGCGGATATGGGCCCCATCATGGTTATGGCGGACACCACTAGTAGAAGTAGATCTAGAAGCGTGGGAGTTTGCCGAATGGTTTTGTTCCATAATGTCGGAACATTCGACCCAGAACACCCAGCCTGATGCGAACAAAGCTCTCGTGCATATACAGATTTTACTAAGTCATTTGATAAAGTAAACCGTAAAAAACTCAATATTCCAGATGCACATTATTTATTTTATTTTTCCAAAAATTAATGGATATAATTTAGTTATAAAGCATTGTGTCAGTTTTGTTATCAAGAACAATCGATTAATTATATATTTCTACACGTAAAGAAATACATAATACTGCGATGCATAGTATATGCATAATTCTATAAGTTGGATCCTAAAACAAAACAAATCAGTTGTATCCCAAACAATACCCCGATAAGGTCAACACGGCAACATAAAACGACTTTTCGCGATGCTGTTTTCCATGAGCTACGCCGTTGCTTCTTTCGGTCACAAGCGTCATAACCAAAAGCCCTGGCACCACAAACATCACGGTGCACAAGACAAATAAATACAAAACATCTTTGGAATGCTGCAACACACAATACTCCGTGGAGCGATACAAGAAGGATACGTAGTGAAAGAAGAAAGAGTAACAATTCCTACAAAAGAAGAACATTACAATATAGATGGGAAGTTTGGACATTCAGACACGGAGAAGCCCAAAACTGACGTAAAGAGTTCAGTGAAGACTTAATTTTCAAATAATATTACTGGTATTCAGGATTTGAAAATGCTTTTCTATGTTTCAAAATTGATTTATATTAACAGCTATTCGACCATTTTTGCTGGTGATACTAATTAATGTTCAATGACTACTTAGCCCAACATAACTGATGTAACATTTTTTGAACTTTTATTTTGTACATTCAATTAAGTTTGTTATTATTCTCACAAATATATTTATTTTCAAAATCTTAGATTTTTTTTAATGTGTCTACCTATCTCTAATATTATCAATCTGATACGATGCCTTCAAAAATGTGAAATCAGAGGCGGCCAATTCGGACCAGGGAGATTCCGAAAAGTAAATTTTGAGAACTTCTGTCTGTCTAACTGCGAAAGCATCACGTGAAAACTACTGAACGGATTTCAATTAAACTCCACACAGAGCTAACTTATGTCCCGGGTTGTCGCGATCAAAAAGATGGCGCTGCGATCGCATCTCTTTTGAAAATTACTGAACGTATATAAATAAAACTCGACACAGACCTAGCCTTTATCCCAAATCAACACTTAGGCTACCTTTTATCCCGAAGAATGATGGCGTTTACAGAGAATACACGGATTATTTGCCAGGTGGTAGGGTGTTTACTCAACTGGATGGCGACCACCCCTGGTCTAGAGTATGCCGCCATAATAACCTTGTGTTGTGTTCCGGCATTAGTGACCAGGTTCCAGTCTCCCTTAAGAGTGCAGCAGTGCATTTGTAGCACCTTTGGTGTTGCAAATGTCCATAGGCGATGGTAACCGCTTTCCATCAAGTGGGCCGTCTGCCTGTCTGCTGAACTCCTGCAATAAAAATAAAAAAAAATTAAAAAAAAATAAAAAATATTAAAATAGATGGCGCTGCGATCGCATTTTCTCAATTCACCTGCAAATACCTACGTTGTCAAAGGCACCATGGTATTCATTGCATTACTTCTCTCTCTTCTTCTTTTTCTGGACAATTGTCTAGACTATATTTCTGGACTTACTTTCTTTATTATTTTAGTGAATTAAACCAGAAACAGTTAAGAAATTACAAAATGTAACATAGAATATCATTATCAGTCATTATTCATGGTGTTAAGAAGCGCCTACCAATTTTTACATAGCAATTCTGATTACTTGCGTCAGTTGCGTTTTGCGTCGTTTATTTTTGCTGCAGTCGCTTAATTATAACGCTTTTTGTCGTATCTACCGACTTACTTTTTAACAGCACAACGAATAGACGAAGAACAATCTCTTTATTATCTTCCATTTTTGATTATTTACCCCTATCTCACATACACTCAATTTAAAAAAAATATTTAGATTACCATCCATAGGTATTTGTTCCTTTGCCTGTTACTGTGGCAATTAACAGTAGATTGTTATACGACAGGTGAAAGTGACCTATTTAAGCATGAAATGGTTTGGCGCATGAGCGTAGCGAGGGCCCTAATAGTTTGAGTACCTAAATAGGTCTTTCAAATTTGAAATAATAATAAAAACTGATTAGCTAAACATACAACTACTTCTCTAATGAAATCAGGCGTTAAATCCATATCTAAATCTGATCAACTCATTTAATACGTCACATATGAAACGTCAAGTAAATTTCTGTTTCTGTGGCATTCTACCAGCCAATATTTTATGTCACTGATGACAGTAAATATATAGCTAGCTTTATGTATTGGTTTAATAAATATACGTTTATAAAGCTATAAACTTACACCACCTTAAGAACAGACGAGCGTGCATGACAAGAGCTATGAATGTCATAGAAGCAAGGGAGGTGTATAAGAATAAGCCTAAATGGCGCTCTGTTGTTCGTGCCTACCCCGCAAGGGAACTGGCGTGAAGTTATGTATGTATGTATGTAACTTACACCACGCTCATCTTATTACAATTGGGCCCAAGAATGTATGTGTAATGTGAAAAGTAATTTATATTTATAAAACGATGTTTCAAAATTGTTGTTTTTTTTTGTAGATTATGCCGCGATTTAACAGTGGCTGTAAAAATGTTGGGACTTGAGTTGTATGTGTTGTCTATGGTTCGCATCTCGCATGTCGTTCGCACGAAAAGCACTCTTTTCATTCCTGTGAACAAGCAACGCCAAGCGTAATTTCAGAATATGAGAAATGAAAAGGGATTATGAACCCACGGGTTTATAAATCTTTTCAAGTTTTTCTTTTCTAGCCAGATCTTAGAGCTACATTCTTAATTAACTGAGGTTATTCGTACTTTGTATATCTTGGATGTGCTTTTAGCAGGGATGGAAGGTACACCGCTGATATAGAAAGAAGAGTGAATTTGGGGAATAGTGTGAATGGAGCGTTAGGTAAACTTCTAGGCGCTAAGAACCTCAGCCAGAAGGCCCAGCTCGCCGTACGCGGTGCTTGTACCTACGCTAACGTATAGAAGCGAGAGTTGGGTATGGAAGAAAGAGCATGAAAGTAGAGTAAACGCGGTCGAGATGCGAGCACTGCGCAAAATCACCGGAGTGACGCTTGCGGACCGCGTTCGTAATACCGAAGTAAGAAAGACAGTTGGTCTGAAAGAGAGTGTCGGGGTGAAGGTAAGGAAAGAAATGCTCCGGTGGTTCGGAGAAAGAATGCATGATGAAAGAATTAATAAACAGATATACAATGCAAAAGTGGATGGATGCAGAAGTCGTGGAAGGCCACGACACACTTTCCATGATCAAATTGATCGTGTACTAGCAGAAGGTGATGTTAGGAGCCTTAAGAACAGACGAGCGTGCATGACAAGAGTTATGAATGTCAAAGAAGCAAGTGAGGTGTGTAAGAATAAGCCTAAATGGCGCTCTGTTGATCGTGCCTACCCCGCAAGGGAACTGGCGTGAAGTTATGTATGTATGTATGTATTCGTACTTTCATTGATATTACTTCTTCTAAACCATTCCTCCTGTCTGATCCCTCTATCTCATCTTCTAGAGGCTAGCAACTCGTTGGCTTCGCCCTCGGTGGTCCAAACCTCTATAGACGAAGAAAACCACGTTGCATCCATCGTCTGCCTGCTTGCCAGCTTCACATGTTAAGGGTAATATGCAAGGGTCCAACTCTGAGACTGATCCCAGACTAAGACCCAGTCGATAGTAAAAAACGGAAAATTCCTTTTTGGCGTTTAGCATGCCGGGAATCGAACCCGGAGCCCCCGAGTTTGAGTGATCTCAACCACAAACGCTGTCACTATATATAATGGAAATTGAGTTTGTTTATTAAAATCAAAATATTGTTAATTTAGATTTTGACATCTGACAAGAGTCAGATGGCAGTCCACCGACAATGCTGGTTTCCTAAAAAATGCAGGTGGACTTTCATTCCTTCAAGAACCATTCGTAGTCATAACTAATTGCTATACGTAAGGAAGTGTTAAGGATAAAATTTAAAGAAACAAAAAGATGCTTAAACGCAGTTCCCACAGGGGTGCAATGCACATTTATCGTCGGAGATAAAGAAAGCTCGCGACATTTGACGCGACGTGTGAATATCCCGCAGCAGAATAATACCATAATTTACCTGGTACAGCCGTGGCCACAAGTCAAAATAGTTAGAATATATTTCTTAATAAAACTTACTGCACTATGGTAATAATATATATAACAAGAAGTTTCTTTTATAGCTTGAGTACAGCAGACAGACTGAGGGCACACATGGTGGAAAGTGATTACCGTCGCCTATCATCATTTGCAACATCAAAGGTACTGCCAGTGTGCTGCCGGCCTTGGTAGGACGACTGAAATCTAGCCACTGATGCAGGGACACAATTCAAGGTTGCCGTGACAGCATGCTCTATGATTATGTCTATCCAGGTAGGCGAAAGCCTTACCACCTGCCTGAAGGTGGTTTTATCGCCTCATAAGACAAGCGACCCGACTGCTAAAATTTAGTAGTAGTTTAGTTTCTTTCCCCTTCCTCTATAGTATCCTCGCTTTCTAAAGGTTAGAAACGCATTAACTCCGACCCTGGCGCTGCAAATCTTTATAAGCTACGGTAAATAGTTTGTCGTTTGCTTGTTTGTCAGCTTCGATATAAAACAATACAAATTTACATAAATCAGTAAAAAAAAACAGTCATGAGCGTTTCCATCCACGCAGTGTAAATGTTCGCATGGAAGGTGGAAGTAACCAGCGATTACATACAGTGTTTTTGTTATTCTGCTACAGAATACCAAAATAAAGCCACGAAGACGAGGGCACTTGCGATCAGCGTCAATGAGGGGAGTAGATGTAAGAGGTCAGTGGATATATATTGGAGCTCAAAATCGACAAACCACTTTTATTCCTAATAGTACTTCAGTAAGCTCAATATAAATACAGACACCAGCAACAGCAGCTATCAGTTGAATCCGACACTCCAACGCAACAACATGTACCGTCTTTTTGTGTTGTTGTTTTTCATAAGCTACGCTGCTGCTTTCTTCTTACCCATCCTTCCCCCGCCCATCTTTTACCCGCCAATCCCACATTGGCCCACTCACTACTACAACAACGGCGGATATGGGCCCCATCATGGTTATGGCGGACACCACCAGTAGAAGTAGATCTAGAAGCGTGGGAGTTTGCCGAATGGTTTTGTTCCATAATGTCGGAACATTCGACCCAGAACACCCAGCCTGATGCGAACAAAGCTCTCATGCATATACAGATTTTACTAAGGCATTTGATAAAGTAAACCGTAAAAAACTCAATATTCCAGATGCACATTATTTATTTTATTTTTCCAAAAATTAATGGATATAATTTAGTAATAAAGCATTGTGACAGTCTTGTTATCAAGAACAATCGATTAATTATATATTTCTACACGTAAGGAAATACATAATAGTGTGATGCATAGTATATGCATACTTCTGTAAGTTGGATCCTAAAACAAAACAAATCACTTGTATCCCAAACAATACACCGATAAGGTCAACACGGCAACATAAAACGTCTTTTCGCGATGCTGTTTTCCATAAGCTACGCCGTTGCTTCTTTCGGGCACAAGCGTCATAACCAAAAGCCCTGGCACCACAAATATCATGGGTGCACAAGATAAATAAATACAAAACATCTTTGGAATGCTGCAACACACAACACTCCGTGGGGCGATACAAGAAGGATAAGTAGTGAAAGAAGAAAGAGTAACAATTCCTACAAAAGAAGAACATTACAATATAGATGGGAAGTTTGGACATTCAGACACGGAGAAGCCCAAAACTGACGTAAAGAGTTCAGTGAAGACTTAATTTTCAAATAATATTACTGGTATTCAGGATTTGAAAATGCTTTTCTATGTTTCAAAATTGATTTATATTAACAGCTATTCGACCATTTTTGCTGGTGATACTAATTAATGTTCAATGACTACTTAGCCCAACATAACTGATGTAACATTTTTTTAACTTTTATTTTGTACATTCAATTAAGTTTGTTATTATTCTCACAAATATATTTATTTTCAAAATCTTAGATTTTTTTAATGTGTCTACCTATCTCTAATATTATCAATCTGTAAATGTTTCGATCTGATACGATGCCTTCAAAAATGTGAAATCAGAGGCGGCCAATTCGGACCTGGGAGATTTTAAATGTAAATTTTGAGAACTTCTGTCTGCTTGTCTATCTGCGAGAGCATCACGTGAAAACTACTGAACGGGATTTCAATTAAACTCCACACAGAGCTAACTTATGTCCCGGGTTATCGCGATCAAAAAGATGGCGCTGCGATCGCATCTCTTTTAAAAACTACTGAATATGTACGAAAAAACTCGACACAGACCTAGCCTTTATCCCAAATCAACACTTAGGCTACCTTTTATCCCGAAAAATGATGTCGTTTACAGAGAATACACGGATTATTAAAATAGATGGCGCTGCGATCGCATTTTCTCAATTCACCTGCAAATGCCTACATTGTCAAAGGCAACATGGCATTCATTGCATTACTTCTCTCTCTTCTTCTTTTTCTGGACAATTGTCTAGACTATATTTCTGGACTTACTTTCTTTATTATTTTAGTGAATTAAACCAGAAACAGTAAAGGTATAAGATTTAAGAAATTACAAAATGTAACATAGAATATCATTATCAGTCATTATTCATGGTGTTAAGAAGCGCCTACCAATTTTTACATAGCAATTCTGATTACTTGCGTCAGTTGCGTTTTGCGTCGGTTATTTTTGCTGCAGTCGCTTAATTATAACGCTTTTTGTCGTATCTACCGACTTACTTTTTGTCAGCACAATGAATAGACGAAGAACAATCTCTTTATTATCTCCCATTTTCGATTATTTACCCCTATC
Organism: Dendrolimus kikuchii; assembly: GCA_019925095.2. Taxonomy (NCBI): domain Eukaryota; kingdom Metazoa; phylum Arthropoda; class Insecta; order Lepidoptera; family Lasiocampidae; genus Dendrolimus; species Dendrolimus kikuchii. Next base: position 14,180,151 of record CM034413.1, read on the forward strand.
TCACATACACTTAATTTTTTTTAAATTTAGATTACCATCCATAGGTAATTGGTTCTTTTACCTGTTACTGTGGCTATTAACAGTAGATTGTTATACGACAGGTGAAAGTGACCTATTTAAGCATGAAATGGTTTGGCGCATGAGCGTAGCGAGGGCCCTAATAGTTTGAGTACCTAAATAGGTCTTTCAAATTTGAAATAATACAGCTAAATACATTTGATTAGATAACTATATTAATACAAGAAAGCCGATGACAGGTTTTCACGGATAAGCTATTGCTTAAAAGTAACATGCAAACGTAGAAAAGGCACCGAGATGACTAGTCACATATGAAACGTCAAGTAAATTTCTGTTTCTGTGGCATTCTACCAGCCAATATTTTATGTCACTGATGACAGTAAATATATAGCTAGCTTTATGTATTGGTTTAATAAATATACGTTTATAAAGCTATAAACTTACACCACCTTAAGAACAGACGAGCGTGCATGACAAGAGCTATGAATGTCATAGAAGCAAGGGAGGTGTATAAGAATAAGCCTAAATGGCGCTCTGTTGTTCGTGCCTACCCCGCAAGGGAACTGGCGTGAAGTTATGTATGTATGTATGTAACTTACACCACGCTCATCTTATTACAATTGGGCCCAAGAATGTATGTGTAATGTGAAAAGTAATTTATATGTATAAAACGATGTTTCAAAATTGTTGATTTTTTTTTTGTAGTTTATGCCGCGATTTAACAGTGGCTGTAAAAATGTTGGGACTTGAGTTGTATGTGTTGTCTATGGTTCGTATCTCGCATATCGTTCGCACGAAAAGCACTCTTTTCATCCCTGTGAACAAGCAACGCCAAGCGTAATTTCAGAATATGAGAAATGAAAAGGGATTATGAACCCACGGGTTTATATATGTTTTAAAATTTTTCTTTTCTAGCCAGATCTTAGACCTACATTCTTAAGTAACTTATTCGTACTTTCATTGATATTACTTCTTCTAAACCATTGCTCCTGTCTGATCCCTCTATCTCATCTTCTAGAGGCTAGCAACTCGTTGGCTTCGCCCTCGGTGTTCCAAGCCTCTATAGACGAAGAAAACCACGTTGCATCCATCGTCTGCCTGCTTCTTCACATGTTATGGGTAATATGCAAGGGTCCAACTCTGAGACTGATCCCATACTAAGACCCAGTCGATAGTAAAAAACGGAAAATTCCTTTTTGGCGTTTAGCATGCCGGGAATCGAACCCGGAGCCCCCGTGTTTGAGTGATCTCAACCACAAACGCTGCCACTATATATAATGGATTTTTTTTGTTTGTTTATTAAAATCAAAATATTGTTAATTCAGATTTTGACATCTGACAAGAGTCAGATGGCAGTCCACCGAGAATGCTGATTTCCTAAAAAATGCAGGTGGACTCGCCTTCTTTTTCCAATAACTAATTGCCATTTTTTTTCCAGGCGGGGCAAATGCTATTTACGCACAATACCGGGTCCTTTGCAAGAGATTAGACCATAGTTGATCATGGAGGCATTCCCAGAAGGGGCAATCCAAACAGTAATCAACCGGCTTGTGTGGACACTCGAGCCCAAATGGCTAATACCCACTAAAACCACCCACCCTCCTCCGATGCCCCGCGCTTATGGCAGGAAAGGCATGAGACTTAGAACGTAGTTACGCCCACGCCGATCCTAGCGCAATAAGTGCCTGAGAAAACCCCAGGAAGAGCTAACACACTCACTCTACGACAGGGGTGAAGACTCCTCTGCTCCCTTGATGCATGAGGGCCCCTGAAGCAGTATTATCTTAGGGAGGGAAGTTATGCGCGTATTTGCACCTCCGAGCCCGCCCATGTGGAGGCGCGTCAATACGCGCACTTACCCTTCTCTCCCTTTCTCGATCTGCGGCTTCCTTTTGAGACATTACCGTCTCGCAGATAGCGACCCCCCCCCCCCTTCACCAAGCTGTGGAGCGAATTGATCGGTCCTACTAGCGTCTCGAGTTCAACCCTCTGCGACGCCCATGCTGCGCACTCGACTAGCGTATGAAACGCCGTGTCAAGCGCGCCACATTCATGGCACTCAAGTGAAGGTAGACAGCCCGCAATTTGATCCAGATACTTACGGAAACAACCGTGCCCGGTAAGTATCTGCGTCATTCTGAAGGTCAGGGTCCCGCGTTTCCGCGAGATTCATTCCAATAGCTGCGGTCGAATCGCCTCCACCGTAAGAATGCCGGCTGCAGAGTTTTCCAACTCTATCGACCAAGAGTCGATCATGGAGGTGGTTTCCCGCTTCCTGATCGCCTCGATTTCGGCCTGCCAGTAGACCAGGCCACATAACTAATTGCCATACGTTAAAGAGTGTTAAGGAAAAGATTTAAGTAAACTAAAAGATGCTTAAACGTAGTTCCCAAAGTGGCAGTATGCGCCCTTATCGTCGGAGATAAAGAAAACCCGCGACATTTGACACCCTGTAGCAGAAAAATATTATCATTTACCTGATACAGCCATTGGCACAAGTCAAAATAGTGAATATATTTCTTAATAAAATTTACTTTATAGCTGGAGTACAGCAGATAGGCTGAGGGCCCACCTGGTGGAAAGTGATTACCGTCGCCTATCACCATTTGCAACATCAAAGGTGCTGCCAATGTGCTGCCGTCCTTGGAAGGAAAATTGAAATGTGGCCACTGATGCTGGGACACAATTCAAAGTTGCTGTGGCGGCATTCTCTGATGGGGTCCATCCAGGTGGGCGAATGCCTTACCACCTGGCTGAGGGTGGTTTGAACGCGTCATAAAACAGACTGCTAAAATTTGTATTCTTTGACCGTTCTTGCATGGATGAAAGTGTTTTAAAAACCAACCTATATATCCGTTCAGGAACGGAGAATGAATACGATTTCCTGCGGGCGAGCTGCCTGCCCTAAGACGTGACAAAACAACCCACAGTCAGGTGGTAAGTGGTAGGGCATTTGTCCGTCTGGATAGCTAGCACTCCTGGTCTAATGTAGGCCACTTTAAAAACCTTAAGTTTTGTTCCGGCAATAGTGACTAGATTCCAGTCTCCTTTAAAAGAGTAGCAGCGTATTTATAGCCCCTTTGGTGTTACAAATGTCCTTAGTCGATGGGAAGCGCTTTCTATCGGGTGGGCCGTTTGTCTGTCTGCTTAACTCATGCAATAGAAAAAAATACAATTCAGTTATTGAGAGTAAATTCAGATCAGAAACAAACTTCTTGTAACCAGCGATGCATTCATTAGCCATTGTAGGACTTGAAATTTGCCACAACACACACACTTGTGTCGTGGTAGAGCCATGATGCTGGAATGCTTTATCTTGATCACAACTCTTGAGACTGGCTCGATCGATACGACTCCACGCGAACACAGAATGTCGGTTTCGATGGCTTCTTCCTCTTCCTCCTTCCTCTATCATATCCTCTCTACCGCATTATCGCTTCCTAAAGGTTGGCAACGCATTAACTTCGCCCTTGGTGCTGCAAACCTTTATAGGTGACGGTGACCACTTTGCATTCGATGAGCCGTTTACTTGTTTGCCAGTTTCATAATAAAAATAAATAAATTATCGAAAAGATCTAGCTAAACCCGGTCACGTTTCGCTGCGACTGAGTCTGATTTCAATTACTGGAGAAGTCAAAGCACGGTCTATTTTTCGAGTTTTATGGACAGACACTGTATACAGCACCCAGATGCGTTACTCGGTATTTATGTACATATGAAGTATATATAGCACGTGTCATATGTATGTAAGTGATTTAAAGGATCTGAAAAATGCGCTATGCGACGCTTGATTTACTTCCCGTAAATCATCTCTATATCAGCTCCTTTCTATCATTGTACGACCAAACGCATCTGTTTATGGTATCATTACATGGTGGACATATCCTAGGATGACGCATTCTGTTGCTTCTTTCCATCAGCAGCGCTGAGATCGCACGCCTCGGCGAAAGGTTCTCGTGCGAAGAATTCACAACGCTCTCACGGACAGGGTCAACGTTATTACGAATCTCACGCCACCGATCATAACTTCATGTCCATGGAAAAAACGCCAGAAGACATAGTCCCTCCACAGGTTAGAAATGACACAGACAACACGGCGCGCCGTACGTTCGAAAAGTGTGCCGCTGGTCTCGGCATGATTTGACATTAATCATCGGTCGTGATCTCTCGCTGTGCAGTGTAGTTGCAGAAGGAGATTGCCGAAATAATAAGAGAGAAGGATGATCAGGCGGACCCGTGTCGCAGACGGTGAAGAGGGGGTCGCAGGCGCCGCTTTGACTTGGATTTGGGGGATGCTCTTGGCATGCCAAACACAATACCGGGTGAGTCCTAGTCCCAAGGGATACCGCTTCTTGTCGGCTTTCACTGAGGTGTCGCGGCAGTCATACCTATTATTACGGATTTCGTGGCCCCTCATTACTATTAGGAGGGTAGAAAAGGGTAGACAAGGGGTGTTGCTGAATATATTGCGAAGGATAGTAAATAATTGTAGGCCACCTAGGGCCAACTAGGGGCTCCGGTCCCCGTTCATCACGCGCTGGGACCTTTCCGCTTGATCTCCATATCTTTTATTATTCAGCCCATTCTCGTCGCCCGTTGGCTGGTATCGCTAGATTCAACTCCTGGTGGCAACAGTGCAGCTAAGGTAAAGCCCCATAAGGAGATCCCTCGAGCATGTCGTCCTCGGGCACAAGTACCTTCGCAAAACGAACTCTATAAAACTCTACTACTCCCTTTTGCCAGGTGGTAGGGTTCTTACCCGACTGGATGGCTACCACCCCTGGTCTAGAGTATGACGCCATAACAATCTTGAGCTGTGTTCCGGTATTAGTGACCAGGTTCCAGTCCCGTCTGTCCCTTAAGAGAGCAGCAGCGCATCTGTAGCTCCTTTGGTGTTGCAAATGTACATAGACGATGGTAACCGCTTTCATCAAGTGGGCCGTCTGTCTGTCTGCTGAACTCATGCAATAGAAAAATAAACTATGAAGTATTCGGACTAACAGCATAGTCAATTTTCTATAGAAAAAACAAACTGTCATGCGTAGGGCTTAATTCGTAAATCTTTACGTTAATAGAAACAATAAAAAAAGTGTTATTGGACACATTCTTAGTATAAATAATTAATCTAGTATTTTAGGTCAGATTTAAATTACTTATTAGTCTTGTTTAGTGTTGTTAGATTGTAAAAGAAATCATAGGGCTACACGTCAGAATAAAGTTCCAAAATAAAGCCATGAAGAATATGGCACTTGCGATCAACATCAACGAGGGGATGGATAATGGAGCGTATGGCGGAGCTTAAAATCGGACGAACCACTTTTATTCCTAACAGTACTTCAGTAAGCTTAATATAAATAGAGACACCAGCAACAGCAGCTATCAGTTGAATCCGACACTCTAACGCAACAACATGTGCCGGCTTTTCGTGTTGTTGTTTTTCGTGAGCTACGCTGCTGCTTTCTTCTTACCTATCCTTCCCCCGCCCATCCTTCCCCCACCCATCCTTCCCCCGCCCATACTTCCCCCACCCATCCTTCCCCCTCCCATCCTTCCTCCACCCATCTTTCCCCCGCCCGTATTTTTCCCTCCCGGCCCACGTTATCCCATTCACTACTACAACAACGGCGGATATTTACCTCACTACGGCTACAATAACGGCGGATATTCGCCCGACTACAACTTAAACAACGGCAGACAATCGCCCAACAACGGTGGATATTTACCCAACTACGCTTATAATAACAACGGTGGATATTTACCCAACTACGCTTATGACAACGGCGGATATTTACCTAACTACGACTACAATAACGGCGGATATTCGCCCGACTACAACTTAAACAACGGCAGACAATTTCCCAACAATGGTTCCAACAACGGTGGACAATCGCCCAACAACGACTCTAACAACGGTGGACAATCGCCCAACAACGACTCTAACAACGGTGGACAATCGCCCAACAACGACTACAACATAGATCCGAGGTTTGCATATACAGACACGGAGAAGCTCAAAAACGTAGTAAAAACTGAAAGTGCTAAACAGATTTAAGAAAATATCATCAACGAAAAGCTCAGTGAAGACTTTATTTTCAAATAATATTACTATCATTTAAGATTCCAATGCTTTTCTATGTTTCAAAATTTGTAACTATTCGGCTCTTATTAATGGTGATACTAATTAATGTTTAATGATTACTTAACTAACCAGTTCTGTTGGATCAGCGACCCAAAATGTGCCTTGGCCTCCGAAACGAGAACACGCCACCGGTTTTTGTTCTGTGCAATTTCTTGCCTGTTATAGGCATAGTCATGGATTGACCTGTGTGAGCTTCCTTCCACTCCGCCCCTCCACGACCGACCAGACGTCGCCCATCGGGTTGTCCCAAATAGACTCACTTCACACTTCGATCCTCCCCCGTGCGTTCCACGTGACGGAGTCAACGGAGACGGTGAGATTTTAACTCTTAACTAGCCCTCCACCGTCTCTTCTTGTTGGGCCCAAAATCTTTTTTCATCCACTAACAGTTGGTTCTCATCAGGATTGGCCGTATCACGGTTTTATAAATCCTTTAGTGCTCCTGCTTAGAATCCGGGGCATGAATGCCTTATGTAAGCCTACGCAGCACCTCCGGATTCAGGAAAAATATTACATGCAATATTTTTTTTACCAAAAAGACTGTTATTATTAAATTAAAGCCTTAAAGCATAATTTTTGACTAAGTCGGGATTTTAAGCGTTAATGGCACTACTTGAATATTACAAACTGGCCTGAAACGAAGCATTTATCGAAAATTCACAGTTTGGCTGAAGACAAGGAAAGGTTCTAAAGTTAGACGCTGAACCGACACGATATAGAGTTCAAAATGCACTCAATGTACCAATTCTTATTGTGTAACGTAACATTATAAATATTAAAATAATGTGACGAGGGACTCGAATTAAAAGAAATGCCGTCGGAATTACTATAGAGTTTATTAGAACTGTACAAACAGGTACAAATAAAACTGGATGCAAACAGTTCACACTGTATAAACTGCACGATTTATTTACACGCGAAAAGTCCGTCACTATATCGCTAGATGAAAGTAGTACACACGTCTTACTCGTATCGTAGTCGTCGCTTGACTGCCCCACCCCTCCGTTCGGGCATTGTTTTATACTAAACTGTATAATAGAACAAAGGATCGCGTTTTCATTCATTAACTTTTAACTATATTTGTGCTTGACATATCCATAATATTGACATTAATTACTTAAATTACTAGAAATTGACATTCGAATTGTAAATGCTGTGCACTCCTTTAACGGGTCTACACATCAGAACTTTTATATTAAATCATTTGTAATGTAACATAATAATGTTGGTGTGCCTTAAATAAATAAATAATCTAAGTTGAACTATTTAATATTGAAATTGTTTAACTTGAGAAAAGCTTAGGTTATTACTTAAATTTTAAGTAAGTAAGTAAGGAAAGGTTATTTATAATTAAAATCTTTTATTGATTATAAAATATATTTTAGAATTTTGTGTATGTACACGAAATACGGCTAGCGCTATGGGTTAGAGTGAGAGAGAAGGAGCCTGCCTACCGTTGCCGTATGCATGAGAGAGAGGGAAGCCAGGCAGATTGGCGCCGTAACCCGTTACGTAACGAAGCGGTTTACCCTTCCATAAGAAGTAAATTATTGATCGGTAAATACCAACTAAAAGTTGTTTCATTTACACCCCATTTTCGACCTTTCGCTGCAACAGGAGAACAGGAGCCTTAACACTGTTTGTCGTAGAATAAAACCTGTCGCGCCAGTCCGCACGCACGGGCGACGCGTCCCACAGGGGTCGGTCCTCGGGCCGATTCTTCGGAACGTCGGTTATGACTGGATCCTTCGGCAGCCAGTCATGCCTGGGATAGGGCTAATCTGCTTTACGGATGACACCCTACTCACCGCACGCGCTGCGTCCTACGCGGAATCCGTAGACCTCGTCAACGCCGGGTCGGCGATCGTGATCCAAAGAATAGGTAAGCTGGGCTTGAGGGTCTCCCCCGCGAAGACAGAGGTCCTCATGTTATCTGCGCCATCTTTAGTGGATGACTCTCATTGCTTTGGTCTAGTCTAGTGTACAAAATGTATTTCCCCTGCCTCAAAAAAAAGTAACAACACGGTGAGCATTCATTCGTCTCAAAATTTTCGTAAGACCAAAAGGTTCAGGTTTTCTAAAAGAAAACCTTTGTGGGGGTGGCGTAATTAAGAAGATAGGCTTGGTTTCAAGTTAAACTATTTAATATCTGAAATTCGCTGTTATACAGAAAATAATTTCATATTGAACAGATAAGAAGAATGACAATGTCGGCAGTGTGCGGGGCGCAGAGAAGATGTGCTCCGGCAGGCGCGTCAGGGGGCGCTGTCTGTCCGCAACATTTAGAATACACCTTTTCTGGGCCCCAATACGGCAATTTTGTATTTTTTTTTTTATTGCAGGAGATCAGCAAACAGGCAGATGGCCCACTTGATGGAAAGCGGTTACCATCGCCTATGGACATTTGCAATACCAAAGGTGCTACAAATGCGCTGCTGCTCTCTTAAGGAAAACTGGAACCTGGTCACTTATGCCGGAACACAACTCAAGGTTGTTATGGCGACATACTTTACTACATAGACCAGGGGTGGTAGCCAGCCAGTCGGGCAGATGCCCTATCACCTGGCTGTGGGTTGTTAAGTCGCCTCTTACGACAGGCCGCCCCAACGCAAGAAATTGTATTCTTTCTCCGTTCCTGCACGGGTGGATATGGCTATTACAATCTCGTCAAAATCGCCGGACACTATCGTCTCGATCGTAAGTTTACCCGAGTTCGGTATTCTGTTAATTCCAATGGCGTGACACGGGCACGCCACTATACCTTTACAAATATTTATAAGCGAAAACTCGTGAAAGAAATGTTTAATATTTTTGGTAGATTTTCAATAATAATAAATTAAAAGTTGCCACGTTATGCTGCCATCTATCGGAAGGATTCAACTCATACAACATAGTTGTAAACGTTTATGAATGTTATGGGAATTTAAACAGTTGATTAAAATAGCACTTCAAATCAAACATAGACCAATACTAGCTGTGCCCACGACGTCGTCTGCGTGGAATTTGCTTTCAAAACCCACCGATTTTGAAACATTCTTCATTGGTGATCCGCTCCTATTGGTCTTAGCGTGATGACATATAAGCCTATAGCCTTCCTCGATAAATCGGCTATCCAACACTGAAAGAATTTTTCAAATCAGACCAGTAGTTCCTGAGATTAGCGCGTTCAATCAAACAACATTAGTATATTTGGCTACAGCACTAATACTTACATTGTAAATATCGCGATATCTTTTGATTGAAACTTCCGAATTGAATAATTCAAAAAGTTCTAGAAAGGTATTGAATTTGTCTTGAATATGGAGTCATTTATTTTGATAAGGATTAATAACAAGGTACAAAATAAAGAATTTTTAAGCGACGGCATTTTATTAATTAAAAAAAAAAACACTTATTGTGGGATAACTACAATAGTTAGACATATGGTTACGCGATATTTTTTGTAGACAATTATATGTTCTGCAAAGTGGTAGTACATTGTTTTGTTCTATAATCAATAGTTTTCGCAGCGCACGCCGTGTAACGATTTTTTTTGGGTCATTTTTTTACACCTTGGGTTACATTATTGGATTTTTAGTAAGGATCCCTAATTTTTATGAAAATATAATATAGCCTATTGCCTTCCTCGATAAATGTACTATTTAATACTGAAAGAATTTTTCATATAGGACCAGGGGTTCCTGAGATTAGCGCGTTTAAACAAAGAAACAAACAAACTCTTCAGCTTTATAATATTAGTATAGATTTGAGTCACTAAACAAGGAAAATGATAAATTATAACGAGGATAACTATAACAACGACTCTGTAGGCATTCATATATGAATATAGCACCGGTCACGCTGATAAGACCTGCCAAGAGGTCACTTCGCATCATTTACATCTCTCAATAATAATTATTTTTTATCTAACAAAATAAAATTACATATAATCGAATACAGTGCAAGAAAACTTAACTTATTTGTATTATATTCTAATCATAGTCCCTCAAGACTATAAGTAGAATACTGAGCCTAGATCACCGTCTTCTATGGGTAAGGTGCCCAGAAGGCTGGCTACGTTTCCTCGCTGGATCGCGATACTGATCCGTTGGCCGAGGTAAGCACCAGCCCTCTGATCACCCGAAGAGTCAATGAGTCGTTTCGATCAATTTTGGTAGAGGCTCATGGCCTCAGGACCCCACGGTCCAAGCGTCTCGACAGCAAACGGCACAAACATATAATTCTCACTGAGGGTTGCATATTTGCGCCGCTTGAGTGATTCGGCTATTTCCGCCGCTGTACCGGCTGATCTAGACTGATCTAGATCATATTATTATTTGAAACTATACGTAGAGTGTTTAATAAATAGTGAGAATGAGCATGTTGCCCGTAACTTTTAAGAAATGTGTTACCATCACCTATGGACATTTGTAACACCAAAGATGCTACTAATGTGTTGCCGCTGGCCCAGAGGGCCACAATTCTGACCGGAATTCACACTAGTGCAGGGCACGATAGGGCGTCCCCCGCAGGCGACGCTCACCGATGCGCCCCCGTCGGTGTGAACTCTCGCGCATGCGGCGAAGGGGGCCGCCACCCTTCACGCAGCGCCAAACCTGGCGGGTCGAGAGGAGCAGAGTGCCGTATAGGCACGTGGAATGTGAGAGGTGGAATGAAAGATAAGATGGACGAAATGATTGATATAATGCATGAGAGAAGCCTGGATGCCGTATGTCTGACAGAGACAAAGCGGAAGGGGTGCAGCGTCGATGACCTCCCCGGTGGCATGCTTGCTCTGTGGTCCGGCGTGGACCTGGACGAGCGTGCAAGTGGGGGGGTAGGCGTCGTACTCTCATCCCGCTTTGTGTCTGGAGTAAAAGACTATTGTCTGGTGAACCCGAGACTTCTCTGGGTACGTCTAAAACTGGGGATCACGCGAGTTTTTCTGGTCGCAGCTTATGCTCCCGTAAGCTCAGCGGATCCCCAAGAACTCGAGAAGTTTTGGGAGTCTGTGAGAGAAATTCTGGATTTGGCTGAAGGGAACGAAAGATTAATTATGTGTGGTGATCTTAATGGCTGGGTGGGGACCAAACGAGACGGCCTTGAGGCTGTCCTTGGACCCTATGGTGACAAGAGAGTGAATGATGCTGGTAGGCCAATCATAGACGTATGTATGGAAAGAAACTTGCTTGTGTCGAACACCTTATTCCATCATAAGGATATTCACATGTATACATGGAGAATGAATGATCAGAAAAGTATGATTGATCTGATTTTAATAGATAGTCGCCTCCGAAACACAATAATGGATACAAGAGCCTACAGAGGCCCCACTCTTGAAACGGACCACTACCTGGTGATAAGCCGGTTTGTGGGCCTTTTCAAGAAGTGGAGACACTGGCGAGTGCGTACCAATTTCGGGGAGCTTGAAAGAATAAAGTGTGAAAAATTGGAAGATGTTAGTGTAAGGAGTATGTATGCGCGCCTAGTCGAAGAAAGGCTTGCAAAAGCGGACTTCTCCGACTTAGATGTGGATAATGACTGGGATAGTATGAAAGAAAGTATAGTGGAAAGCGCAAAAGAAGCATGTGGATGCGCAAAGAGGCACATAACAACGAAAGGTGATGAATGGTGGGACGCGGATGTTAAATCCAGCGTAGAGAGAAAGAGAAAAGCCTGGCTGGATTATGTTGCTTCTTTGCAACAGAATGACAGTATGAAAGAGATGAAGAAAGAAATTTATCGCCTCTGCAAGAATGAAACCAAAGCTTTAGTGAAAGAGAAGCGCGAAAGAATAAAATTGAAAGAAGAAGAGAAGCTGACGGAGAACTTCGAGGCGAATACCAAACTCTTTTGGAGAGAGGTTAAGAAGTCTCGGGGTTGTTCGTCAGCTTCCAGAATGGAAAGAATAAAATCTAAAGCTGGGGACGTTCTTGCTCACCCACAAGAGGTGTTAGCGCGATGGAGTGAATATTTTAGAGAAATGTATGATAATATCCCGGATGCTGGCACCACGACTGAGTCTGTGACCGACTCCGAGGAGTCAGCATCCGAGATCACTTTGGAAGAGATCGAATGGTCGATAAGAAGTCTGAAAAATGGAAAGGCAGGAGGAATCGATAGTGTGTCTGCTGAGATGATCAAATATGGTGGAACCTGCGTCCGGGACGCTTTCCTGTCCTTATGCAATTTGTGCTGGAGGACGGGAAAGGTTCCCAAGGACTGGAGGCGCGCTGTCATCGTGCCCTTGTATAAAGGCAAGGGGTCACGTATGGAGTGCGCCAGCTACAGGGCCATCAGTTTGATCAGCACAGCATCTAAAGTGTATACGAAGATTATTGAAAAGAGAATGAGAGTGGTATCCGATGGATTATTGTGGGATGCACAAGGTGGCTTCAGAAATGGAAGGGGATGTATGGATCAAGTTTTCTCTCTCCGCAATATCGTAGAGAAGCAGCTGGCTATGGGCCGGAAGGTTTTCTGCGGTTTTGTGGATCTAGAGAAAGCATTTGACAGGGTTGTGCGGAAGGACCTCTGGGACATATTGCCCAGATATGGGATTGATGGCCAACTGATGCGTGCTGTGCAGTCCACTTACGAGGACTGTATGGCATGCGTGCGGCTGGATGGCAGCCTGTCGCCCTGGTTTGACGTCAATATTGGCGTCCGACAGGGCTGCGTGCTGTCGGCTTTGCTGTTCATCCTATACCTGGACGATTGTCTCCAGAGAATAAGATTGATGGATGTTGGGGTGCGGATGAGTGACCTAGTTGTAAGATGGAAGCGAGAGTTGGGTATGGAAGAAAGAGCATGAAAGTAGAGTAAACGCGGTCGAGATGCGAGCACTGCGCAAAATCTGCGGAGTGACGCTTGCGGACCGCGTTCGTAATACCGAAGTAAGAAAGAGAGTTGGTCTGAAAGAGAGTGTCGGGGTGAAGGTAAGGAAAGGAATGCTCCGGTGGTTCGGGCATGTGGAAAGAATGCATGATGAAAGAATGAATAAACAGATATACAATGCAAAAGTGGATGGATGCAGAAGTCGCGGAAGGCCACGACACACCTTCCATGATCAAATTGATCGTGTACTAGCAGAAGGTGATGTCAGGAGCCTTAAGAACAGACGAGCGTGCATGACAAGGGTTATGAATGTCAAAGAGGCAAGTGAGGTGTGTAAGAGTAGGCCTAAATGGCGCTCTGTTGTTCGTGCCTACCCCGCAAGGGAACTGGCGTGAAGTTATGTATGTATGTATGTAATAAGATTTAGTTGTTTATTAAAAAAAAATGTATGGTTAATTAAATCAAAGTTAAAAGCACAGAATTGTATTTAAAAAAAACTATATTTTTCAACATATACAATTTTTAATATATTTAAATGCAATATTTTACATACAACTTATAAATACGTCTTAAAAAGTGTTAAACCACAATGAGAATTTTTGTCATGTTTGAAAACCATGTAAACCATAGATATACCTATGTACTTTTGGAATTGCTTGTTTTGGTGATCAATAAAGCATTCATTGTAATCTATCTACCTATGATACTACTTCTCTTTTCAAGTCATTCCGATATCTGTCACCGGGCTCAAACGTAATATAGTAAGCGGCCATTAAACAATCGTAATGAAATCAATTATTTACATCACCAGTGTCAAAATGGTCGAATCATTGTTAAAATAAACAGATTGTAAATCATAGAAACACATTTTAGAATTTTCAATAACAATAATATTCATAGAAAACACCTATCCTGCTGATATTAGACGGATCTGAACAGCACAGAACTGGAAAGACATAACTGTATTCAATAACATTATGTTTACATGGATCACTTTGGTTGATTCATCCACTTTTAAAGAAATGAAACGTCAAATATCAGCTTTAGTTACTCACTGAGGTGTATTGTTAAAAATATCTTTTATAGTCTGTTGAGGAATTTCAGTTTTTTCTTCAGTTTTGGGCTTCTCCGTCTCTAAATCTCCAATCCTCACATCTATGTTGTAATATTCTTCTTTCATAGGAATGATTACTTCTTCTTCGTTCACCGTACTGCAACCTTTAACATCGCTTCTGTAGGAGAATCTAATTTTTAACATACCGTCTAAATACTCCCAGCCTCCTTCTTTGATGTTAACGATGCTTGGTAGCACTCTAATCTCATTATACTCTTCTCTGGTTCCATTCTTCTCAGCTTTGATGGAGACTACTCTGTATTTCGCTTTGACAACAATACTATTTACATCATAGTTTTCCAATTTCACTACTAATCTATACTTATCATTGTCATATTGCTCCACGGTGCTTTCATAGCAGTTTTCCAAAGCTCTCCGATCTGTGTCAGCCAGTTCCTGCGCAATGTGATTGAACTTGCGTTCATATTGGTGCCCATGTCTACCGTAGTCATGATGGGGTCCATGATATTTATGGTTCCAGGGCTTGTAATTGTGATGTCTATGCCCGCAAGAAGCAGCGGCGTAGCTCACAAAAAATAACAACGCGAAACAACGATACATGTTGTTGTTGAATCTCATACGCGACTGGTGGCTGTGAGGTCAGCTCCGTTGATATTGTGCTAATCGGAGTACTGTTGGGAATAAAAGTGGCTTGTCTAATTTGAAAATTTAAAATAGTTAGTAGTAAGTAGTAGCAGTATTTTTGTTGCGTAAAAATAACTTATACGTGTTGCAGAACTCAAATACATACATTCAGTTAGAGACACAGCGTTGGTAGTTTTTTGACTACATAGATGACGTATTCATTTTGTACAGACTTTATGGTTGCTAGTTGGCTGCTCCTTGTTTTTGCTAGATTACTATTTGATCACCCTACTGTAGCAAAGAGATAATCCTAATAGCAGGACTATATAAGCGAAACATGCCGAGGTAAATATTAATGCAGAGCTACGTGTGCAAAGGTGTGTGGAGTTATGAACCAGGACCACGACAGGAACCCTCGCTTCTGCGGCAGTTCTCATGTCCGTGACACAGCAGACGAACTGCAAGAAAGTCGCTTACGCTGATACGGCCGGGTTTTACGGAGACCGGCTAGTTACGTGGGGAACAAATGTCTAGTCATGCCGCCTCCGCCAAGTCCCAGTAGAAGGGTTAGGCCCAAGACATGCTGGTTTGACATTGTGAAGGATGGCATGCGTACCAATAGTTTCAAAACGGGGGATGCTGAAGACCGTGCGAAGTGGAGAAGAAAAAGTAGGAAGCGGGCTCTAGGTATCGAAGCGAACGCTCAAAACGCAACCAGGATTTAACGCTCGGATAATGATGACGTGTGCAAAGACATTATTTAATATAAGCTTATATATTCAATCTTATTACTTTTGTACGTCCGTAGTGTTTTATCCGTGCAGGAACGAAGAAAGAATACAATTTCCTGCGGCCGGACGGCCTGTCGTAAGAGGCGACAAAACAACCCACAGCCAGGTGATAGGGCATTTGCCCGACTGGATGGCTACCACCCCTGTTCTAAAGTATGTCGCCATAACAACCTTGAGTTATGTTTCGGCATTAGTGATCAGGTTCCAGTCGCCCTTAAGAGAGCAGCAGCGCGTTTGCAGCTCCTTTGGTGTTGCAAATGTCTATAGGCGATGGTAACCGCTTTCCATCAAGTGGGCCGTCTGTCTGTCTGCTGAGCTCCTGCAATAAAAAAAAATGTTTTATTTAAGTAACTATATCTGTATGCAGGTGATACCTCATCTACTGTAACGCTGCTCATTATGTCCACAAAGATCATGATTGCAAGTAACAAAGACAAAAAGACATGAAGACCTCGTAATGGTTCTTTTTCTGTCTAAATCGTTACAGGAACCTAAAGTATTGCAATTGGGAAACTAGTACTACTAGTAGTAGGAAATAAGTACAAAATTTAATAAGTATTCGAGTCAAAGTTGGGATGCTTTGTCCTTGCGTCTTGTATTTTGGAATATCAATACGTGATTTGAGCTTGAATACTAATTCTTGCGGCCAGTAGCCTGTCGTAAAAGGCGACGAAACAACCCACAGCCAAGTGGTGGAGCATCTGCCAGTATGAATGACCACCATCCCTGGTCTAAAGATTTATTAGTCTATTCTACATATCGATGGGTGAAAGGCTATATGTTTTAAACGACATTTTTTAAAATTGTCGGGAGAATAGTTTGAAGTTACAAATGACCCAGAAAAACACATCAACAACGTACTATGTACCGTACTTAAAAAAAGGACGTCTATAGATTGAAACTAGACGTGAAGTTCTTTATATTTCTTTAGGTTGAGACATTACGATATAAAAACCCATAGTGTTAAGTCTCACACAAATGTCGCTTAAAACAAATAGCCTTTCAACCATCGATATGATTTTAGTCAATTATTTTTTTTTACATTTGTTACCATTACAGGGCATACGTACCCACAGTAATCTATACATATAATAAAATTGTAGAGGTCGAATTTCTGTACATTGAAAAAAATGCTAAAAACCGAGTCAGGAGAATGTAAGAAGTGAAATAAAACTAATTTAGATTTTTTTTTCAAATTTTTTTGTTTTTCTGTCTGTTTGTGCCAGCTAATCTCCGAAACGACTGGACCGATTTAAATGAAATTTTGTATGGTGGTAGCTTATATCCCTGGTCAACATATAGGATACTTTGATCCCGAAAAATTAAAGAGTTCCCGTGGGATAGTTAAAAAACCGCACCACGCGGTCGAAGTCGCGGGCATTATAATTTTAAAAATTACAAGATTTTATTTCATTACATTATCTGTGCGCAACAGCCATAACGACCTTTAGTTGTGTTCCAGCATCAGTGGCCAGGGTCCAGTCACCCTTCAAACAACCTCTGTAGTTGCAAACGTCCATAGGCGATAGTAACCACTTTCTATCAGTTGGACCGTCTGTCTGCTTGCTTGCTTCAGACAACAAAAATAGATGTGGGACACCTGTTCTGCTAGGATGACTAATAAATTATTATTATCATTTTTAATTTATTTATTTGGACAAAATACACCAGTATTGTACAGAATTTAGTATTATGAGGCTTATACATAACTAGTTACAATTAATAAAACACCAACATCATTTACCATATATTACATACATACATAACTTCACGCCAGATCCCTTGCGGGGTAGGCACGAACAACAGAGCGCCATTTAGGCCCATTCTTACACACCTCACTTGCTTCTTTGACATTCATAACTCTTGTCATGCACACTCGTCTGTCTTAAGGCTCCTGACATCACCCTCCGCTAGTACACGATCAATTTGATCATGGAAGGTGTGTCGTGGCCTTTCACCACTTCTGCATCCATCCACTTTTGCATTGTATATCTGTTTAGTCATTCTTTCATCATGCATTCTTTCCACATGCCCGAACCACCGGAGCATTCCTTTCCTTACCTTCACCCCGACACTCTCTTTCAGACCAACTCTCTCTCTTACTTCGGTATTACGAACGCGGTCCGCGAGCGTCACTCCGCAGATTTTGCGCAGTGCTCGCATCTCGACCGCGTTTACTCTACTTTCATGCTCTCTCTTCCATACCCAACTCTCGCTTCCATACGTGAGCGTAGGTACCAGCACCGCGTTGTGTACGGCGAGCTGGGCCTTTTGGCTGAGGTTCTTAGCGCTTAGAAGTTTACCTAACGCCCCATTCACACTATTCCCCAAATCACTCTTCTTTCTATATCAGCGGTGTACCTTCCATCCCTGCCATCTTCCATCTTTTATATATACTTTCTTTGAACTGGCTCTAGCGTATTGTTATATTTATTATAAAAGGGATCCGTATGGGCACATCATAATCCAATACATCACTGCTAATAAGAAATCTGTTTCTGGTTTAGTCTATTTTCTGTCAGACATATTTTGTGTGTTTGTAACACTCATGCAATGGACTAATATTCACTGCATTGATTTCTGACAATGATTGTACCTGTTGGTTGATAATAGCATTTTCTGGGAACGAGATGTTTACATGACAAAATAAAGAATTATTAACTTGGAGAGCAATTATAATCTATACTAATAAAGTTAATAAGTCTGTCTGTTATTTTAAAATTCGACCCCAGGGTTTAAAACCACCGCTTTTGGAGAAGCGCTTAATGACATTGACATAAATAAATTGGTAGATGTAAGACACTATATGTACTATTATACTTATATAGTATTGCTCTAGTATAAATACGTAAATGATAATATAATGTTTTGAAATAAATATGTATTACAGCTTTTCCTCAATCCTTTTGGTAGCAACACTAAAATTAAAAATAAGACGCCTTAGAACATAACTGCTTTTGGGTTTTCGCAATAGATTAATACAACATTGCAGAATTAATATAAATTTAATGTTATTTCGTTGTTTGGAGGAAAATGACAATTGAAATATGTTTTTTAACATTATATAATGTAGTTTTGTTGATATTATGCAGAGTTACGTTCTATTGACTTTCTTAAGTGTCAAAACGGGCTTCTATTTTGTGATTATTATAATACTCACATTGAAGCAACGCTCAATAGAATTAATCTCAAAGAAAGTCCAAAGTTTTTTTATAGGCTTCTCTACTAAATAAAAGTTACAAAGCATAAGGATTATCTCATTAAAACAATTGTTTACAGATTAAATAATTTTAATACACAAAAGCAATATTTGTTATTGATATAATTTATTGTAAAAATGGTCGAATAAGTAAAATCTGAAACATTAAAAACATATTTGGATATTAAATAACAATAATATGAATTGAAAACCATAGTTAGGTCTTCACTGAGCTCTTTCGTTGATGATATTTTCTTCAATTTGTTTAGGACTTTCAGTTTTGGTCTCCTCCGTCTCCAATTCTACAAACCTCACATCAATACCAGAATATTCTTCTTTCATAGGAATTATTACTTCTTCTTCGTTCACCATACTGCAACCTTTATCATCGCTTCTGTGGGAGAATCTAATTTTTAACATACTGTCTGAATACTCCCAGCCTCCTTCTTTGATGTTAACGACGCTTGGTAGCACTCTAATCTCATGGTACTCTTCTCTGGTCCCATTCTTCTCAGCTTTAATGTAGATTGCTCTGTATTTCGCCTTAACAACAATACTATTTACATCATAATCGTCCAGTTTAAGTACTATTGTATACAAATCTTTGTCGTATCTCTCCACGGTGTCTGCGTTGCAGTATTCCAAAGATATTCGATCGGTGCCGGTCACTTTGTTAACAATGTAATCGAATTTATTTTCATCGTGTTGCCAGCGTCTGCCATGGTAGTGATGAGGCCTATGATAGTTATGGTGCCAGGGCTTGTGGTTATGATGGTCGTGTCCGCAAGAAGCAATGGCATAGCTCACGGAAAACAACAGCATGAAAAGACGGTACATGTTGTCGTGCTGGAGTGTCGGACGCGACTGATAGCTGTGAAGCTGTCGGTCAGTTCTGTCGGTATTGAGCTTATCGGGGTACTGTTAGGGATAAAACTTATTTGTTTTATTTGTAAGATTCATCAAATAGAAGTGAATGAATGAAAACTCTTTATTGTTCACCATAAACTTAAATCCAGACAATTGATATGGATACATTTGCATTAGAACAATGGGCGGCCTTGTCGCTTATAGCGATCTCTTCCAGGCAAGCCAGTGTCTAAGGATATTTTAAACGAAATTTCAAACGATTTTTGGTGGTGTACTAAACTAAAATAAAAGTAAAAAAATCACAAT
Source organism: Dendrolimus kikuchii (assembly GCA_019925095.2). Lineage (NCBI taxonomy): Eukaryota > Metazoa > Arthropoda > Insecta > Lepidoptera > Lasiocampidae > Dendrolimus > Dendrolimus kikuchii. Next base: position 14,199,986 of record CM034413.1, read on the forward strand.
CAAAAATAATATTAAAAATAAAATAAAATATAAATATACTACTATATATACATATAGATAACAAATCGTTTAGGGTTATTTCAAATAAATTTTCGAATTTTTTGATATTAATCAATTAGTTATAGGATTTCTGAGATATAGTGTATTCGTGGAAACTGAAGGTAGATTTTTATAGATTTAAGTATACAATAAATAGTTTCATTTCAATTTTGACTTTTTATAGCGTAGTTTACATTTAACAGACTTCTAAAAACTAAAATAAACTAAGTAGTATAAAGTACAAGCGATTATAGACTGTGTAACAAATCGCTGCCAGATGGGAGCGTGCCCAGAAGGCTGGCTGCATATATATAATTAGATATATAATTAGCTAAAGATTAGATATATACATATATAATTAGATAAAGATGATATTATAAATTAGATAGATAGATACATACATACATAACTTCACGCCAGTTCCCTCGCGGGGTAGGCACGAACAACAGAGCGCCATTTGTCGGCCCAGTGTCGGACGCGACTTATTTCTTTGACATTCATAACTCTTGTCATACACACTCGTCTGTTCTTAAGGCTCCTGACATCACCCTCCGCTAGTACACGATCAATTTGATCATGGAAGGTAGATAGAGAACACTTTATTGTACACCATTACAGAAAAACTTACGAACTAGTATTTGTCTAGTTGGCTACAAAGGGCGGTCTTATCGCTAAAAAGCGATCTCTTCCAGACAACCCGCGGCAAGAATATTGCTGATTAGGAGTGGCGACGGTGGTATACATAATTATTGTACGATTACTTACATTTTAATAATAAATATATAACTATACTATATATACAAATATATACATAAGTTATATACATATACAAGATATGGTGATAATATGCAACTATTTAAACATAATAAACATATAACTATATGCAATATAATATCTACTAATTATATATACATATATACATGCGAACAATAGAAACATTCATGTAATGGAACAATTTTATTTAATAGACCAATAATGGTCAGTGACCATACGTTTAACTGTAGTCATTGATTTAGCTGGTCTGATGGGAAAGGGGAGGGAGTTCCACAGTCGAACAGCCTGTACGGCAAAAGAATTTCCTACGAAGGTAGAAGTGTGTGCAGGTGTTGTTAACAAAAGATTTTGATTTAAGCGCAAATTGCAGGAATGAGATTGGTAGAGAAAACTAAAAAGTTCCTTTAAATATGGGGGAGAACAGGAATTGTAAAGGATATTGTGCAAAAGTGAGAGTAAGTGAACATTCCGGCGAGAATAGGTAGCTATTTACACTTATCACGAAATTCAGAGTGAAGTGAAGAAGTGTATATTATGTTAAGAATTACAGTATTATTTCTTTCATGTTGAAAAAAATATAATTAATCTAATTTTCTTGATAACATGTTTTGTATAAATTATATACTAACACTAGCTGTGCCCGCAACGTCGTCCGCGTGGAATTTGCTTTCAAAACCCTCCGATTTTGAAACATTCTTCATTGGTGTTCCACTCCTATTAGTCTTAGCGTGATGATATATAGCCTATAGCCTTCCTCGATAAATGTACTATTCAACACTGAAAGAATTTTTCAAATCGGACCAGCGGTTCCTGAGATTAGCGCGTTTAAACAAACAAATAAACAAAAAAACAAACTCTTCAGCTTTATAATATTAGTATATTTCAATAGTATATATACCTATTGAAATATTAGCAGAAGCTAGAAAAATATTTAAAAAACTGTCAGACGTATGACTGCGTGTCAGAAGTGAAAACTTTGTATTCGAGAGTAACGATCACGCGAGTTCAATGTTTTTCCTCATCGGCAGAAGTGCCAAACATGTCTAAAGGAATTTTCACTGCAACAACAACCTAAATAATAAAAATCTTCAATATTGTTACGAGTTGCAGGATTCGAATTAAAATGCCGTAAAACTATAGAATTTATTAGAACTATACAAATAGGTGTAACACAGGTACAAATATAACTGAACACAATCAGTTCAAACGCAATGCGCGATTCAATAACACGCGCAAAGTCTGTCACTATATAGATTATCGAATGTACACACGTCTTGCCTCGCGGCTGGTTATCACTAGACTGAGTCACCCCTCCCTTGGGGCATTGCTTTATACTGTACAAATATAATATGTCTGTCTACTCAACCGCGTGGTCTGAATTTCCAAGAATCACATCTGGCTACTGATTACCATAAAGATTACAACACGCAATGGGCTGTTTTTTTCCAATCACAAATTTTAAACACTAAACAAAAGAAGACAGTCATAAATAGTTTCAATGTTATTAGCTCAAACGCTGGCGGGTAATTAATGTGCTTTGTTTACAAATATGCAGGTGGCCCAAATTGTAACAATATGATTTTTGTCTATAGAGTTGCTACAGGATATTAAGGTTATTTAAGTTTGTAACCATTTGTAAAGAACTTCCAAAAAGAGGAGTCTCAATTTGACTGCATGTGTTTTCTTTATATGTTTGTTACACGATTTCACCGTCAACTGTGAACCGATTTTCAACTATTTTTCATTATTCGGAAGAGTATACTGCTGATGTGGTCCGATTGTCACAAAGTCAGGATGTGAGTAGCGGATCCCAGGGAAATCGAGAGCAAGTTTGTTTTTGAAGTACGCCGAGCACCTACACTTTACGAAATGGAAACTCATATTCGCGTCAGTAGAACAATTTCAGCCGCTTGAAATATTACTTCTAAAGCTAATTCAAGCAACTAAAAAGTAGACAATTTTTTTTTTTTGGATCAGTATGGCGATCCAGCTAGGAAACGTAGCCAGCCTCCGGGCACCTTGCCCATAGAAGACGGTGATATAGCTAGGCTCAGTATTCTACTTATAGTCTTGAGGGACTATGAGTAGAATACAATACAAATAAGTTAAGTTTTCTTGCATTGTATTCGATTATATATAATTTAATATAGCTTTGGACCTAATAAAGTATCACACGTTAGATAAAAAAAAAAAAAAATTGTCTAAAAACCAAACTGTCTTCAAACGAATAAGTAATTAATATTTTTTACAACAACTTCAAGTCGGTGCCAAGTAGAACATAAAAAACAACAACAAAATGCACCGACTTCAAGGTGAATGAAAAATATGATTTTTGTATTGACCGATAGCAAATTTTATGAAATTAAATGTATATATTGACTTTTTTCTTTATTTGTTATCATTGATATGCAGAACAAACAGTTTCGGTGACAGCACGCAACCTTGTGGCAAACCAGCGTTGATGGGCTTGACAGAGGAGCAGCAACCGTCGATAGCGAAGCCATCGAGGAAGCTGGAAATGCAACTACAAAGTCCCTCAGGTATCCCATGCGATGGTAGCTTCGTGAGAAGTGCCCTATGCCAGACCTGGTCGAAGCCCTTGGCGATCTCTAGGCTGACACTCAAGCCTTTTCTTTTGCTCTCAATGATGTCAGCTTCACGGTGCGTGAGGTATATCAAGAGATGCCCAGTAGAACGACCATGGCGAAAGCCATACTGACGACCGTTGAGCAGCTCCGCTCAATCCGCTCCATCACCTTTGTGAGCAAAGAAGTTATCGCAATTGGCCTGTAGTTAGCCGGGTCCGTCCTAACACCTTTTTTAATTTAGGTTTAGTGCATGACGATAACAAAAGACTGGACGTAATGTCACTCGTCCCTTGCAAGATGGGCGGCCGCTTGTGTGGGATGTGACTTGGGTTGACACACTGGCCTCGTCTTCTAATGACCGAGTCCGAGGCTGGGAACGCCGCCGCTTCAGCTGAAGATGGTAAACGCCGCAAACATGGAGCCTTAGAACAAGTTAAATATTTATGCCGTTTGGGGTTGAAACATTAGCCCAGTGGGGTCAATTTCAAAGAGTTTCTTTAAATACATCTAAAAGAATCAGAAGGCTTACTCATATTTCGCCCAACAAATAAGTAATGCCATATGGTTGGCAGTGATGTGCTAAATAATGTGCTTTAGTTTTAATTTATATTTCAAAGTTTATCTTACATAAATTACGATATAAACCTACGTAATATTCACTATATTGACTTATGGCAATGACTGTACTAGTTGGAGGATAATAGTGTATTTTCTGCTGCGGGATATTCACGTGTCAAAGGTTTTCATTCTTTGTGACGATAAGGTTGCATATTACCACTTTGGGAACTACGTTTACTAATCTTTTTAACCAACTAGCAGCTGTTTTTTATTTATATGGTTATTACTCGATTTCTCCGTCAATTTTTTTATTTTTTATTGCAGGAGTTCAGCAGACAGGCAGACGGCCCACTTGATAGAAAGCGGTTACCATCGCCTATGGACATTTGCAACACCAAAGGTGTTACAGATGCGCTGCTGCTCTCTTAAGGGGACTGGAACCTGGTCACTAATGCCGGAACGCAACTCAAAGTTGTTATGGCGACATACTTTAGACCAGGGATGGTAGCCATCCAGTCGGGCAAATATCCTACCACCTGGCTGTGGGTTGTTTTGTCGCCTCTTACGACAGGCCGCCCCAACGCACGAAATTGTATTCTTTCTCCGTTCCCGCACGGATAAAAATTGTGGGCCGATTTTTACAATATTTCTTAATGGAAAGGAGTACACTCCCGAATTGCTGCCATAGTCATTACGTAGGGATCTGATAATTGATTCTCAGGAAAATCGAGAGAAAGCCTCGAAAATTATTTGTTACGCGATTTGTCCGTCAATTGTAGACCGATTTTCAAATTGTTTTTTTTTTAAATTCGAAATAACATACTCCCGAGGTGGTCTCATAGTCACCAAGACAGGATCTGATGAGTGGTTTCAAACGAAATGGAGAGAAACCATCAAAAATTGATTGAAAAATTGACATACAAGCCGTTCAGTTTTAGGATGGCAGGTACCCCGTAGTAACCAGAGCTCGATGTATTATATCATCGAGAGTCGTAATGAAATCATGACGTAAAATTGTGCGGGCACTTATGGTACACGATAAACCATGGTGACCGAGGCGCTTCACCTTATCTCCACACTGACAACGATGTGGGACAACATAGGCCGCCCTGACGTTATAGTCAAGAAAAGTGTTCAAATTCACCGAAAGATGTGCCTGTAGCCATAAGCCAGACTCTCAACGCGAAACAGCTAGGACTCGCTCAGTCTCATTGACATTTGACATACGTATACAAAAAAAATAGTATGTACCAACGAGCAAAGCGAGCCGTCCCATAGCTTCCGTGACTTTAGGTTTAACGGTAAACTTTAATAATTGCCTTATTTCATTAAACAAAAACTACAAAGGATAAGAAATCTTTTATTAAACACAAAATATGCCAGATATAATATTAAATTAATTTATACAAAATCCCATGGAGGATAGAAGTAAGGAGGATGTTAAAAAAATCGTCAAAAGGTATTAATGTGAAATTTGAAACAAAGCGTTTATACTAAACACCATAAAATCACTTTAAAGTTTTATCAAAAATTCATTACAAATAACTTTAACAAATGGGAAAATATAATAAATGTAGAAAACAGTCGTTGGGTCCTCAGTGAGTTCTGGCATTGAGGATATTTCCTTAAATCTATTTAGGATTCTCAATTTTTACCCGTTCTTCTGCGATTTTAGGCTTCCCTGAATTTACTCTTCGCCAATTCTAATATCTATTCCGAAATCTTCTTCTTTCATAGGTATTATCGCTTCTTCGTTTTCGTTCAATATGTCACAACCTATATTGACGTCCTTGAACGGGAATCTAATAATTAATATATCCTCGTCGTACTGCCATCCACCATTCTTGACGTCTACGATCCTCGGAAGTACTCTAACCTCTCTGTACTCTTCTCTGGTTCCAATCTTCTCGGCTTTGATGAAGAGGGCTCTGAATTTTGTTTTGACCACAATACTCTTGACATCATAGCTTTCTAATTTGAGCTCAAACCTATAGTTGTCATTGGCATAGCGCTCCACGATGTTCCGATTGCAGCTTCCCAAAACTTTTCGCTCGATGTCAACCAGTTTCGCGACAATCTCGTCGAACTTTTGGTCATGATTGGGCGAATATTCTTCATCGTGGTAATCATAGTTCGGGAAAAAACCGCCATAGTCGTAACTATCATAACGGTTGGGCGAATATCTTTGAAAATTGTTAAGCACGACATTCTGACTGTAGGGGCTGGGTTGGTAGCGTAAGAAAGCAGCAGCGTAGCTCACGAAAAACAACAATACGAAAAGACGGTACATGTTGTTGCGTCGGAGTGTCAGTTGCAACTGATAGCTATCGGTAACATCGCTCTTTTTATATTAAACTTTCTGAAGTACTGTTAGGAATAAAAGTGCTTTGTCTGATTTTAAGCTCCAGCGTATTGCATTGCTCCCTTATAATCCTTTCACTGAGGCTGATGGTAAGTGCCATGTTCTTCATGGCTTTATTTTAAGACTCTGTAGCATAATAACAAATATATTATATACGTTTATTGGATACTTGCACCGTCCACGAGATCATTTACTCTGCCTGGACAAAAACGCACTTAACTGATTTTTTTACAATAAATTGATGTGGATTATAGACCTAAACAAAAATGCAAAAAAAATATCTAAATAATGTGCCAGTAATAAGTCTTTATTTGACTCGTTGTATAGCAGATGGTTTTCTTAATTTTGGTTGGTTTGTTTTAAGTTGAAGAGACTGTTGTCTGTAATGTTAACATCGCTCGTCCTTAACGGTTTTCCTGTAGCCTCCAAAAAAAAAGCTACTAATGGAACATCTCAAACAAACAAAAATAATATAATCGACTTAAGTAATATATTCAAATTCAAAAGTTTTTATTCAATTTAGAACTTTCTACTAGAGAATATTTTTGAAAGTTATACATGTAACTTAAAATTTTATTCTATATTCTATAAATAATACTACAACGTGTTGTTGCTGCTTAAGGAGAAAAAGCGGCAACAAACTCCCCAGCAACACATCTAACTAAAAATTCTAGCTATACACGTCGGACACTCAGAAAGTTTTGCGAAATATATTATATATATAGTAAAGTATTATTACTAATGTTTCAATGTTATATAATCTGTATTCTATTAATTATTCATATTAATATTAATTAAAAATCTAAAATATCCTATAAATAACCCTAACTTAAAAATATATATACAACAGTAAAAAAAACTAAAATTAAAATAAAACCTATATTAAAGCCCGTCCAGCCCCACCAGACCACTGTCGCTGGGCATTGTACCTAGAAGGCTGGCAGCATTACCTCGCTGGATACAAAGGCTAATCCTTTGAGCGAGGTAAGCTCCAGCCTTCCGGTCTCCTGTTTTGTCGACTAGGCGTTTTTTAATTATTTTAAATAATTTGTGGGCACTTGGCCCCCATGGGCCCAAAGTCTCCACCCCGAACGACTCAAATATGTAACCTGTTCCAAGGGTTACATATTTGAGCCGTTTGAGGTTTTCGGCAGAAGTGGCAGTGCGACCGGCCCCAACTTTGGACTCCTGAAAAATTCTTGTTCTTCATATTTATCTATGTCAGGTCCATTTTTAATAAACACAGAAGTTATCTATAACATTATAAAACTCTTAAAGGTCTATCTGTATATTGAAGCTATTAAAAAAAACTGGAAGAGACTACATAATGGAGAACACGATCCAATTTCTGTTAGAATTCTTGTCTCTTTGTCGGTTTGTCTGTTTGTTCGGGATTCACGTGAAAACTAATGGACCGATTTCGATGCGGTTTTTGCTCATCGACAGAAAATTCTTAGACTTAAAATCTTCCCGATTTTTAATCCTCGGGAATTTTTCTGAGAATGATTTAAAATGAGCAGATAAAAAAAATCGAATTCCAATGTGATTTTTTCACTGAGCGGTAGCAAATATGTAATAAAATGTGTTATGATATTTAACTCGAAAATCCCGCGGGAGTTTTCCTGGGAGCGGTTGTTCGAGTGCATGAAAACTAGTTTATTCCGACACAGTTTGCACTAAAAAGATAGCTTACATTATTTTTTTAAATGCTATTGTAATTTCAAGCCAAGCAGGGACGAAGATGGGGAAAATCCTAGTTGATGATAATAATACTACACCCACATGGGAGCTTCTCGTAGGTACCCGACTCCGGGGGACCAAGGCAAGGCCCCCGTCCCCGTGCTTGATTCAGCCAGCCGGCACGGAGTGGAGATCGCGAGAGCTAAGACTCAAGCTCCAGTTGTGGACGTGATAAATGACCTAACGTCGGAAGTAGCTTCGGTGAACTTGTGATCCACGCCACACCCCTCAGCCACTCACAGCCATGTTGCCCCTCGTCAATCCTGTACGGCATTTTTGAGGCCCTTGCGGGGAGTGGCTAATCACCTTCCGCTCCTAATTTATCCATATTCCCCGAACATTGCGACAGGCGAATGCCATAGTCTCAGATCCTTGCAGATTTTTATCCGTACAGGAACGGAGAAAGAATACAATTTCCTGCGTTGGGGCGGCCTGTCGTAAGAGGCAACAGAACAACCCACAGCCAGGTGGTAGGGCATTTGCCCGACTGGTCGGCTACCACCCCTGGTCTAAAGTACGTCGCCATAACAACCTTGAGTTGTGTTCCGGCATTAGTGCCCGGGTTCCAGTTTCTCTTAAGAGAGCAGCAGGGCATTTGTAGCAACTTTGGTGTTGCAAATGTCCATAGGCGATGGTAACCGCTTTCCATCAAGTGGGCCGTCTGCCTGTCTGCTAACTCCTGCAATAAAAAAATTAAATAAAAAACGATCCCTAGTTCTACTAGCAGTTCTTCCCTAGACCCCGGTACCTTTTGTTCTCATTTCTGCAATAGTCCAACATTGGCCGGGGTTTGTCCCTGGGAACATTTTTATATAGTGTAGACAGGAATAGCCGCTGGCCACGCCATATTTACATTAAATTTGTCAAGGGGCCTGTACGTGTTCCCTTGCCTTCCCTTCTCCTTCCACAAGCGCTCCAAAAGTCTGGGTTATTCTTATAACCCGTGGTCTTCTAGGACATACAATATAATAATAGAAAGTTAATAATAAAATAAAAACTACAATAGAACCGACTGTTTTACTATTACGAACAAAGTTTATCAGGCATTAAATTCTTATTCAAAAGCAATATTTGTTATAATTTGTTATCATGTTAGTACATAAATTCATTCCGTATCTTCAAAGCTTGGACTATTAAACACTTGAAATCGATTATAATTGACTAGCTGTGCCCGCAACGTCGTCCGCGTGGAATTTGCTTTCAAAACCCTCCGATTTTGAAACATTCTTCATTAATGCTCCGCACCTATTGGCGTTAGCGTGATGATATATAGCCTATAGCCTTCCTCGATAAATGGGCTATCCAACACTGAAAGAATTTTTCAAATCAGACCAGTAGTTCCTGAGATTAGCGCGTTCAATCAAACAATATATTAGTATATTTGGCTACAACACTAATACTTACATTTTAAATATATCATTTGAATGAAACTAGAACTTTTCGAATTATTCGATTCGGACGAATTAAATCATTCAAAAAGTTCTAGAAAGGTACTGAATTCGTCTTGAATATGGAGTAATTTATTTTGGTAAGGATTAATAAATAGCAAGGTACAAAATAAAGAGTTTTTGAAGCGACGACATTTTAATTATTTAAAAAAATAAAAGAAAACACTTATTCTGAGATAACTACAATAGTTAGACATATGGCTATGCGATATTTTTTTGTAGACAATTATATGTTCTGCAAAGTGGTAGTACATTGTTTTGTTCTATAATCAATAGTTTTCGCAGCGCACGCCTTGTAAGGATTTTTTCGGGTCTTTTTTTTACATCTTGGGTTACATTATTGGACTTTTAGTAAGGATCCCTAATTTTTTTGAAAATATAATATAGCCTATAGCCTTCCTCGATAAATATTCTATTCAACACTGAAAGAATTTTTCAAATCGGACCAGCGGTTCCTCAGATTAGCGCGTTTAAACAAACAAACTCTTCAGCTTTATAATATAGCCAGAACGTAATAGAGATTATCTTAATGTCACTTCTGTAACTAGAGGTTAAATTTTAAACAAATTACTTCTATGGAAACAAAACACTATAAAATCACTTATAAAGTTTATTGAAAACTCATAACAAACAATTTAAAAAAAATGGCAAAATATACTCGACTCTTAAACTATAATGACAATCACAAAAAATAGACATTGAGTATTCAGTGAGCTCTGTCGTTGATGATATTTGCTTAATCTATTTAGGATGCTCAGTTATTTTCTGTTCTTCTGCGATTTTAAGCTTCGATGACACGTCAAGGCCAAATCTAACATCTATACCGAAATCTTCTTCTTTCATAGGTATTATTACCTCTTCATTTTCGTGCACTATGTCGCAGCCTTTAATTTCGTCCTTGAACGGAAATCTAATGTTCAATATACCATCGCAGTACTGCCATCCACCATCCTTAATGTTTACTATGCTCGGAAGTACTCTAACCTCTCTATATGAAACCAGAGAAGTTTTGGTTTCATTCTTCTCGGCTTTGATGGAGAGTGCTCTGTATTTCGCTTTGATAACAATACTCTTTACATCATAGTTTTCTAATTTGAGTATATATCTATAATTGTCATTGGTATACCGCTCCACGGTGTTTCCGTTGCAGCTTTCCGAAGCTTTTCGGTCAGCGTCGACCAGTTTTTGGATAGTTTTATCGAATTTGTATTCATGCATCCACGATCCGCCGGAGGGTATGCCATATTTCCAAAAGCAGATGGGTTGGTGGTCATGGCTGAAATGAGCGGGAACGTAGCTCACGGAAAACAACAACACGAAAAGACGGCACATGCTGTCGTGTCAGAAGATCGGATGCGACTGATAGTTGTCGGCATAGATAATACTATATATATATAATTTTTTGGGGAGTTCCGCTTGTTGTAAGTTTACTGGAGTACTTTAAGGGATACAAGTGGTTTAGCTAATTCTGTATAATTGCAAGTGGCCTCACTTCTGGCCTTCTTCATTTTCGTACAAAAAAAATAAATCATCAATCGTTTCTTCTTTATAATAATAATATTGTTACGACCTAGACGCCGACAAAAACGAATTCACACCTGCATACCTGTAGAATACACATTTTATTACCTTTCGGCATTTAGACTTCTTTTGTTTACTTATTTATTGGCATACGTTTACTAGTTATTCTAGAGAATAGTCCATTGTTTTATTATACTTGTTTATGGCCGTTGCGGTCGACTCATTAGCCAGGTGTCTCAGATTTAAAGTACAAACTGACTCTAGCAAATTCGGTCACGCGGCCGGACAGACATATTGCATCTGTGCAGTATAAAGCAATGCCCCAATTGAGGGACGAAGCAGTCAAGCGATAACCACGAGCGAAGAAAGACGTGTGTACGACAATCGGGAAATTTTTATGGAATTACGACCTTCTGCATTACGTTTGGACTTGTTGTGTTCGGTTATATTTGTACCTGTGTTATATGTGTTTGTATAGTTCTAATAAACTCTATAGTAATTCCAACGGCATTTTAATTCGAGTCCCGCAACTCGTACCAATATAATTATAATTATTTGTTTATATGTGATAATGGATCGGGTGTTATTTGTGTTGAAGTGTACCTTATATCAATATATTAATTATGATTAATTATGCTATTGTTTTATTGCTAATTTATTTCTATAGTACTTATTCTGGTGTGGAGGGTTACTGTTGCAATGGTGCGGTGAGTGGCGCCGAGTGACAGTGGTGTGGTGGTGGTGTAGTGTTACTTTTATTGACTTAACAAGTGCAATTGTTTGTTGGTGTTCTTTTTGTGGCCGGCTTTTACATTCGACACTGTGTTGGTTGTCTATTGAGCCGTGCGCGAGTAAGCTAAATGTGGTGTTGCGCGTGGGGGTGTGGTTTTTATGTTTGTATTTGGGTGTCCTTTACTTGTTTAAATAGTTTAGTTGTTATTGATGTTTGTTTGATTAGGCGTGTGTGTTTATGTGTTATGTTTGTTCGGTAATATTTGTGAGTTCTAAAAGTTTGGTGTTAAATAATAATAATAATAAGATATTAAAGAATGGCTTTGATTTATTGACTTTTGGTCAATTAGTTGAATGATATAGTATTTTTCTGGTGAGGCATATTCACATGTCAAATGTTACGGGTTTTCTTTATCTTCGACGATAAGGGATTCGACCGATTTGGGTTACTGCGAACTACGTTTACTCATCAGTTGGTTTATTTAACTCTTATCTTTAACAGCCGTTCACCTATGGCAATTAGATACGATGAGGATTTTTTTTCCCCAGTGACGTCACCAACGCCTTTTTAAAAAACCCCATATTGTAGCGCGTAGAAACGTTGCATGCATGATCGAAGTAGCTCGAGGTAATGCGGATGAACGCTCAGCCGATGGCGAGCGGTGTTATGGATGGAATTACTATCGCTAAATTAATAAATAAAAAAAAAACCCGACTACAAAAACGGCAATTCCAAAGTAATGCACTAAAAAGACCGAAACAAAATTGAGAATAGAAAACAAAATTAAAAAAACTTTTTAAATAAAAACAAAAATATTTACACTAAAAACTAAAAATAAATATTGAACCGAGTTCTTTTTACAACATCTTGAAATTGATGCCAAAAGTATTTCATCCGTGCAGGAACGGAGAAAGAATACAATTTCCTGTGGCCGGGCGGCCTGTCATAAGAGGCGACCAAACAACCCACAGCCAGGTGGTAGGGCATGGCTACCACCCCTGGTCTCAAGTATGTCGCCATAACAACCTTGAGTTGTGTTCCGGCATTAGTGACCAGGTTCCAGTCTCCCTTAAGAGAGCAGCAGCGCATTTGTAGCAACTTTGGTGTTGCAAATGTCCATAGGCGATGATAACCGCTTTACCAAATATAATCATTTTAATGTTTTACTTGAAACCTTCAAAATGTTGTAAAAAGAAGTCGGTGAAATATTTAGTATGAAGTCGGTTATGTTTTTGTTAAAAAAAATACTTTTTAATAGCTTTCGAGACAATGTATTAATAAGCACCTGTAGACATTGTACAGCTGGCGCGCGTACACAGCTTTGCCATCTCACTCTTCGGTGTATATTTTAACATGGATAAATCCGCTTTGTTTATCATTCACAGACCTTGACTGCAGTCAAATAGAATATTGCCAGAAAGGGGGAAAATTAGTTCGTTTTCTATACATTTTGGTCGAGTTGTATATTATGAGCTGAAAGCCTAAGTTAAATAGCCGCATTAATTTTAGTAGCAGGCGGGAACCAATTATACACCGAAACAAAACTATTGGGTTCCGCTTGATTTGCATTTATAATATTACTAGAGTTTTCGCCGCGCCTTCGCCGAGGGTCAAACCCTGGGAAACAGCGCTATTTTACTTGCATTAAAACTTAGGTTTTTTATACATATATATGTTATTGAAAAGTTATCTAGCTGGTGGTGAGACCCGCTTAAAAGGAGTTAGCAAATATATAGACAGACAGTCGACGCGTAAAGCGACTTTGTTTTAGACAGTGTCTGTGGTTGAGCTCACTGAAACACGGGGGCTCCGGGTTCGACTCCTAGCAACCGTAAACGTCAAAAACGAATTTTCCGCTTTATACTATAGACTGGATCTTAATCTGGGTGTCTGGGATCAGTTTGAGAATTGGACCCTTGTATATTACCTATAACATAGGAAGCTGGCAAGCAGGCAGACGGCTCGGAACGTAGCTACCTTCGTCTATAGATGTTTGCAACACCAGGGGCGAAGCAAACGAGCCGCTAACCTCTAGACTGGGGTAGGAAGATGAGATAGAGGGATAAAACAGGAGGAATGGTTTAGACGAAGTTTGAAATTGGAGTAGGGGGATGGAATAGGGAAAATGTGGGACGCCGTCTCCTCCTTTTGCGATCGGGTCATTCTTATAAAGGAATACGCGTCGTCGCTGGACGGCCAGCTTAGACTTGGGAACGTGAGAGTTTGAAGACGCAGGGGGACAGAAGTTCCCGGAAGTGGATGAGGCCGTTGGGCCACCGCCTGCCAGGGCCAACGGAGCCGCTAGGCCATATACACGGCCTTGAGCACTAAGGACGAAGGACGTAATACCGAGAAACAGAAAGGGAAAATGGGGTAAATTCAGGGTAAGGGGGCCATGGAAACTCTCACTCATCACATGAAACACGATTAGCTCAAGGCTAATCGTTTCTCGCCGATATTCTGTGTTCTGTCTGCTGAACTCATGCAATAATAAATAATATTAATTTATAATTTTCCTGTTTTCGTCATTACGACGACAGAATGGTATTAAAGTTACAATAATACTCGGGCGCTCGGCAGACGTAGTCCGCTCTGAAAAAATAAAAACCCAGAATCTGTTTGCAGCGTCAACTATTAGATCCAATTCTAAATCTAAACCATCCCGAAACCCACTCAAATACACACAAAAAACTACATCAAAATCGGTGTAACAGTTTAGAAGTTCAGTAACACATTTACATACAAAAGTATTAGGTAGGTATATATTATAGAGATGTGATTTACTTATTGCGCAATAATCGTTTCTAAATTTAAAAGTCGAGTCAATCAATTACAATACAATATCGATATGAAGCGACGTGTCAACCATCCAGTCCCAACACTAGTTGGATGGCGGCGGCTGATTACGAGACCGGAGGCCTGAGGCCGTGCCATGCTCGGAAACAAATCATACAAACATTAACACTAATTCATACGTCGTTACAACTTTCCGCACTATTGTTGTTACGAGTTGAGACCGTTTCGGTTTTCGACAAATGTTTGTTTTACGAGTCCATCACTGACACTTCGATGCTTTATGGCTGTTCTAAAACAACAACTCTTGTTTTGTTTATACTTTACTATTATTTAATATGAACGGCCGACTTCATAATTGGACTGTAAGTTTGAGTGTCATAAATAAGATTTTAGTTAATCGTTTTGTAAATAAAGCTTGTCGTATCCAATTTATTTGACATTTGTCATTTTTGGATGTCCGTCGTCTTTTAACAAACAGGGAACCATTACAAAAGCGTCATCTACGTCTATCCGTCTGTCAATCTATGTTGTTACATTTAGTGTCGTAGGATATTATAATTAAATATACAGCAACGGGGGAGTGTTCGACCTACGTGATGATACACTAAGAATACGTGGCAGCTTAAGAATAATATATTCAAATAATTATATCACCTCTAGAAATATTATATCCGTGCAGGAACGGAGAAAGAATACAATTTCCTGCGTTGGGGCGGCCTGTCGTAAGAGGCGACTAAACAACCCACAGCCAGGTGGTAGAGTATTTACTCGACTGGATGGCGACCACCCCTGGTCTAGAGTATGCCGCCATAACAACCTTGTGTTGTATTCCGGCATTAATGACCAGGTTCCAGTCTCCTTTAAGAGAGCAGCAGCGCATTTGTAGCACCTTTGGTGTTGCAAATGGCCATAGGCGATGGTAACCGCTTTCCACCAAATGGGCCGTCTGCCTGTCTGCTGAACTCCTGCAATAAAAAATAAAAAAAAATAAACTAAACTATAAAATAGAAACCTAAAATTAAATACTAAAACTAAATAAAAAAGCAGAGCAAAATTATAGATAAAATATTGGTCCCAAACCACTGTCACTTAGCGGGAACGTTCCCAAAAGGCTGGCGGCGTTACCACACTTACCCTTTGAGCAAAATAGACGCCAGCCTTCTGGTCGCGTGAGAGGTCTACTATGCGTTCGGCAACATCTCGATAAAGTTTTAGAGCGTTAGGACCCCACGGACTCAGAGTTTCCACCCCAAACGCCGCAAATGTGTAACTATTGCCGATAGCGGCGTACTTGCGGCTCTTGAGGGCCTCCTGTTCGGCTGCAGCAGAACTGGCGGTAGCGGACGTACTTGAAAGATGGGACGCCGCCAGAGTGTCAACGCAAGTAGCATCCCACACTAAGGGGCGGCCCACCTTCCAAGGTACTCACGTCATCCCACCCGGTCTCCTGCCATCGTCGCGGCACCAGCCGTTGGGTTCCAGAACGGCAGGTACCCCGGCGGTGACAAGAGCAAGATTATATATTCTATTGTCTGACGCACAAACAGACAAGCTTTTCAACTACTAGCAAGTAAATACATATAATAAACTGTCTTGCCTCTACTTTGATGTATATATAATTATAATATCCTCCGACTCAAAAGGTTATGGGTGAACATGCCTAATCCAGAAGGATATTCGATATTCATCCGAAACGAGCAGTTTATTGTAAGTTGATGTATTTGTGATAGGAGATTTTAATTTATACTCGGCAAGCATAAATGTATCTGCGTATTATATTATATGCTATGACTAAATATGTATATCTATACTATAATATTATAAAACTGAAGAGTTTGTTTGTTTGTTTAAACGCGCTAATCTCAGGAACCGCTGGTCCGATTTGAAAAATTCTTTCAGTGTTGAATAGTACATTTATCGAGGAAGGCTATAGGCTATATTATATATTTTTTTAATTAGGGATCCTTAATAAAAGTCCAATAATGTAACCCAAGGTAAAAAAATTACCCGAAAAAATCCTTACACGGCGTGCGCTGCGAAAACTATTGATTATAGAATAAAACAATGTACTACCACTTTGCAGAACATATAATTGTTTACAAAAAATATCGCGTAACCATATGTCAAACTATTGTAGTTATCTCACAATAAGTGTTTTCTTTTATTTTTTTTAATAATAAAAATGTCGTCGCTTCAAAAACTCTTTATTTTGTACCTTAAAATAAATTACTCCATATTCAAGACGAATTCAATACCTTTCTAGAACTTTTAAAATTATTCAATTCGGACGTTTCATTCAAAAGATATCGCGATATTTAAAATGTAAGTATTAGTGTTGTAGCCAAATATACTACGCGCTAATCTCAGGAACTACTGGTCTGATTTGAAAAATTCTTTCAGTGCTGGATAGCCCATTTATCGAGGAAGGCGATAGGCTGTATATCATCACGCTAAGACCAATAGGAGCGGAGCACCAACGAAGTATATTTCAAAATCGGAGGGTTTTAAAAGCAAATTCCACGTGGACGACGTCGCGGGCACTGCTAGTTTTATATATAAGATAAGATAAGATTAATTGTGTATCTAGGGAAATTATGAACAAATAAAACTAAAATACAGAGACAGGAGTTTAGTTTCAGCGAATAGATAGCAAGACGAGTTGTGATACGAGTTACTGATCTCGAGGCCCAAATTCTCGTATCACATGATGTGGGATGCAAACCTGGCTGGAAAGTTTGCACCACTTGGCCAGTTTTCAGATGAAATCGGCATATTGTTACATTTAGCATCTCTAGACACGAATTTGTTAAACCCGTCAAATCTTTATAGGCATATAAATATTTTGCACGGTTTTTTTTTTAATCGGCAGACAAACACACATTGTATATCCCCAAATTAAGCAAGTTACGCTTGTGTTATGGGTAATATAGAACGGACTATTCTGGGGCCCGATCCCAGACACCCAGACCATAGTAAATAACGGAGAAAAGACGTTTTCCGAAATTTACTATACCAGGAATCGAACCCAGAGCCTCTGCGTTGCAGTGAGGTAGGCCGGCAAAGGCTTAGCCCGCTCAACCACAGAGGCCGTCAAGCGTCAATAAAGCTACGTTTTGTTATGTATACAAGTTGCGAAAACTTCAGAAAATAATATTAGCTATTATTAAGCTAACTTTAATGCACCCAACCAACTAAACACTGCTCCCGAGAGCACTTCCATGAGATTCCTGGTATAAAAAATATCACACATTTTAAGTCTAAGAATTTGCTATCGATCAGCGAAAACTGCATCGGAATCGGCCCAGTAGCTTTTACGTGAATACCAAATAAACAGACAAGACTTTTTTTTTAAATGCATCGTGTTCTCCGTCATTTATATAGTCTATTCCAGTTGGTTTTTTTAATAGCTCCAATGTACAGACATTGCATTTTTAGAATTTTATAATATTGTTACAAGTTGGGCCACCTGCATACCTGTAGACAAAGCACATTTATTACCTGCCGCGGCGTTTGAGCTGATAACATTGAAACTATTTATGACTGTCTTCTTTTGTTTACTTTTTATTTAAAATTTGTTATTAGAAAACAGCCTATTGTGTATTGTACTCGTTTATGGCCGTTCGCAGGCATAATTACGCAGGTGTGCGGATTACGTTTTCTGGGAAATTGCGTCGACGCTTGCCAGGTAGACATATTGCATCGGTGCATTATAAAGCATGGCCCAATGGAAAGATCGTCAGTCTAGCGAGAACCACGATCAAGGCGAGACTTGTCTACATTCGATAACCTATATAGTGACGGACTTCTTGCGTCCGGTTCTATTTGTACCTGTATTATACGTGATTGTATAGTTCTAATAAATTATGTAGCAATTCCAACGGCATTTTTAAATCGAGTCCCGCACTCGTAACAATATTACAGATAGATAATAATTATGACGAATGCGTGTATGATCTTCGTTACTTAAAAACAAGAACAGAAAGTAAAATAAAATAACAGAAATACACAAAGCCTAACAAATAGAATATAATTGATTCAATCTCCAAATGGCGTGTAATGTCAGCCCAAAAGGAACAGTCATAACGATACCAATTTAGAGATATTTCGAGACTTTTGCGAATGAAGCTCGAGTTGGCAGTTGGACACTGGATATTTACGAGACACGTCCCGCCTCTATCATTGTTCGCAACTACATTTTGTGTGTTCTATTTATTCTTTAGCAACATTTTCATCGCTTTATTAGTTTACTGCCTATCATACTTTGTATTTATTGTTATCTCTGTTTGGAACGATTGCCTTTAAGACGATTCCCAACATTTTATTGATTCAAATATTTCTTGTTGTCTCTGATGGCCTCTGTCGTTGAGTGAGCTAATCATTTGCCTACCTCAATGCTCAGCACAAAGGCTCCGGGTTCGATTTCTGAAATGTCCGGTACTTTTTGTTCTCATTGCCTACAATAGTCCTACACTGACCCGGGCTTGTCCTTTGGTGCATTACTATATGGTGTAGACAGGGATAATCGCCGGTCAGTGTCACGCCACATTTACATTAAACTTGTCAAGGGGCCTCTACGTATTGGCCTTCCCATGGCCCCACGTAGGCCCTCCAAAAGTCCGGGCCATTTTTATGTCCCGTGGTCTCTGAGACATATTTTTTTTTGTTTAGTTCAATTTTTAAGGTAATTTAGGTTATAATTTAGTTTAAAAAATAATAAACATCATATCATGAGAATCATCATATGAAATGAAATTAGATGAATGTCAAACAAATCCAATGTTGCCCTCGTCAGGCCAATAAACAAACAGAAAGTGCGCACTCATCGCTTCGTTATTAGTTTCTAAGCTTAAATATATAGGTATGGCCAAGTTCCAAGCGGAAGTTGTTAAATGTTACTTTGCAAATTATTGCAGGGCTATCTCTCCCACTTGCAAACGGGAGATGTTCCCGAACTTTCATATCGGTCGGGATAAAAATCTATTTTAAAAATTATGTTTGCTTTTTCTCTGTATCGCCAGCAGCAGGGAAATAGTAGATTGCTACACAAGGGATGAAAGAAACCGGGCGCTAATAGTTCGAATGCCTAAATAGGCCTTACACCAGAGGGTAACACTCTGCTTTTCGTTTTGAGTATGAGGAACGTAAATAAAAACTGATTAGTTAAACAAACAACCACTTCCCTGATGAAATAATTAAAAAAAAAATACCCATCACGTTTTGTTTTTCTGTGACATTCTACCAGCCAGCAATTTAGCTCAAATTTATATATTTTAGAATATTATTGATATTGTTGCGGACAGAGAGCACCCCCCTGACCCGCCCGCAGGAGCACATCTACACTCCGCGCCCCAAATACCGCCGACGCCCATAGCTAGCGCGATTAGCAACTAGGCGTCGGACGGAATGCGGGATATTGGAGGCCGAAAAAACCTGAAAAAACTACTACATTCGGAACAACTATGAATTCGACCACTCAGCTATTCATATATTGTACTCAACTCTCTTGCATACTTTGTTCTACTCTTTAAATGTATATTTATAACTTAATAATAATCATACAGTCCATTATTACGTCGAATTTTAATTTCCAAACCCGAGAAGCAACTGCCACCAATAGATATTTTTTAATACAATTTATGCTACGATTTAACAGTGGCTGTAAAAAAGTTGCGTCATGGGTCTCAGATATTAACTGTTTATTTAAAAAAAAAATATATATATACACACATGTATGTATGTAAATATATATATATATATACATGTCGCAGTCTGCTGCTTATGTTAAATATTGAAGACATAATTGTAAAAATTCCGTATAGTAATATCTGATATGAGTTTATTTAACCTGTTAATTATCACGCCTAGAATATCATTCCGCTTGACATATAAAATGTCAGTTGATTTTGACATTAACTTGACTTACGAAATGTCAGTTGATTTTGAAGGATGAAGGGGGGAAAGAGGGGACGCTTTCATCTGAAGACTAGAGGGAAACAACTACCGCTTTTATTTTAGATTTATTAGTATTAACTTTTAGATAATCAGAAGTGTTCTGTAAAGTTAATAAAGTGTGCGAGGTACATACAAACAGTTGATTTATTGACACGGACAACGATCCTGGACGCTCGCCGTTATATATATATATATATATATATACTAGCTGTCTCGGCAGACGTTGTTCTGCCCTGAAGAAATAAAATTTAGAACCCGATTGCAGCGCCACCTACCGGGTCCAAATGTAACTCATCCTATCTTTCAAGTCGGATC
The DNA here is from genome assembly GCA_019925095.2 of Dendrolimus kikuchii. Taxonomy (NCBI): domain Eukaryota; kingdom Metazoa; phylum Arthropoda; class Insecta; order Lepidoptera; family Lasiocampidae; genus Dendrolimus; species Dendrolimus kikuchii. The sequence goes on from CM034413.1 coordinate 14,220,812, forward strand.
AAACTGCACACGGTGTGCAAATTTGATTAAAATCGGTAAAGTAGTTTAGGAGTCCATCGCGGACAAACAACGTGACACATAATTTATATATATTAAGATATATATACAGCTCGAATAGTTTTTAAGTTTTTTGATAGCAGAGAAAATTTGAGAGAGAACATTTCCCAGGGACAAAAACTACTGTTTTCATTTTCAAGCGTACTTTCCCAGTTTATACTCGGATACAGTTGAGCGTCTATACAATATTTATTTCATTTCTCCAAAAATGAAATAAATATTAAATACTCGTTCAAGGCGTAAGTGTATCTGTTCTGATGGAGCATACTTTGAAGGTGATAAAATAAATTTGAATGAACACCTAACATTTTGTGTATTATTGATCTTTTCACGGTACTTCTTGACAGAGTAGTATATATTTTCCGGCACACGAATACAATGGGGTGACACAAAGTACCGACTGAAGCCTTCAAAGACACGTGTAAGTACGGTTGGAACACCGACAGAGGACGCGTTGTCCCTTCCGCGTACAGCCGAGGGTAGCCTGGGGCAGTTCGAGCCAAGACTGCTCGCTGCAAATTTGCATTACAATATTCGTCCATTTTATGCTTTTGATTACGTCTATATTCTGAGGAGGTAGACTAAATGGATCTTCGCTTGCTTACGATATTAGCATATTACTACAAATTCAAATTCAAAAGTTTTTATTCAAAACTAGCCGTCTCGACAAACGTTGTCGTTCGCCGATCCCAGGAGATTAGGGAGGATTCTAAAACACGACCCCAGCGCTACCTACCAGTTTCAATTGTGACTCTAATCATCCGGGAACCTCTCAAACACACACAACAAATTTCATCAAAATCCGTATAGTCATTCTAAAGTTATGCGCATACATACATTTCTACGATTCATTTTATTTATATACTTAGGTAAGATTCACTGGAAAGCAATTTTTTAAGGTCATACATATAAGTTTAAATTTAATTTTACTTTCTATTTTATGTACATCACTTCGCAACGTGTTATCGTTGCTGAAGGATACTATTTAACTATTGCTTCATCTACTTTTATTAATCTCTTCATATATGCATGGTTATTTGAGATGCTTTTGAGCGTTCTTCAAAATATGTGCGATTCAATCATATTAAGTATCTCGCAGTCTACCAGCAAATTATACCACATTGCTGTCATACTCACGCTTCGTCAGTCTCGCTTCATCCGTTTTCTCTGTATCCTTTAACCATGTTGTTAAACACTTCTTTAAATATTAATTCGTTGTGGACTGTATATTTTAATTATTAAAGAAAACTACACGTGCGTAATACAATGACGATTTTAATAGCAATGGAGGGAAAAAAATATACAGATAAAAGAAAAAAAACTTCGTTCTAAATTCAAATATTTAGTATTGGTGGCCAGTACTATGCCACACTAAAGTAATAAATACTTTTTGTTGGAGATTCCAACACATGTTAATGGCCTTTTAATTTAACTTAATAAATGTAACTACAAAAATCATTTTAATTTATTAAATAGGTGGCAATCCAAATACAAGGAGAAGTTCAATTGTGATGCTAAATGTACACAGTTTTAATCATAAAATCTTGCTTGATAGCGGGCATAGTGTAAACTAGGGCTTATAAACAATAACCGTTACCAACAGGCATTCACAGATATTCCCGTACAAATGCGTCGCAAAAATAATATTACATAAGAAATATATTTTTATCGTGGCACACCAAATAGTAATTGCGGCTTCGAAGCCCCTCAAGCGCTCCCAAATAATGTGTTCAACGAGTCATACACCCGTACAGAGGGTGAATGTAGATAACTCCTGGCATAGCATAACATCAGTAATCACGCTTTTAGAATTTGAAGTAACACAATGTCTTCGGTGTTGAGTTGAGCGACTTGAAATCGTCACATTATAAGAGAATATTATAATATGTATAAAATATGTAAACATTTCTTATAAGCAAAGCTTAGAAAAATCTTTTGTAATATAAATATGAAAAAAAACTGATAACCAATCCTACGCAAACAGATTAACACATCAACCCTTTTTTATTGGAAAGTGGTCAAAGTTACGCATTTTTTGTAAAAGTTCAAAATTTGTTCCACTTTTGCGATTAATACTTATTATGGTTGAACAAATATTGGTAATATTTAAATGCAGTAAGCAATAATGCACTGAATATATGCAATATTTGCGAATTGATAAAAAACCAGTTAGCTATAGTTTGTTTCCTCGTTTGTAAATTTCCATACAACGCCAGAACTGTCGTAAGCTGGAAACACGATTGGTGTTTAAGCCGGAGCGACATATTAAATTCAACTTAGCGCCCAAACTTGGCTTCAATATAAAATGGCTAACAAGAAAACTTTGTAGTCAAACACTAGAGGAGATAAGCGCATTGGACCAGCCCCAGTTGCGATCACGATGGAAAGACGACGAGCGATAACTTATTATCACTACCGGATTACGTGTATGGATTAGATGCATTTGTTTATTGTTTGCATCGAGCAAGACAACAAATAATTACAGGAGCGGCAACACGCGACGATTGATCGAGCAATGTGTGGCGCGAATGAGAAGCATTGTCGAAGATGCCCCCTTGCACCCCCTTCCATTCCTTTCGTCTTAAAAGTTGTTTCACAAACCGACTTTGAACGCGTCAGCATTGAATATTGAATGGTGATTTGATATCATATTGAAACTTTGGTTACAATTTCTATATTTTGCGATTTCACAGCTTTTGTTTGTATTTTTAACCGACTTTAAAAAAAGGAGGAGGTTCTCAATTCGTCGGGATCTTTTTTTTTATGTATGTTCACCGATTACTCCGAGCTTTATGATCCGATTTAAGTGATTCTTTTTTTTATTCGACGCGGAATAGCTGCCATTTAGCCCCCTTAAAAATTTGACATAGTTTGGCCCAGTAGTTTTCATTTTATGAACATTTTAGGTTTATAGAGAAATATAGGTATTTTAAGTTATACGTATGTAAGGTGACTTGTGTCATTATTTACAATATTTGTCTTCGTAGAATTTTCTTTCGCGGAATCCTAAAAAACCCTAGCCTAATTTACTCCTTATAACATCAGTTATCTGCCAGTGAAAGTCCCGTCAAAATCGGTTTAGCCGTTTCAAAGATTAGCCGGAACATCAAAATAGACAGTCAAAAATTCTACCGGTTAGAATCATGCCCTAACTTTTTCACGCTTTTATGATATTGTTACAAGTTTGCGGGACTCGAATTAAATTGCAGTTAGAATTATGATAGAGTTTATTATAACTATACAAACACGTATAACACAAGTACAAATATAACCGAAAGCAACAAATCCATACGTAATGCAGAAGATCGTAATTCAATAAAACGCGCTAAGTCCGTCACTATTAGATTCCCGAATGTACACACATCACGCCTAGATCGTAGTTGTAGCTCAACTAACCCGCTCTCTCAATCAGGTCATCGTTTTATACTTCACAAATGCAAATGTGCCCACCCGGCAACGTCGATATAATTTCCTAGAATTAGCTTATACTTATAATCCGCAACACATGGCTAATGGTGCTCCTGAGCGGCCGTAAACGAGTACAATAGGACAATAGGATGTTCTCCATAATGACTAGAAACGTATGCCAATAAATAAGTGAACAAAAGAAGACGATCATAAAGGATTACAATTAGTTCAAATGCCGACAGGTAATAAAATGTGCTTTTACAGATCTATACGTGGAATTTATTCTTGTCGGAGCCTAAGTTGTAACAATATTGACATTAACATTACAAACAAACACTTCAATTCTATTTATCTGTGGTATAGATATTGTTATCATGTAATAAGGTTTAACGGAATGAAAGAGTTGCGTTAATCGCAAACAAATAGTGATTGGATCCATACACTTGTATACCGTTTTTTTTTTGACCAGGGGAAATCCGTCTTAGGACTAAGCCGCGACAGGCACAGAAGCCTGGGGGGGGATGTTCGCGACCCGTGTGAGTGTGTAGGATTCGCCAGATCGGGGGTGGCCCAACGTGCCCGGTCAGAACCGGTGCCACGCTATATATATGGGTGTTCTGTCCTGCGCCTTATGCCAGGGCTACGGGAAATGGGCTGCCCGACTCCGCAGTGCCCTGGCAGGATATACTTGTGTACCGGCCTCAACTCTGTACACCAGTGCAATTATGGCCAATGTGTGGCCGCGGTATTATAAGAGGGGCGAGCGAGTGTCGAGACGATTTCCACAAGCGTCTCATTAGGGAGCGGGGGCCCGCCGCCCGCGGCGACTGCACGCTGCACAAGCGACTCGAATTAAAGCCATTCAGAGCGAGCGCCTGCACTCCCTTTACAAGTAAATAAATACACGACATCTATGCATTCTAATGAGGGACAGACAGTCGTTTTAATTAGAAAATCCGACCGACTTCCCTCTGCACACAAATACCACTAAGTACATTCAATGAATCCTCCCTATTTATTTCAAATCTACACTTTAATTAGAGTGAATAATATACTGTTTAATTAATATGATCATACTATTACGATAATGGCAGTTAGATTAACCTAACTGCCATATGATTTTTCCGTGTCAAAGGCCACTGTCCACTGATGATGGTCAACTATCATTTGTTTAATGTATCCGTTTCCGCCGTAATTAAACATTAATCTGCGTTTCAAATAAAATCACAAACGAACATGTTCAAATAATACTTTATCGTTGTCCAAAAATAAATAACTATTCATTTTAAGTAGTTTAGTTAAGGAATTCTAATTAAAAGCAATGAAGCAGCTGATTTGGCAATATTTGGTAAATGGCTGCAGCGATGCGACGTGTCTACGCACTCACTACTACACAGGCCGTACCCCCCACATCAGAGACATGCCGCATTGCCAAGGAATTACTCATACAAATGAATATTTGCTATAATTTGGCATAACAACTTCAAGCAATCTTTCCTAGGCATCCTATTTTTAATTTGACTATAATTAAGTTATATAAATTCAAATATTCCGGCATAAATTGTAAGTACGAGAAATAATATTTTGCTTATTAAATTCGTTGTAAACTTTGCCAATAAATTAATTATTTAAGAATTCAAGCGATAGAATTAAAATAATACAAAGTAAAAACTTTCCAGAATTGATTGCGAAGCACGCTATAAATGGGTGAACGAACTGTCTGGCATTATCATTTGAAAGTTCCTCGAAAACAATGGAATAAATCGCGAGAGTAGGCCTCTAGATTTTTACGAGTGGATGAATTAAGCAAATGAGAAGTTCCCTCGGAAGGCGCAGATTTACGGGAATCGCTTGCCGGGTGCGGGTCGTGTGGCCGCGATTTAATGCCGAACGGCGAATGCTATTGCTCCCTCTACGCCCATACGTATACTGGCTACGGAGCCATTGATCAACGCGATGTAGATTTACCACTGTGATTATTACATCGCAGTGCAGTATGGAGGAACTTTTCCTAAACCTAGGTAATGTAATAGGAAACTAGAGCCGGTATCAATAGCTAGGCCACTCTCACCATCTCCACAGTGTCTTACATATATGTAAGGATTTAACTCAAATTATATGCATTTCAGTAAACATCGCGTGAAAATTACAATATGATATTATTATTTTTCACCGCTAAGTTTACATTAATAATTTAACTTACAGTTTTAAATATATCTTAATAGTAAAAATGTTTTAGTTAACACAACGAATTTAAATTTGACACAACACATAATATTATTTAATTTAATATCTAGCCTTTTAATTTTCTTAAATTTCCATTACATTTTGGATTAAGCGAAATATTGAAATAAAAATATTTTGCAATAATCTCCTTCAATATATGTCCTTTTAATTAGTTAAAACTAAACTGAGAAAGACAAGAGTTATGAATGTCAAAGAAGCAAGTGAGGTGTGTAAGAATGGGCCTAAATGGCGCTCTGTTGTTCGTGCCTACCCCGAAAGGGAACTGACATGAAGTTATGTATGTATGTATGTATGTAAACTGAGAAAGTAAACGAGTTTTGGAAGTATTAGCCAACGAGAAAGAAGCCGGAATAAAGATAGATTTGTATGTTAAAATATATTTATAATTCATATAATTAGTATTTTATCAATTGAACAACTCTTTAAATGACTATCAAACTACTGAATCTCAGAAAACATTAAAGGTAATAGGTAAATTTAGTCTAACTACAGTACATTACGACGCCAAAACCGTTGAATTGTGGCCTATCAACTGGCCTAAAGAAGACAAAAATTAAATGACCTAAATTTTCTTATGAATTCACCCCGATTCCAATTTAAAACGTATCCCTGCGATATTAGTTCCAGACGTAGACAGTAGCAAGAATATCTATGGGACTGCGACGAATAGAATAGGGGGCAAAGATATACGACGGAGTGCGAGAGAGCGAGACGGAAGACATCTACTGGTTGGAAATTGTGTTGATCGTGCGGATTAGCCGCGTGACACTGCAAAATCCCATCAGAGGCGACAACCGATTCCGAGCCCAATCCCCTGAGGAATTAAGTTTAAATTTATGTGACAGTAACGAGATACAATCTCGATTTCTATGTATTTGTTGGTGTATTCTGAATTTCTGATAATAAAGTTTCGGGAAACGGAACGAGCGTCGTCAATGGGGACTGTACACCGTGTAGCGTGCTACAATACACCCCGATGTCCTCTTTTATTCTCCAGTAGGAAATTAGAGTCTGTACGTCGGAGGTTTAAAACAAAAATTTCAAGCTTTATTAGCAACTAGTCGTTGCTCGCGGCTTCGCTGGTTTCGATCATAAATAGCCTATATGCTATATGCCATATGTGTGTAGATGCGCTTGTTATTAGAATACTATAATTCTAAAAATAAATCAGTGCATTACAACCTCGAGTTTGACTCACACGCGCTCACTCAGTAGTTATCAATTATTTCTTACCCAAAAGCAGACGTTTCAAATTTCATGCTTCTTACTTTGAAAATGACGAAGTTTCATACACATTTTCATCCTCTTATCGTCCCTTAGGGGTACAATTATCAAATACAGTATAGAAAGAATCGACATGCAAGTTTCCTCGGTCCTAGCCTAGTCCTAGTTTGGGCTGTGCATTGATATGTCAGTCAGTCAGTGTGATCCAGTAATTATACACCACATATCCACACAGATCAATAAAGTTAAATGTCAATATAAAAATGTGTAAAAAATTAGGATGTATTATAATTCGGACCAGAAGATTCCGAAAAAGTAGTTTTTAGAATGTTTGTCTGTCTGTCTGAATGTTCCGGCTAATCTCTGAAACGGCTGGACCGATTCTGACGGGACTTTCACTGGCAGATAGCTGATGTTACAAGGCGTAACTTAGGCTACTTTTAAAATGCTCCGCGAAGGAACATTCCACGCGGGCGAAGTCGTGAGCACAGCTAGTTACATATATACGTATAAACAGTTTTAAGAATTTAACACAGAACTTGACTTGTCCTATTCTTCTTATATCACTTACAGTTGTTTTCGGAGTCCGCTGTCCTTATTTTTTCTTGTCCACTTCGCGTGGTCTTCAGCATACCTTGTTTTGATACCATTGGTACGCATGTCATCCTTCACGACATAAAGCAAGCAATACTTAACCTACTTCTTCGGGGCCTGGCGAAGGCGGCATGGCAGGATATTTCTTATCCAAATAAATAGCCAGTTACGTGAAACGTGAGCATACTAACTTAGGCGACAATACCAACATCTTACACCACTTGATTTAGAGAAAGGGTCCTAAAATCAGGGTAATTCAATAACCAGTTTAATACGCTACAATGGCGAAAACAAATACTGACTACTAAATTCAGTTTGGATTGGAATCTGCGTTAACTGAATTACAAAATAAACAGTGAAGAGGTTTTAACTGAGGCTCCTTTGGATGTAGTGGCCTCGGAATTCTCCTGCCCAGTTCGCTGGAAGGGGTTACCTTTTTTTATTGCAGAAGTTCGCATACAGACAGACGGCCCACTTGATTAAAAGCGGTTACCAAAGGTGCTACAATTGCGCTGATACTCTCTTAAGGGAGACTGGAACCTGGTCACCGGAACACAACTCAAGGTTGTTATGGCGCATACTCTAGACCAGGGGTGGTCGTTATCCAGTCGAGCAAATACCCTACCACCTGGTCGTGGGTTGTTCTGTCGCCTTTTACGACAGGCTTCTCGGCTTCAGGAAATGATATTCTTTTTCCGTTCCTACACTCATAATGTGTTTATTGGTGGCAGTTGCTTCTTTTTTGGAAATTAAACTCGATATAATGGACTGTATTTATTATTATTAAACTATTAGATAAATTAGAAATATACTTGAAGAAGTACGTATTCGAAATAACAAATTATGCGAGAGAGTCGAGTGGGAGAGTGGGAAGTCGTCAATTAGAATTATATATGAAAAATTAATTTTTGCCTCTAAGGCCGCTCCTATATCCCGCATACCGTTCGACACCTAGCTGCTAATTGTGCGAGCTGTGGGCGTCGGCGGTATGCGGGGCGCGGACAGCAGTGTGCTCCGGCGGGCGGGTCAGAGGGGTGCTCTTTGTCCGCAACAGGGTTATTTAAATTACCTCGAGTTACATTCCTAAGCAGGTAAGTTCTTTTAATGAAGTTTCTGCTATTTATTTTGGTCTAGATCTATAATTTTGTTTTCTAAATAGAATACAAATAAAAAATTTAATAATTGAATTTGAAATAGGCCGGTTTAAGTGTAAAGACAGTTCCCCGTGATAGTTATAAATCGAGCGTGGAGTCCGCGACTCGTCAGAGAAATGATTGACGGTAAAAGGAGGTCCAGGGGCACCCCCACTGCCCCCGCACCCCCCGGATTCCCCCCGGCCGCGGGCTGATTTATCGGAGGCACTTAACGCACGTCGTGGTGATACAGTTGCCAGGAATAAGTGCCTCCCGCGCTATAGGGGAATTGTTTTGATATAAGGGGGCCTAAAGCGATTTACTTTGAAGAACTAAATATACGAATAGTTGTAAGAAATTGCATTAAGCTCCACTTTATGTTGATACTTGTCATGTTCATCACACAAATCTGCGAAAACAACCTCTATCTACCCTCTGAAAAGATTAAGTAAGTGAACTTTTCATTGAGAGACTATTTTACCAGTTACTTTGTTCGATATCAGAACAATATAATTAAACGTTTGGTATGTTTAGAGAACTGGTGTGGTGTATAAGCGGCGCGCAGAATGTTGGCCGATGACTACTTACTATTACTGTATATAATATGTAAAGTATATGCAATTTTTTTTTTTTTATTGCAGGAGATCAGCAGACAGGCAGACGGCCCACTTGATGGAAAGCGGTTACCATCGCCTATGGACATTTGCAACACCAAAGTTGCTACAAATGCGCTGCTGCTCTCTTAAGGGAAACTGGAACCTGGTCACTAATGCCGGAACACAACTCAAGGTTGTTATGGCGACATACTTTAGACCAGGGGTGGTAGCCATCCAATCGGACAAATGCCCTACCACCTGGCTGTGGGTTGTTAAGTCGCCTCTTACGACAGGCCGCCCCAACGCAGGAAATTGTATTCTTTCTCCGTTCCTGCACGGATGATATAGTTGTTGCAATAACAAATTTATTGCAACAACTATTTATGTAACCTTTTTTAATACGCTTTTATTAGCTTCATACGTATGTAACGGAATCTTTCAAGTTAAATTTGATCGACTTCCCGGTTTCCGATTGAGCTGAAATTTTGCACGTATGTGTATATCGCGCGACAATGCAATAATATGGTACAATGGAGCTGATCTGATGATGGAGTCGGAAGGTGGCCATAGGAACTGTCCTGTACTAAACAAGATAGACCCGTCGAGTTTGGGCTCGTTTTACTTGTCTTGGCTAGCACTCTGCTGCTACATGATATCCAGGATCTCCAAAGCTTGTATCTAAAAACCTTTTTAAAAAAGTTTATTTTTGCATAACGTTCCATTTTATCATAAGAGTGTATTTAATTCTTCTTTCAAAGTTTCCACGGAGAAGGGAGTTAAATCACAAAAAAATAGAAAATAAATTTTAATTAAAAATAGTGTAACAGCCAAGATGATCAAATAGATAAGAACATCGAAAGTGATCATTAATATCGGTACAACCATTGTCGTCTAATAGATCGAATCGGCCGTCTTGACCAAATACATCAGTACACCGACAACGCCAAATACATGAGTACATTCATATCGTCATTATTATGTTAACAACCACCTCGCCAAAACAAAGAGACACTCTAGAAAAATGAACTCTATTCTAAATGGGATTAGTGTCAAATCGAGATGATTTCATACTAAACCAAAATTGTATTTCGAATTATGTATTTCAAATTGAATTACTTATTGCTAAATTTGCACTGAATGAAAAGTACCTTTCTTTTCTAATCTGAAATTAATGAAATCAATTCTGAAGGCGTTTGAAACTTAAAAAAAACTCCTAATCACAGCAGTGTGATTGACGAAGAGGATGATATGTGCATAATAATATTTATTACGTTTAATCCAGGGTCAACACTGGGATTGGAAGGAAACGCCAGTTTTTTTTCAATCAAGTATCATTTATTGACTACTTACAAACATTGTTAAAACTTCTAACCCATAAGGGCAGAGATCGAATCTTTAGTATTTTTGACTGACCCACCTGTTTTATTAGTAACTCTATGGACACAGAACGATTTCACGTCGATAGATTATAATCTATCGGGAAATAATGCGTTAAATTGTAAGCAGTTTGTTCCGGTTCACAATATTTCAATAGCTCTCGAGATAGATTATAATCTAACGGTCTTTACAATTTAACGATGACATATATACTCTAATGTAGCCAATTATTAACGGCGTTCATTTTAACTTTATAACTAAGACGCATTTGGCCACAGTACCTAACTATAATATTATTTCAGATAGAACAGAGATATTAGGCGAGCCCAGTTAACTAAAGATATATTATTAACCTATAAATTTTATAAATAGTCTCAAGTTCCTGTTTCTAACCAGATATTTCAGTTCTCTTAATTAAATCAGGTTTTTCATACTTTTGTTAACATTCTTTAATACTTGATGACACCGTTTTTCAGCGTTGAGTTTTCGTTTTTACTAAATACTAACTGTCTTATTCATAGAGAGTTAGAGTAAGGTTGAACGCTTCTTTAACCACCATAAAGAACTGTTCAAACATACTTCACTATCAAATGTATCATCATCATGGAAACGCGAAGGAAGTTTCGCGGGCAGACGATAGTCTATAATATTATAATATGCTAAATATGTCGTCTCTCTACATTGAAGTTATTAAAAAAACACAATTGGAATAGACTATATAAACGATGGAGACACGGTGAATTTTTTTAGATTTCTTGTCTGTTAGTCGGTTTGTCTGTTTGTTCGGGATTTACGTAAAAACTACTAGGCCAGAGCAAATTCTCAAGACTTAAATTCTGCGCTACCTTTTATCCCGGAATCGCACGGGAAATTTTCCGGGAACGGTTTGAAGAGGCCAGAATAAAAAAAGCTTTCTTATTTCGATGCGATGTTTTTACTCATTGATAGCAAATTTTCTGAAATTAAATCTGTGATGCTTTTTATCCTGGGGATCCCGCGAATTTTCTCAGGAGCTGGTTAAAGTTGTTAGGACGCTTACAAATTAGTTTATTTATTCTTACACGATTTTAGACACGATACATTATTTTTTAAATACAGCAATACTTTGTGTCCTGGGAATCTCACGGAAATTTTCCCGAGGGTGGTTTCTAGTGGTTAGTATGCATATAAATTAGCTGATTTGAATACAACTTATAGTAAAACACAATGCACTTTCTTTTTCAAATACTGCGGTACTTTGATGGATATGGACCCGGGTATCCTGCGAGATTTTTGTCGGGAATAGTATAAATTATTTATTTGCATAACAATTAGTTGATTCAGATTCAATTGATACTAAAACGATAACCACGTTCTTTTTCGAATGCTTCGTTAGTTTATATTCCGGGAATCCCGCGAAAACTTCCCGGGAGTGGTTTAAAGTCGTTATACTGCATAAACATTGCCTGATTCCGATACGATTTCACCAGAACGTTAGATTAAGCTTTTTTTCAATGACTGGGGTATATTATATATATGTATAGTATGATCTAAGTATAGATCACGAGAATTCATATACGTATTAGACATTAAAACAGTATCCAAGAAACATCAATTATTCATTGCTGATAAAAAAAAGTTTTATCTCGAATTCTAAATTTCTTGTGTATTGAAACTCTTTAGTAGATATTTCAACAAACTCATATATACATAGAAAGTATACTCACATATACATAGTGTATTATGTCAAATGAAATGTTAAAATTAAGTTAATATTGTAAAATAGCTTTGTCTGTACATTGAAGCTATTAAAAAAATCGATTGCGATCAAATTGTTTGATTGATGGAAAATTGAAACAATTAATGTTTTTTTTTCATAAATATATGTTAATTTCTATGAGGTTTTCACTATTATACAGACATTTTTTACTTAAATGCTGAAAAAGCTAATATCATGGGAATTCTAGTGTAATTTTTCAGGAAACCGGATTCACTTTTTTATGTTTTTACTCTAACTTTAGTGACGGAAAGTTCCAAAATTTTCTTGGGAATAATGCGCCTAGATATAGCATGAAAACTAGTCGTGTTACTCTTATTACAGCATAGTTAAATACTTTATGACATTTTTATACATGACTATATTGGGACTCTTGAGATTTCCCGGGATTTCCTTCCACTTTCAAACCACTAGATCAACTTTGACGCAATGTTCGCAAATTACAAGACACTGTCTGTAATTATTAGAAATCCTTAGTGAAACATCTGTAGTTGAATAAGTCTTTAGTAACATTACAAATATCGGGAGTTTATGGATATATCTAGGATTCATGTATTGTCATATTAAATATTTATTCAATTTTACATATTGATAAAATAACTTTAATCTTTGCTATCTTAGTAATGAAAATGAAGTCGAGGGCAAATATTAGTTACGTTATAAAAATGAAAAAGATTTTTATAACAGTAATCATACTATTGAAATTTTGATTTAGTATGAAATCATCTCGATTTGACACTTATCACATTTAGAATAGAGTTCATTTTTCTAGAGTGTCTCTTTGTTTTGGCGAGGTGGTTGTTAACATAATAATGACGATATGAATGTACTCATGTATTTGGCGTTGTCGGTGTACTGATGTATTTGGTCAAGACGGCCGATTCGATCTATTAGACGACAATGGTTGTACCGATACTAATGATCACTTTCGATGTTCTTATCTATTTGATCATCTTGGCTGTTTCTTGCGGGGTAGGCACAAACAACAGAGCGCCATTTAGGCTTATTCTTACACACCTCACTTGCTTCTTTGACATTCATAACTATTCAGAATTAGCACCAATTATAATGAGAATATATCATAACTTATATAAAGATACAAAGTTGCTATCGTTAAATATTTAAATTCTCAGAAAAAAGCGAAATAGAACGTGACCAAAAGACTGGTTTATACCTCAGGCAACGCATTAGCGTTGCCATTCAGCGAGGCAATGTGGCCAGGTTTCCGACTAAAAGCGATCTGGTACTGGATTTTATAGTTTAATTTTAGTTTGTATATAATATATAGTTTATTTTATTTATAATTTAGTTTATTTTTAATTAGGTATTAATCTTGTCCAAGACAATAAGTATAGAAAATATTTTTTGTTTATTTTTAGTTTAACACATGGCAACACCTGGAATGTGGGGAGATGAAATAGAGTGAGAGTGCGTGGGCGACAATACTGTATGTCATCTAATGAGAGGGCGATAATTCCCCGAAGAGGAGCCCCCCAAAGGAGCGCGGCTTCGGACGGCCGACCACGACCACGACCACGACGCCACCAAACACTGTTTTAATAAACAATCATCCTTTTTAACCGACTTCAAAAAAAGGAGGAGGTTCTCAATTCGTCGGGATCTTTTTTTTTTGCTTTTTTTTATGTATGTTCACCGATTACTCCGAGATTTATGATCCGATTTACGTGATTCTTTTTTTGTTCGACGCGGAATAGCTTCCATTTGGTCCCCTAAAAAATTGATATAGTTTGGCCTAGTAGTTTTCATTTTAGGAACATTTTTTATGAAAAAATTTCCATTCCGTTCTATATGTACACCGATTACGCTGAGATCTATAATCCGATTTACGTGATTCTTGTTTAGTTTGATGCGGAATAGTTGCCATTTGGTCCCCTAAAATTTAACATAGTTTGGCCCAGTAGTTTTCATTTTACGAACATTTTTTTGTTCCCGTTTCTTGGGACCTATATTTTTTAAGGAGCGCGGCACCTTTCGTAGGTCTACCCATACATAGATAAACACTAAAAAGCAACAAAAAAAAAACTTCGTTTAAAAAAGCGACTTCAAAAACTAAAAAGTATAAAATAACATATTTCTAAAGCTATTATTATTAATATATATTATCTAAAACATCTTGAAGTCGGTGCTTAGTAATTTTCAAAAAAATATAGTAATTTTTATGTTTTACTTTGCACCGACTTTAAGATGTTTTAAATAATATATATTAATAGTTATAGCTTTAGAAATAAGTTATTTTATACTTTTTAGTTTTTGAAGTCGGTTTTTTTAAACGAAGTTCTTTTATTTTGGTTGGATTAACTCGCTATTTTTTTTTTAAATTACTGACACATTCTGTAGCCGTTTTAATAGAAACAGGATCCTTATTTTCGTCACACTTATCTATCCGTCTGTCCCTGCACAGTATTTTTTTTACAAACTGCAAATACTCATAGGCGACGGTTAACCACTTTTCATCAGATGAGCCGTTACCCAGTCTACTACATTCCAGCAATAAAAATAATTGTAGTAAACTGTAGCAATGTAAAATAGAAAGACGGAGTCTCGGAGTCTAAAAGTGAGGCCGGCTAAAGGATGCCGATTTTGGAATAGGGTGCCGACCGCGCTGGACTGCGTTACGTGCTACACAAGTTTACGCAAACAATTTATTTTTATCCGTTTTAGTTTATCTGTGCAGGAACGGAGAAAGACTACAATTTCCTGCGTTGGGGCAGCCTGTCGTAAGAGATGACAAAACAACCCACAGCCAGGTGGTAGAGTATTTGTTCGTCTGGATGGCTACCACCCCTGGTCTAAAGTATGTCGACATAATAACTTTGAATTGTGTTCCGGTATTAGTGACCAGGTTCCAGTATCCCTTAAGAGAGCAGCAGCGCATTTGTAGCAACTCTGGTGTTGCAAATGTCAATAGGAGATGGTAACCGCTTTACATCAAATCGGCCGTCAGCTTCACTCAATTTGAAGGTTTTATTTACCTAGGCTCCGTCTATACATTAATGGTCTAAGTCGATACTTTTTCGAACAAAACAGGGGATTATCTTAAAGTTGTAGTATAAGATAATCCAGTCTGAGCCATAAACCAGCGCCCACAGTGCAGTAGATAATATACACCCATTGGAATAATCTCACTTAATTTATATCGAGTGATTAAACCGCTTAAGGAGGGACCAAATGGGGGGCGGAATTAATAAGAATTAAATGTAGATTACACTCAGAGTGAGATTTGGGGGGCAAAATAGAAGACGGAGGGGGTTATTGGCTTATTCCGATTAAGGAGCATCGAATGTCATGTCATGGCTCATAATGATTTCATTTAGTCAAGCAATGTTGCCAGGTGATTAAAATTCCGAGGCTTTGATGGTAAAAACCACGAATTACGAAGGGTTCTGCAAAAGTGACAAACATTTACTGTTTTCGACATTTGGTTACTAAACAAAAAAAATAGTCGAAAATACTCCGTAGCTCAATATTACTGAACGGATTTTATTCAAAATTTGGTAAAATTATTTTACATCATAATATTTTCAAAATTTCATGCATTGAGATATAACATTCTTATATGATCTAAGCGGGGATGATTGAAATTTTTAATACTCAAGCATTTCTTGCATATATTATGAAACAGTATTAGAAATTAAAAATAACCTTAGTCGGGTATAGCAATAGTTAGTGGACAGAGGGTATTGGATTAGGATCCTTCTACCTACTACCAAAGTCAACTAGGCGACTTTCTTCTTTAAAAGTCTTGGTAGCGTAAAGGCCGGAACGCATGCACCACGTCAGATTTCTGATCTAATGTGCATATTGTTACAATTACCACGTGCTAACAATGGTGAAGGAAAACATCGTGATGCAACCTGCACATCGAGATAACCGATGTGTCAAATCTACCAAGCCGCCTTGGGCAAGCGTGGTGGGTATACTGTCCGTTCCCCCCTATAATGGAAGCCCGAGCCCAGCAGTGGGACATTTGTGGGCTGATATTTTATATATTATAGGTGACTTGAAAAACTAATATTTGATACCTATTGGAAGATAAATTACTATTCATATTAAATTTTATTCATATAAACTTAGTAGCTTCCAACATGACAAACAGACGAACAAATATGAATAGGGAAGGTCCTGTAAGTACCAAAATCGTTGTGAAACTCAAAAAAGTCACTTTCACAGGATAAAACATTCATTATTGAGTACATAATACAATAGGATTTTATTATTATCGAAAAGTGTGAAACTTGCAACACCGTATCGCCATTATCGTACGTCGCTTGGAAGCAATCACCATTTCAGTCGTTATGGCGCATTTTGCGACATGTCCTACGACACATCGTGCGCCATTCGCCATAACATCAGGCCGTATAATCTGCGCGTCTCGTATTTATATTAACGGCGCGAACAGTTTACGAGGCCGCCGCGCGACACGAGCCTCCGGGGATCGATCCTTGTTCATCGTTGATCTCGATATTGTTTGCTAAGGTCTCATCATATCAAGACAGTTCAAGAAAATATGAAGACGACTTCTTTTTTCTGGAAATGACTCGATTTACAAGAAATGCAAAATATTTATGGTAACTATTATATTACAGTAGGGTCATCATGGCGTCCGAATTGTGGTCTGTAATATTGCATTCGTAATAAAGCACATGTAAGTAAAGACAAGGAAGAAAAGCAAGACAGAAATACATATATATTTTTTTTTATTGCAGGAGATCAGCAGACAGGCAGACGGCCCACTTCATGGAAAGCGGTTACACCAAAGTTGCTACAAATGCGCTGCTGCTCTCTTAAGGGAAACTGGAACCTGGTCACTTACTTCTAGACCAGGGGTGGTAGCCATCCAGTTGGGTAAATGCCCTACCACCTGGCTGTGGGTTGTTTTGTCGCCTCTTACGACAGGCCGCCCCAACGCAGGAAATTGTATTCTTTTTCCGTTCCTGCACGGATGAAATATAAATATATACATACAAATGTACATGATGGGAATTACAGACATATAATCTGCACACTTGACATGATGTTAAAAAAGTAGAATTTAATCCTTGTATGGAAAAAGTTTGTAATACTCTACTGTTTATAAATTTTCGCACTTCATGTAAAAAAGCTCGGTGTCTAAGTCGAAGCAGAAGCAGAACTACGTGGCTGTCAAATTCGTTACGTTGCCTCCCATTTCAAAGCTGCCCTTGCGGATCACCGCGATTTGGATATGTGGAGGTTGAAAAGGCCCTACTGTCATTTCGGATATGCGGAGGTCTGGGTTGACAAGGCCTACTATCATTAGGTATATGAATTCAAAATGTATGCGAACGAAGTGGCAACAAAAGTGTTTATTACTCAACTAGCATGTGTCGGTGAAACTTCGCTCGCATTGCCATGACGGCGGCGATGTGTTAATAGTGAAATCTAGTTCTGTGTTGAAGTGCATTTAACTCCGTTTAGTAGTTCTTTCTAAGAAAAATATTAAAAGACCATTCAATCAGCCATAGCTTCACGCCAGTTCCCTTGCGGGGTAGGCACGAACAACAGAGTGCCATTCAGGCTTATATTAAAGGCGTCTTTCAAATGGCTGCTCCGAATTGAATGTTTCTCTGAGTTTAAAAGTCATTGTACAAACTTTACGGATTGTCATTACAAACTATTTTGGACTTAGTTTATACATTATTAGAGTTTTTCTAATAAGTTGTAAAACCCTAGAAAGTAGATCAATTTTACTTATATAAAAACATAAATAGGTTTTTTTATATACATATATGAGTCTTCAGTGAAAAATTTAACTGATGGTGGGAACCATTTAAAAATCCGTTGCGTGGTTTAGGAGTTAGCGGATATACAAACAGACAGACAGACAAACGGGAAAAGCGACTGTTCTATACTATATAAGGACAAGTCTTTGAAAAAGTAAATTTTCAAGCCCAAATTGCCGAACAAGCAGCCTGAAGTATACATTTGAGAGACGGGTCCTCGGCTGCCGGTGTCTGCGCTTCCGCTAAACTTAATTCCCTGCTACTTTGTTGCCCTCCAAGTGAATTGCCACTAAAATATGTTTTACGACATCCCGCCGCGGGAAGGGGCCCATTCTGCATAACGGCAACTGCTAAGCCCCCCACCCCCTTATAACACTTTTTTGTTGATATAAATTCATCTCCAGAAGATAGGTTTTTACTTATCGTCTTATATATTATGTTCATATGTATATTACTAAGGAATGTCAATTTTATTGTTAACTAGCAGCCCCGGCAGACGTTGTTCTGCTCTGAAAAAATAAAAATGTAGGACCCCATCCCAGCGCCACCTACCGGTTCCAATTGTGAATTTAAACCATCAGGGGACCCACTCAAACACAAGAACAAAATCACCAAAATCGCTCCAGGTGATTAGGAGGATTCTAGAACCCGATCTCAGCGTCACCTACCGGTTCCAACGAGATAAAAAGTATCCTATGTCCATCTCCTGGTTCTAAGATACCTCCCCACCAATTTTCAGCCAAATCGGTACTGCCGTTCTTGAGTTATAGATAGTGTAACTAACACGACTTGCTTTTATATATATAAGTTAATTAATTAACAATACCTAAGTAAGCTATTTCTTCACATAAAGTTTTTTCCTTCATTAAACGTAACTGCCACCTGCACCAATTAATTCTTGTTTTTATATATTAGGAACTAGTGAAGTTGTTAATGGACATCTCATTATTCAAAACATATTACGGTTTCATCCTAAATCAGTGAGAAGTCGATAGTCTTATGAGCTCCTTTTCAACTTCATAAGTTTACTCGTGAAATAATACGTGGATTGAAAAAGCAGAAGGGGCCGGCGTGTGGTGGCGCCACCTGTGTCTGCGGACTGTGTTGCGGGTTATCACTTTTACTGCGTCTTAATTGGCAACTCCAATAATCGATATTCACTTTCTCACATAATCTTGCGTTTTACTAAAATAATGCAAGTGCAAATCCGTCTGGCTCTTGTCACCGCCGGGATACCTGCCGTCCTAGAACCGAACGGCTTGTGCTGCGGCGATGGAATGTCTTTGGTGCCCTTTAGTATGGGACGCGTCTTGCGTCGATACTCTGCCGGCGTCTGTTTCGAGACATTCTTCATTGGTGCTCCGCTCCTATTGGTCTTAGCGTGATGACATATAGCCTATAAGCTTCCTCGATAAATGGGCTATCTAGCACTGAAAGAATTTTTCAAATCAGACCAGTAGTCCCTGAGATTAGCGCGTTCAAGCAAACAAACAAACAAACTCTTCAGCTTTATATATTAGTATAGATATTATATCTATTGCATACCCACCCCATCCATATCGAGATTCTGTCCATCCAAAGGTTGTCTGGAATAAATCGCTTCCAGTGATATGACCGCCCATTGTACTTATCTTACCTACTTACGATTGTATGTATGTTATTTTGTAACATTGTGTGCAATCAAGTATATTCTATTATACATACATACATACATAACTTCACGCCAGTTCCCTTGCGAGATAGGCACGTACAACAGAGCGCCATTCAGGCTTATTCTTACAAACCTCACTTGCTTCTTTATATTCTATTCTAATAATATTTTGCGTTGATAACGTTATGAGAAAGTTTTAACTAAATAATTACTTATTGAAAATCCTAAACAAGATTCAAGTCCTAAGGAAAACTCAACTGTTTTCATAATTTGAAGAAGAAACAGAACCCTTTATGGGTGAATCTGAAAGGCTCGCGGCGAGGACTTCAATTCGACGACGGCGCCGAGCTTCTTCAATTAGCTTCTTGCCTAATTAGCGGCGTGACTCGGAGTCAAACAAACAAACACTCATTAAAGATTCCTGGCGGTTTGTACTCCGCTGGAGCGTGCCCACCGAGGCGGGGTCCCACTGCCTGCAGCAGTGACAGCACGCGCCTGTCACTGTCAATGTCTATATAGTTTTGAAAGTGACAGCCAGATATATAGATTTAAATTTGACCAGTCCACGTGGTAAACTGTCACCCTCTCATATTAAACAGATAGTCTAGTATTAAAAAGCATTATAACTGTATAAAATGCTAAACATTGAATCACCGATGAAGAATTATTAACTTTACACTGCCGACGATCAAGCACATTTCTATTGTTGGTATTTAAATTAATTCATCTACTCGTTGCAGATTCTGGCAATATTTAAAAAGGTGTTATAAAATGTCTTCGGGGGCCATCAGCAGGTAAGTAAAACCTGTGGAAATGTCCATAAGCAACGATAACCACTTTCCATCAGATGGGCCGTCTGTTTTCTAATGTGTTTCTATATAAAAATAGTACGATTGTACCCTTTTTTTACAGAAGTAACAAAGTATAAAGCAGACTTGTAAAAATTGACAAGCAAATGTAACACACTTTATAATTACGTATTTGAATCCAATCCTCTAAAATAAAAGATTTTAAAAATAATTAGGACAATAAATAACAAGACACGATGAATTCCCGCTAGTCGCGCGAAGTGAGACCGCGCCCTCGGCTCGAGGCCGCCTTAAGCCCGAAACGCTCACAAATTGAACGCTCTCTTGGGCCATAAAACTCAAAGACTCGGGGCCATTTTTCAAAAGCACCCCCCACTCGTACTAATATCTGGGGGGGAACATGTCCTTCAATTTATTCGACTCAAATTGCTCAGAAGTTTTGCGACGACTTCGTTGTCTTTGTTGTCGTTTTGGAAACAATGTGAATTGTTCTGGAATTGACGGCGACTTGAATAAATCGGCCAAGTCCGTGTCGGGCAGCGTAGAGACGATGAACGTCTATTGTGTTTGTTAAATAAGTGATTATCGCAAAGAACAAGTAATTGAAAATATGCCATATTTCAAACATTCTTCTTCTATTGTATTTCCTTAAGTTTTCACAACTAGTCAAGTAAAATGCGGCACTTAAAACCGTTAAAAGGTATTTTAAATATGAACAGATATGGTTTAAAACTTCGTTATTTTTTTTACAGATTAAACAGATATACAATGCAAAAGTGGATGGATACAGAAGTCGTGGAAGGCCACGACACACCTTCCATGATCAAATTGATCGTGTACTAGCAGAAGGTGATGTCAGGAGCCTTAAAAACCGACGAGCTTGCATGACAAGAGTTATGAATGTCAAAGAGGCAAGTGAGCTGTGTAAGAATAAGCCTAAATGGCACTCTGTTGTTCGTGCCTACCCCGCAAGGGAACTGGCGTGAAGTTATGTATGTATGTATGTATGTTATTTTTTTTCAAAAATTTTCACTACATAATGCAAAGGGATATTTAGTACTAACAATTTCTATGACTTTAGTGACTAATATCTCACTGTCTCTTGACTTCATTGAAAAAGTTAATCGTTATATTTTTCAACATATACATACATACATACCCCACACGACTATGTACACCAAAACAATTCATTCTTAGCACCTTAAGACATAGTATGGCGGCCATCCCTAATTTATATTTTTATAGGTTTTTTCAATATTTATAATAGGTGTTAATCCAAAAACTGGTCACCGACCTCTATGGACGTTTGCAACACCAGGGGCCCGTTTTATACTCCCTTCTTAAATGACGCCATGGCGTGGAGCAGAGGGAATACTTCGCGGGAAGTCACCTCCAAGTCATTATTGTATGAGTTGAGCGGATTCGTACTAATCCAGTTGCCAAAAGAACTCTCTTGATTGATGTCCGAGAAATATATATTAGTTCTGATTGGTGGAAGAAGTTTCGACTTTTATCTAATACTAGCTGTGCCTGCGACGACGTCCTCGTGGAATTTGCTTTCAAAACCCTCCGATTTTGAAATATTCTTCATTGGTGCTCCGCTCCTATTTGTCTTAACGTGATGATATATAGCCTATAGCCTTCCTCGACAAATGGGCTATCCAACACTGAAATTTTTTCAAATCAGACCAGTAGTTCTTGAGATTAGCGCATTCAATCAAACAATATTAGTATATTTGGCTACAACACTAATACTTACATTTTAAATGTCGCGATATCTTTTAAATGCAACGTCCGAATTGAATAATTCAAAAAGTTCTAGAAAGGTATTGAATTCGTCTTGAATATGGAGTAATTTATTTTGATAAGGATTAATACCAAGGTACAAAATAAAGAGTTTTTGAAGCGACGGCATTTTAATTATTTAAAAAAATAAAAGAAAAAAGAGATATTTTTTGTAAACAATTATATGTTCTGCAAAGTGGTAGTACATTGTTTTGTTCTATAATCAATAGTTTTCGCAGCGCACGCCGTGTAAGGATTTTTTCGGGTCAACTTTTACACCTTGGGTTACATTATTGGATATTTTTTTTTATTGCAGGAGATCAGCAGACAGTCAGACGGCCCACTTGATGGAAAGCGGTTACCATCGCCTATGGACATTTACAACAACAAAGTTGTTACAAATGCGCTGCTGCTCTCTTAAGGGAAACTGGAACCTGGTCACTTATGCCGGAACACAACTCAAGGTTGTTACGGCGACATACTTTAGACCAGGGGTGGTAGCCATCCAGTTGGGCAAATGCCCTACCACCTGGCTGTGGGTTGTTTAGTCGCCTCTTACGACAGGCCGCCCCAACGCAGGAAATTGTATTCTTTCTCCGTTCCTGCACGGATATGGATTAAATGTAAAATGTCAGAGCCAATAAACTAGAATGACAGGAAATATTTCAAAGGCTGTAATACAAACGAAATCATTTTCGTGGTTCGACGTCCTTGTGTCGCTTATTAATAGCAATAATACTATTACATGAATAGATGTGATTTCGTGGGAAAACAAGACAAGATCCGTCGCCATCTAGGATCCGACTTCGTTCGGGAAACAATCGAGATGAAAGCAGCGGCAAATGAATCGGCGGCGAGCGGAGTTCAACATCTCCCGAATGAAGGCCCATTTGGGGGTCGGATCAGCGACAAATAAACATGCTCAGGATATCAGATATACGCACAATTTAGTTTAGAAAATTATTTATTTGGACAACACAACTAGTCAAAATTAAGAGATGTGATCATTACTACAGATGTTTGGAGAGTTTTTAAAATACAAAAAAGTGTATCATAGCTATTTGTATTATGAGCATTCAAATTCAAATTCAAAAGTTTTTATTCAATATAAGTTCCACTGGAGAACACTTTTTGAAGGTCATACATGTTAGTTAAAATTTAGTTTTTACTTCCTATTCTATGTACACCGCTTCGCAACGTGTTAATGCTGTAAAGGAGAAGAAGCGGCAAGAAACTCCCCAGCAACACGTCTAGCTAAATATTGTGCCTCTTTATATTTCATATTCTATTTATATCTCAAATTCTTTTTTTTTAATAAGTTTTGTACAGAAGTATGTTACAGAATGACTTTTTGAAGAATGAATGGAGTTGTAGCAAACAATGCATACTCAATAAGACCAAGACAATAAAAGGAAAGAAAAATGATATTATAGTTATAATAATGACATGACGTGCTATAATGTTATGCTGCAATATGTCTCCCAAATTCCTTACAAGCATGGCAAAACATAATAAAAAATAAAAACGTTATACAAATTTAGTAGAATTTTTGTCATTTAAGTATTCTTCAATAGTGTAGTATCCCCTTTTTAGCAAGATGCTTTTTAATTTAGTTTTAAATTCAGTGAAAGGCAGATCTAACATTTCACTCGGAATCTTATTGTAGAAGCGTATACCAACCCCCAAGAAAGAGGACAGTACTTTTTGCAATCTAAAAGATGGCAATATCAGTCTATTACAATGCCTGGTGTTGAAATTGTGTAAATTATTATACTGCTTGTAGGCACTCAAATTATTACGAATATAAATTATATTATTGAAAATGCATCTTATATTGATAGCTGTATCTGGAATTTGTATTTTTGTAAAAACACACTGTTACTTATTTAAATCAAGATATGAGGTGGACGCTAGTCGAAGCAGACATAAAGAGAAACTAGATTTCCCATCAATTAAATTATGAATATTTAAGAAAAACGCATATTGTATGGCAAAAACAATATTTCATAAATTACCTACTACTATTAGCGATATATGACAACTTTTTTACTTAATAGATTATACTATAGCGTAGACGAATATAAGAGAAGAGAGTTGGTCTGAAAGAGAGTGTCGGGGTGAAGGTAAGGAAAGGAATGCTCCGGTGGTTCGGGCATGTGGAAAGAATGCATGATGAAAGAATGAATAAACAGATATACAATGCAAAAGTGGATGGATGCAGAAGTCGTGGAAGGCCACGACACCCCTTCCATGATCAAATTGATCGTGTACTAGCAGAAGGTGTTGTCAGAAGCCTTAAGAACAGACGAGCTTGAATGACAAGAGTTATGAATGTCAAAGAGGCAAGTGAGGTGTGTAAGAATAAGCCTAAATGGCACTCTGTTGTTCGTGCCTACCCCGCAAGGGAACTGGCGTGAAGTTATGTATGTATGTATGTAGACGAATATATTAATGACAATACAATAAAATAAGATAATGACATTGAAATTTTTCAAATGTATTACTTTAACTTGTTTTTGATCATTTTAACAATTCTTTTTTATTTATTTAACATGTATATTAACTGAAATTAATTAGGAAACATTAGTGTAGGGTTACAGCATCAAGACGTTTAGTGAATGTAAGTATTTGCACGTCATCTAAACGACGAAACATAGTGGAAATTTTATATCATGTAATATCTATTCATGTACCTAATGTTTTTGCAAATAAAGATTGATTAAATGAATTCATTACAATCCATCCAAGCGTGCTTACACATGACTGTTAGAATTATTATATTACAATCCTACAATTTCAATGATAATAATTCAATAAATATAGCAAAATCGACGTAATAAATAATAATTCGCTTTAAAATTCTTAAT
Source organism: Dendrolimus kikuchii (assembly GCA_019925095.2). Taxonomy (NCBI): domain Eukaryota; kingdom Metazoa; phylum Arthropoda; class Insecta; order Lepidoptera; family Lasiocampidae; genus Dendrolimus; species Dendrolimus kikuchii. The sequence continues at coordinate 14,246,078 of CM034413.1, forward strand.
TCTTCACAAGTGACATCTATACAAAATTCTCATGACATTAGTTAGGCAATCGCCCGGCCTGTCTTCGCCTATGAAAGTGCTGACCATGAAGCGCTTGGTCATCGTTTAGGCCAATAATTAGATTGTAAGTGAAAATGGTTTATAAGATTTTAATTGTAATTAAGTTAGTCTTGTAAGAACTGTCGAGCATTACACTTGTCTTTTAAAATTGTTTTTTTAAGATTTCTCCGCGCCACCCTACTTATCTCATCATAATATTTAAATTACGAAAGCAATACGTTCTACAAAGTGTCCAGTTATTCCGCCGGTATATAACGCCGATTTTTTTATATTGGTACAACCTAGGCGCCGACAAAGACAAATTCCACGTACAGATTTGTAGAAGCACATTTATTACCCATCGGCATTTGAACTAATAACATTGAAACTATTGTAATTATTTTATGATCGTCTTCTTTTGTTTACTTGTTTATTGGCATACGTTTCTAGAGAACAGCCTATTGTTGTATTGTAATCATTAGCCAGGTGTTACGGATTTTAAAGTACAAGCTGATTCTAGGAAATTCGGTCCACGTTGCCGAGCGGGCACATTGCATTTGTGCAGTATAAACGATGGCGAGACGTGTGTGCTACAATCAGGACGTTAATGGTGACAGTCTTTGCGCGTTTTACATAATTACGACCTTCTGCATTACGTTTGGACTTCTTGCGTTCGGTTATATTTGTACCTGTGTTATACTTGCTGGTATAGTTCTAATAAACTCTATAATAATTCCAACAGCATTTTAATTCGAGTCCTGCAACTCGTAACAATATATACCTAAATAAATTTAGAACCGTTTATATATGTCCACTACCCTATTATATTCATTCATAAACGTGAAAACTTTGGAAGATTTCAATTTTCTTTTTCTGATCCCTTTCAATATTAAAAATGGCTTCGCTGTTATACTGTTTTTTAAAAAAACAGATACTAGAATAAAATTGTTAGGAGTTGATAGATTTATTTTGGTTTTTAGACATCGGACTCCTAAAAACTAAACACCACTATAAATACGTTGTTATTTCCCTATAACCGCCATAAATGAAAGGATGAGCCACCAGCCTGTGTCCGAGCGCCCGAATACCCTCAACAAATATGCCCCCAATGTGCGTCGGACTAATGCTACTTTATGAAAGTTATCGTCCTCCGGGCGGCTGTTGTGTTCACTTGCCTACATGCGGTCGGCCAGCTTCACTTACATCTCCAACATAAATCACGGGTTAGGACCTATCCAAATACAAATTATGTATAATAGTTACTAAATTAATTATTGCCTAAAGCGATTTTACAACAATGAGGGTAGCTGCATATGTCTGTTTTTATCCGTGCAGGAACAGAGAAAGAATACAATTTCCTGCGTTGGGGCGGCCTGTCGTAAGAAGCGACAAAATAACCCTGGTGGTAGGGCATTTGCCCGACTGGATGACTACCACCCCTGGTCTAAATTATGTCGCCATAACAACGTTAAGTTGTGTTTTTTTATTTTTTTTTATTGCAGGAGTTCAGCAGACAGGCAGACGGCCCACTTGGTGGAAAGCGGTTACCATCGCCTATAGACTTTTGCAACACCAAAGGTGCTACAAATGCGCTGCTGCTCTCTTAAAGGAGACTGGAACCTGGTCACTAATGCCGGAACACAACACAAGGTTGTTATGGCGGCATACTCTAGACCAGAGGTGGTCGCCATCCAGTCGAGCAAATACTCTACCACCTAGCTGTGGGTTGTTTAGTCGCCTCTTACGACAGGCCGCCGGGCCGCAAGAAATTGTATTCTTTCTCCGTTCCTGCACGGATAAATGTGTTCCGGTATTAGTGACCAGGTTCCAGTTTCCATTAAGAGAGCAGCAGCGCATTTGTAGCATCTTCGGTGTTGCAACTGTCCATAGGCGATGGTAACCGCTTTCCATCAAGTGGGCCGTCTGCATGTCTGCTGAACTCCTGCAATAAAAAAAATACTCTCGTGGAGGTGTTCTATTCAGTCGGTTTAAATTCTGAATGGGGCCTTTATTTTTGTCATGTTCATTCGTCCGTCTATATTTGTGTAATTATTCATAGAAATCACTGGCTTTATATATTGTTATGGATTTGTAAGGGATTTGTAGGATGTGAATTCGAAAATGCCGTTGGAATTATCACAAAATTTATTAGAAGTACACACACGTAATTCATAGTTCTTACAAGTACAAAAGTACAAAATCCTATCACATAAATCGCGCAAAGTTCGTCGTTGTAAGATACTCGCTCCGAAAGTGCACTAGGTAACGCCTCGTTCGCAGTCAGAACACTAACCGACCCTCATCCATTTGTAAATCATACATCGCCTCCTAGCAACATGCCGCCCACGGGTTCTTGAAATCGTTAATTGGTCAGCTTAATGACTTCCAAGAATTCGCATGAAATACCAACAGAGGACAGAAGGTTTTATAACGTCAACGTATAACAAAGAGTTTAGTGTGAATAAGACACCCGCAAACGATTAGTATAGGCTTGCAACTATATGTAATTTGTATGCTGTGCCGCACATTGCTATAGTAACGCGGAGAAATAAAGATCATCTGTCTGTAGCCATGTGCGTGTCGGTCGCGTTCGTTGATAAGTTCTGTGGTGGCGTTTTAACATCCACACCGCATTATTGAATTACATTAAAAAATAGTCCATATTTCAAAAATGACAACAAATTGTGCTTAAACAAATTTTACTAAAAAGTGTTTTTTGACAGTATTTTTGAAGCAATACACTTTATAACCTTTCGTAGCCATTTTAGTTCCTAATTTATCAACAGATCAATGTATGTGTATATGAATACCTATATAGAGATACACAAGCATTAGGAATATAATAAGGATTCTTACTTTTGTAATTTGACTACCGAATTGGGGTTCGGCAGTCAAATTGAAAAAAAGAAACCTATTTGAGGAAAGAGGTCACTGCATCACCTACCCTAAAGGTACCCAACCCTTTTACAAAAAAAGGTATGCCGAAATAGTTAAGGTGCTCCTTGAATCAGATACCCGTATACGTGTGGGTGGTGTGCGGTGGCCCTTATCTTGGCCGCATCTCGGCTCACAAGTCGAGGCCCTCCTTTATATTCATGGACTGCATCCATCAAGGTACCAGCGGCCTCTGTTTCATTCATTCATTCTGTTTTTAATAGCACGATCAAAAGATCTAAGACATATTACGTATACGTATACCGTGATGATACAGACAGACAGACAGACGCGGAGAGCGACTTTGTTTTATTCTATGTAAGAAGATAAGTGTAAGGTAGTGGCGTAAAATCGTTTAGAATACTTTTTATCATTATACAAAAGTCGCAGCCATCTGGATTTTTACGAGCGTTAGTTATGACGTCATATCTTTGTACAAGTAAAAGTTGTTTATATGATACTTATTAATGTCTTTGTAGACCACGGGCCATAAAAATGGCCCGGACATTTGGAGGACTTGCGTGGGGCCATGGGGAGGCCAACACGTAGAGGCCCCTTGACAAGTTTAATGTAAATGTGGTGTGACACTGACCAGCGATTACCCCTGTCTACAACATATAGTAATGCACCCAAGGACAAGCCCCGGCCAGTGTAGGACTATTGTGGGATATGAGGACAAAATTACCGGCCTATTGGGGTGAACTGCTAGTGGTACTAGGGGTCTGGGAATATGGGGACTATGGCGTCTGCCCGTCTGCCCGTCGCAATGTTCGGAGAACATGGAAAAATGGGCAGACGGTGATTCGCCACTCTCTGCATGGGCCCCAAAAAAAGGTCATAGAAGGCAAGGGCAACATGGGTGTGAGTGGCTAAGGGGTGTCGGGAGGTGAGCTGCAGGTTCACCAAAGCTACTTCCGACGTTAGGTCATTTATCACTTCCACCCCTGGAGCTTGAGTCTTAGCTCTAGCGATCTCCACTCCGTGCCGGCTGGCTAGGCAAGCACGGGGGCCTTGTCTTGGCCGCCGGAGTCAGGTACGAGGTGTCGCTACTCACCTAAGGCTTCGCCACAAAGCTCCCCTGCGGGTAATACTTATTAATATTATTTATATATCGTATAATATCGTACGTTATTTTTTAAATTAAGGTGACATGTGGTTTTATCGCCTGTTCTATTTAATGTTGATTTGTTGTTAAATTATTAATTTAATAATATTTTTTTATTTTATTATTTTTAATAATCGGCAGACAAACACACACATTGTATATCCCCAAATTAAGCAAGTCACGCTTGTGTTAGGGTAATATACAACGGACTACTCTGGGGCCGATCCCAGACACCCAGACCATAGTAAATTACGGAGAAAAGACGTTTTCCGAAATTTACTATACCAGGAATCGAACCCGGAGCCTCTGCGTTGCAGTGAGGTAGGCCGTCAAAGGCTTAGCCCGCTCAACTACAGAGGCCGTATTGTCTCCGCTTCTTTTACTTTCTTCTTTTACATAAGTAAAGAGATTATAGAACGAAGCATAGTCGAGGGAATGAAGTAAAGTAATTTTACCAATAGCTTGTATATCTGTGTTGTTTGATTTTAAAGGGGTTCCGTTAATAACGGAAACTGGGAATAAGCTCTATCAAACGGAATGTCGTCATTATGAACTTGAGATCGAGATCATGTTGGAACTGGATCGAGTGGCAGCCCCGTCTGGCCCCAGCTCGAATTCATCCGCTTCCGGGGCCGGAAATGAGTAATATCGGCTCGGCAAGGGACGGATTCGGCCCAGAACGGGGACCGTAGGCTTCGTAATGTTCACACGTTCCACAACAGCGAAGTTGCGTGAGGAACTTTTTAACAGATTTTAGCGGCTTGCTATGTAGAGTAAACGGTCGTTTTCATTTTATTATTTTTTTAAAAGGCAGACAAACACATTGTAGACAGCGTCCGTCTCAAAAGCAGAAATTCCAGCGATACTATTGTTGTTTCTCGCAGAACTAGGCCCATTTGCTATCATTGAAAATTTGTATATATACTTCGTAAGTTTTGGGCATCGCTTGCGACCTCATTCATTGTACAGCGCCATCTATTGGCTTGCAAGTGTTCCACTACAACTTATATGGTAAATTCTCAAGCTAAGTAAGTTACGCTGTTATTATTATAAGTGTAACTATATAAGTATTCAGAGGCCGACGAATTCCTTTACGACATTTACCAAGCCAGGAATCGAACCCGAAGCCTGTGCGTAATAGTGAGATCAGCCGGCAAAGGTCGCTCAGCCACTAAGGCCGTCAAATCTCTATTTGTTTACGGATGGAAAGAGAGAGTTCCCTGCTAACCAAAGCCAGTGCGAGTCTGACACGCTGGTCCCACACTGCGAAGGATCCCGTAGCGCTGCCAAAATGGAAACCGAAGATATCCCACCTTTTAAAGATTTACTTTGTTTACGCGACTTATTTTGTTGGTTGGATGGATGCAGAAGTCGTGGAAAGTCACGACACACCTTCCATGATCAAATTGATCGTGTACTAGCGGAGGGTGATGTCAGGAGCCTTAAGAACAGACGAGCGTGCATGACAAGAGCTATGAATGTCAAAGAAGCAAGTGAGGTGTGTAAGAATAAGCCTAAATGGCACTCTGTTGTTCGTGCCTACCCCGCAAGGGAACTGGCGTGAAGTTATATATGTATGTATGTATTTTGTTGGTTTATTTTGTGTAGATATATTTTTAGTTTAAATTCTAAAGATTCAATCTTTTTTTTATTACTGAAGCACAGCAGACAGACTTACGGCTCATCTGTGATGGAAAGTGGTTACCGTCGCCTACGGATATTAGTAACACCAGAGGTGCTGCCAATATGCTGCCGGCCTTGAAGAAGAAACTGAAGCCACTGATGCCGGAACACAACTCAAGGTTGTTATGGCGGCATGCTCTAGACCAGGGGTGGTAGCCTGTGGGTTGTTTTGTCGCCTCTTGCGACAGGCCGCCCCTACGCAGGAATTTGTATTCTTTCTCCGTTCCTGCACGGAGGAAAATTCAATAGCACCTCGTTATTTTTCTTATCTCTTTATAAATTGGTTCTTCGGAAATACCGAATTCTTGTGGAAAATCCTGTGCTCTTTGCTTTATATTCGACAAACAAGTCTAATCATTAGACATCGCAGCGAATTAATCATTGAACGTATTTTTTGTCATTATCTTCGCCAATCGTGGGATAACCTTTGCTATTTGAAATCACTCTTTAGCCGCTTATTATTTGGATACTCGGCATGGGCGCCACTCCGGTCGTATGGGATTGGGACTCGATCTATACATTTATAATGTCTTGGCCTCACTGACTGACTGTTTGACTGACGTGTCAACGCACAACCCAAACTACTAGGGCTGGGACTGTGCCCTGTAGGTGCGCGCTAAGAAAGGATTTTTGAAAATTCAACTCCTGAAGGGATGAAAAAGAGGAATGAAAGTTTGTATCAAAATTAGTCATTTTTTAAAGTAAGAAGCGCAAAATTTTATATACCTACCTGCTTCTGGTTAGAAATAAATGGACACTTGTATCGGTGTTTTTCGAAATAAAGTATTTTATTGTTGGTTTTATTAAAATGTATTTATTTGATTTACTAATTAAACATTACATAAGTCGAATTAGTTTTATTAATTATTATTATTTAACAAAATTGGGTCGTTTTGGTCTTACGCCAAAAGGAAGGTTTACATTAAAAATCAGCGCTGTGTCGGATAAAATTCCGGCATAGGAATGTAATTACGCCGCTATTTCTTCAAATAAAGATTTTCTTTCTTTCTTCTTTCTCTCTATCTTCTTTATTAGAAACTGTAAATGTGTGAGAACGAGGCACATAGAAAATACTCGTATCACATGTGAACTATTCCTGCCTATTTAATAGTGTTTCAGTTAATTTCACTATTAATGGCCGATTCATGTATGTTACCGACCGTTCATTTGCCTCAATGTCAAAATTCAACCGAGGGTAAGCCAAGTGAATGAATAGTAAAGTATACCGGCCATAAAAGAGACGTTGAAAAGAGCCAGTAATACTATCAGTTTTATGAACAAGTTGGCGGTAGGCTAAATAAAAGTTTAACAATACTCGTTGACACTTGACATCTTTGTCTTCCGTGACCACGGCCACTGAAGTGGCCGAAACGTCGGAATAAGAAAAATCAAATACATTACCGCGCTTAAAACCGTTAAAATGTAGTTTTATTACTATCAGTTTTATTGTATTTCATGAACGATATAAATACTATGAGAAATCGGTTACCTACATATACTAAAAGAAACGATTCATATCACCGGTCTACTAGTTCACTCGGTCAGCGCACAGCGTGCCACTCACTGATCCAACAGACTTGTGTTTAAGAGGGATTTGTACTAGAAAAGAACGCTCACTTAGGTGACCGAATACGCACAAGATTAATTGCTATACTTCCGTCTGAACAGATAAACAGCTGTACATTGCTGCATCTGTTCAATTCGGGAATGCAAATCGCTAGACAAGACGCGGTATGATGCTGAATGATATCAGTAGCGTCGGCCGTGACCCGAATACCGGGTACAAGGGAGCACAGTCAAAGTATTTGCGTTTGAATTTTGTTTCGTTTGAAACGGTGGGAAGAAACCGCGAGACGACTCGGCCTACATTTTTAATTATTTTCTCAAAACAAAGTTCGCCAAGAAACGGGGTGAGGGTGGCTCGGCGATGATTCGCAGGAGGCGGTGAATTATATTTAACGTATAACACGGCTACTAGCGATTTGTTAAAGTGCGCCTGTACATTTTAAAGAGCAAATTTGTTTATGTGCGTGTTAGTACTACATTTCCAACAGGCGCTTGGTATATTAACTCACCGTTTTTGTATCCACCTTCATTGTAAGCGAGCTCAATAAAGGAAGAATAGTCGTGTAATCCTCTCGGCGTTATTATCTTGTCTCCGCAACAGACTTTGTCGACAGCAGAGAGGGCTTTAGTGACGACATTTTTGCTTCACGACACTCGTCTTTATATTTTGATTAATTTAAACATCTTAATACATTTTATAGTCTATCGGTACACTATTTTAGTGTAAGTATAAGTTTTATTACTGTAAAGTATAATGAAAATCCTTTCACCAGATTTTACGGAAGAGTGACGAACACACATCTTATCAATGCATACGCTGGCAATATTGTCGATACGTATCGACAGCAAGGCAAAGAATATTGCGAGTATGCGTTCGTTCCGATGGTAGGCCGGTGTGGCCGCAGCCCCCCGCCGCGCGTCGCCATGAATAAGTTAGCGGCCCTTCCGCGAAACTTTTTCCGTGGAAATTGACAAATGTGACACCGGCATTACATAAAACACGTAACACGGCCTACTTTTGTTTTTCTTTCTTTTCCTCGTTTTCCGTTACACCTGTTACAGTTGTTAAACAATTATTTGACTAATAAATATACTTTAGACTTAAATAGCAAATATATAAATAATAATAATACCAATTATTTGAATCATTAGCTCGTTTTGGTGTTAATATTGCAAAGATCTATAAAAACACTTGGAGTTTGGTTTCTAAGTATCGGTTTTCATATAAAGTTCACTCAAAAAAACTCTAATGCAAATCAAATAAGATCTAAATTAGTATCCATCAGTTCGTACTCAAAGACAATCGCGCTTAAAGAGTAAACTCCAGTCGTGCATCAGAGTTGACACACATTTCTTTGAAATTGTCAATTAAATGTATGGTTACTATACTTAAGTTGCAACTTTAATTTACAACGACACTGTTCCACCGTTAAAATACATACAGCGGTTTTCCCGTGACTCTGGCGCTGAACGTAATAGAAGGGAGTTTCAGCGAGTACTCTTTGAGTCTCACACGCCCTTACCCCGGCTCCCACCACAGTGGTACATCCTCGAGGGAATTTCTCCTCTTCAAGAGAAATGATATGCTCCTGCTCCACGCCACCGGAGTTATCGGTTGATGTTGAGAGTTTCGAGATGAATAATGTCGCATGTCAAACATATTATCAAAACCTTCGTTACTTCTGCGTGATGTAGATATTTATTATCTTTAGAAACTGCAATATGTACTGAAATTCGTGGTGGTGACTGAGCGCTATATCTCCAAAACATTTAAATGTGTAGAATACATCTTTTACTTGTAAATATGTTTATAATAGTATTTAATTTCTAAGTTTTTTTTTGTAGTGTAATTTAGTAAAGAATTCCGAACTAATGCTATAAACAAAATTGTAAAATGTATAGAAAATTGAACACATGAGAATATCCGTATAGAAAAGGAAATATACAAAAAACCGTTTTTCGCGACCTCTGACTTCGAATAATTCAAAAGCCGGACAACTTTTAGAATATCAAAATTAAGATTTTTACAAAATTATAGCTTATCGGTTTCCATTTCGAGATATTCATTATTTCGTACTATAATAATATTTTAGATGCTTAGCAATACAACTCACCTGCAAGAGTGGCGAGGAGACAGAGGAGCGCGAGAGTGCGGCGAGCGCCGGGCCGGTGAGGCCGATCAGACGGCGGCATCGCGGCGGCGGCGGGGGCGGTGGGGGCGGAGGCGGAGCGAAAGAGAGACGGAGAGAGAGGGGGTGCGAGCGAGAGAGGCGAGGGCGCAGGGCGGGGGCGGAGGCGGCGGAGGGGCGCGCGCGCCGCTCATCTCGACGGCCGGCGCATCTGCAACAGAAACGACGTTGACGTACAGGATTGCACATCACTCATATCACTCCTCCATCGACGCCGTCGAGTTCTGGAACACTCTCCAAACCCAAGCATCACACGAATACTCACTGCGAGTGTATTAACTGCGAATACTACTAGTAGCGACAATTTGCTGTCTACCTGTCAAACACAGCGAGTTCCCCTTTGTTCCTCAAATACAAATACGTCTTCCATTTGTCGCAGACGTCTGTATTCTGCTGACATGTGCAGAGTTAGCAAACCAAATGCTCAGTGAGCTCACAACTCATAGGAGGCGAAAATAGGGTCGTAAATCGATTAATCACAGAGAACAGTTTGGGGTTTCTAATGACTTTTTAAAAGAATTGGCTGAGATTATAAAATTATTTCAAGTATAACGGAAGCTGAGCGGAATGGCTACTCGCAGCAAGTACCCTGTCACATACAGCGAATTGTCGCGTTGCAGACTGCAATTAAACATGTTCAATTCTAATCGCAGCGAATAGCCTGTCACTCGCAACAAGTATTCACTGTGTGTAACCGAGGCTTTAGAGAGATTTATTTAGCAGCTTAAAAATAAATATTTAATCAGTATCCTACAACGACTTTATAACCAGCATTTAAAAAAAAAATTGCAAAACATCAAGTTCTCGCCAAAAAATGATATCAGTTACATAAAATACATTCAGCAGATTGAAGATCTTGTCCAATTATTTTTCGGTTCGGCTCAGTCCATGACATTTCGTAATGACTAGATTTCTATGTGTGTAACAAATATGCGGAATATCCTTTTGCTTAAAGCTTGTTTTGTTGTTTTTTTCAAAACCGTTTTTATGAGGCTAACTAGATCTCCTACGTACTGTGATAAAAGTAGACTGCGAGATTGAACAGATCTCCAATGCTCTCGCTGAAAATGGGAACACACTGAACTTGTTAAAGCCTTTTTGTATTGTTACAACTTAGCCCCCCGACGAAGACAAATTCCACGAAGCACGCTGTTACCTGTCGGCATTTGAACCAATTGTAATGCCTTCAAAATTGTCTTCTTTTGTTTACTTAATTATTGGTTATTGTGGAGAACAGCCTATTGTACTCGTTTATGGCCGTTTACAGGCGATACGGGCGGGCACACTTGTATTTGTGAAGTATAAAACGACGGCAGGATGGAGAGAGGAGGCAGTCAAAGCGATAACACAAGCGAGGCAAGACGTGTGTACATTATAGTGACGGACTTTGCGCGTGTTATTGAATTGTGCATTACATTTGGACTTGTTGCGTCCGGTTATATTTGTACCTGTGTTATGCGTGTTTGTGTAGTTCTAATAAATTCTAAAGTATTTCCAACGGCATTTTAATTCGAATCCCGTACTCATAACAGGATTAATGATTTGACCAAAAACACATTGAATGCTTCCAAGCTAAGCAAATTGTTTGTGTTATGCGAAATAAGCTACACACGACTGACTTTGAGGCCGATCCCGGAAGCCCAGACCATAGTAAATAATGAACAGTTAGTTTAGGAAATTTACTGCGTCAGAAATGGAATTCAGAACCGTGGCGTTCCAATGTACTGGACACGCAAAGGTTAGATCACTAATCACATATGTTACCATCACCAGTAGGTTAGTAGAATCTCAATTCACACAACGGATCTAAAATAAGCCGTCGTTTATGAAAGACATGTAGAAGAACAGTGGTCTACAGTTGTAATTGTATTGGGCAGGAATTCTTTGAGCAAAGGTCAAGAGTGGGGGGTGGTGACGCCCTTATAGGGGGCAGCGGCGGCTCTAAGAGCTGCGACCTTTCCCATCCACTCGAATACCTTTGTGGCCCGCCACTTTACTATTTGCTAACGTTGTTTACACATATCTCGACGCTTTTAGAATATCGTCTGCTTCATACCTACGTTTAGTCCCGGTTGCGTCCCACATTCCCGAATTACGCACGACCATGTGTGTCCATTAGATTACTATCAAGCGAAATTAAGAAGATTACTTCATTCGTGTCTATGAATATATACAAATTAAGTAATAAAATATCCCAGAATCAGGGGTACACTCGAGCGACACCTAGAGAAACGACTTACTGCAAAGTTTTAAAACAGTTTCTTCGGCAAATATAATTTTTTACTATTGAAGCTCGTTGAAATTCATCATTTCAAACATAGTGCGAAATGGGCCACCCTAGGGGCGGCGTGTTAAGGGGGGAGGTGATCGTATTTCGCTAGACGCGGAAGGAAGCGTTTAGAGAGCTTCCTGACGACGCGCGACGGCAACGGGCCCGCGTCTGCAACGCACACTAACGTATACCCTACTGGAGATGGGTACTGATGCATTAAGAGCCGCGCTTGCAATCTAATACACAGCAGATTCACTTCCAAGGCATTTAAAAGGTAACAGGAATCAATACAATTGAAATGTGCCCGATTCATAAGCTGCAAGCGAACAGCCGCAATACGGTCACAGCGGCACTGATTCATCTGCACTCTCCATTCCTGCGGTACGAGGCGTTTAAGAACTTGTACTAAAAAGACCAGCATGGCGGCACGGGGCCTATCGAGCCCCGTAACGTTTTAAAAACCAAAATCCTTTTTGGGTTACCTATAAAACAGTTTATGAGTTTTGTTTTGTGATGCGCGGCACTAGGTCAAGATAACCCCGTATTAAAGTAGGTATACCTCGGAACTCTGGTTTAATAGCATATCCTATACGACATACAGAGTGGAAACTTTCAGCTGGGCAGTAAGAGGAAGTACCTTAACCATTGCAGGTTAGCTTTTCATAAAAAAGAATAATTTAGGTTAAAACCTAACAGAGAATACTCGCAATTTTTCATGAAATTTTGATCCCCATTCACAGATTTTAAAAAAGTACAGTTAGCAACTAAATAGCTATTTTATACAAAAAAAATTGATGTCAATCGAACTTGTTTCTAATACTGATCAAGAATTTCTGTCTTCTTTTTATTGACTGACTAAAAAGGTAAAATTTAAAGGAAAATTCATATTTCGGACTCGAGTTTATTGCATCGTAAAGGCTGTGTATGCTTTTTTTTCAATCTTTTCTTTTTATTCAGTGTACAAAAAGATTTGATAAATATAAACGGGTAAGTTGGACTTCTTAAAAGATGAATGGGATTTTTTTTTATATAAAATGGCTATTTTTTTGCTAATTGTACATTTTTTTTTAATCTTTGATGGTGATAAAAATTTCACGAAATTATAGATTGTGACCTAACACCCCTTCAGCTGAAAATTTTAATACTTCCCCGTATTGTCCCGCTGCAAGGTTCCGCCCTGTATAGTTTTTTATTAAATTAAATGAGGTATCACTGTCTAAAAACCGATGTTGTGTTGCCCAAAAAATTTTACAGCAACGAATCGCATCTGTCAATTTGATAAATGCTTCAATGTTTTAAATGAAAGAATACGTCCAGATTATGTTTCATAATTATTGTGAAACCGAAACGAATGAGGTTCCGGACCAAAATGAACATAATCATGAATATTAATACATCAGAGATTTAATCACAACATTCGAATATTTGAGAAGTTTCTGCTTGTTTTTGTATTAACATCAACCCAAATGAAAACCCTATGCCCAAACAAAAATTATGATAATCATTTTGAAAATGCTGACTCTCGCCCTATGGCAGGACATTAATGGCCGGTCTTTACGAAATTTGTTATTTATGGTTTTAAGGTACAAAACAAAATATTACAAGATTTTGCGTATACCCGTACTTATGTATTTTTTACTTGTTACTGTCATTATTCTTTGAATGCTAACTAACTTTTACTGTTTTTTTTTTATAATCACTTTCGACTTTATTGTAATTCAATTCAAGTAAGATCATTTATTAACACATGATTATTATATTCTTTTTATAATATACTAGCGGCCCGGCGCGGTTTCATCCGCGCTCTGTCCCGCCCCCGTGGTATATAGTGTCATGTTATATAGCCTTTGACACTCCCTGTTAACGTAGCTTTCCAACAGTAAAAGAATTTTTAAAATCGGTTTAATAGATCCAGAGATTACCGTCTACAACGTCACAAACTCATAAACTTTATTTCTTTATAATATAGTATAGATGATATACAGATAAATAAAATTGAATTGTCAAAATAAAAATGTGAAAAAATCAAGGGGATAATTCGGACCAGGAAATTCCAAAAATGCAATTTTTGTTTTTTTTCTGTCTGTTCTGTATCCTGTCGGATATTCCGGATAGACTCTGAAACGGCTGGACCGATTTTGATGAGACTTTCATTAGCATAGCTGATGTTATAAGGAGTAACTTGGCTACTTTTTTTAGGGCGAAATTCCAATTTTTTTAGGGCAAATTTCCAAAAGACATTCCACGCGGACTAAGTCGCTATCACGGGTAGTTTAATATAACAATGCTATATGATCTTATTTATTGTTAGTACCGTAAAAGGCAATGATTATATATTATGTATGTAACATTATTTTACGAGAAAACGCCAGCCCTTTTGTTAATCTCCATATTATGTTAGGTGTATCCCAAACACGAAAGATTAATCTATACAAATACATGAAGCTATGTTTTATTTGAAATTTTTTGGGTCACAGTTTCACTTCTCTTACCGGGGTGGCTTCTAATTCTGGCTGATATATAGGTGGACAAGGGCGTTAGAACAAAAAGCCATTATCCGCCTCAATACCTCCGTGCATCGGCAACGGGAGAAAGGCCAGCTTCGTGCGGAGGCTGAAATTGGATGGGAATTTATAGTGGCTCCCCACTTCGGACATGCTCGTTTACAAATCATCGGGGACCGCCTTAATGCGGAAGTACCCTTGCCTAATATTGTACAAATTGCTTACGAGCCAAATTCATTAAATTACCGATTTGGGAAATGGGCAGGCATACGTGTAAGAAATAGCTCGTCATGCGGCTTCGCCTCATCTTAATAAATTAAATTAGGGCCGCCATTTCAATGACCTAATAAAAGTCATTCATAGAGAGATTGAAAATGTCAGTTGCATGAATAGAACAGTTGAATGGTTGGTTTCACTTTTGAATTCACTCGGCTGATAACTTTTATCTGATGATTAAAAAATTGGCCCTTAATCAAATTGTTTTCGTTGATCTAATTATTTTATTTTAATAGAAGTGTTGCTATTTAATGACTTTGATCTGTTATCAAAATATTGTTACGATTTTGGGGACTTGGAATAAAATGCCGTTAGAATTATTATAGAGTGTATTAGAACTATAAAAACACGTATAACACAGCTACAAGTATGAGCGAACACAACAAATCCAAACGTAATGCAGAAAGTCGTAATTCAATAAAACGCGCAAAGTCCGTCACTAACAGATTCCCGAATGTACACACGTCTCGCCTTGTGCCTGGTTTTCGCTCGACTGCAGACTGCGACAACAACAACTTGTTAGTTATTGTTCAACATTCGTGGTCTTTTTAAAAATGTATTTTAAACTATACAACAGTATTCAGCTTATTAGAAACAAACTCACCTAAACTTTGCCAGGTGGTAGGGCATTTACCCGACTGGATGGCTACCACCCCTGGTCTAAAGTATGTCGCCATAACAACCTTGAGTTGCGTTCCGGCATTAGTGACCAGGTTCCAGTTTCCCTTAAGAGAGCAGTAGCGCATTTGTAACAACTTTGCTGTTGCAAATGTCCATAGGCGATGGTAACCGCTTTCCATCAAGTGGGCCGTCTGCCTGTACGCTGATCTCCTGTAATAAAAAAAAAAACTATTTATTTCTAATAGAATGCACCATATTTTAAAGCTGTTGTGAACAACAAAAGCGTTAATGTATCATAATTATGTACAAGTACATGATCAAAGGTTGGAATCGTGTTGGAAGGTTGGCGCCTTGGCCTTGCTATGAACACGATTAACAACGAGCAACTTCGAAATAACAATAGCACTTATTTAGGCACACAAACATATGACGCGGAGTAATGAAATACTCCTCCTAGTTACCATAGTAAATGTTTGCCATAAGACACGTGCGCTGTCCGTCGTAACACGTAAACATAACGCGTGATAACATGTTGTTTACTCACACACAACACACACAAGTTATATAAATGTAAGCTCTTTAACATGTAATAATAATTACTATAGAATGACTGGAAATTGTTACTGACACTCCAATCAATACAGAGAAATAAAATTGAAGTCTCTGTTTGTAATGTCAAAATAACAGCTTTTACTAAATGCATATAAAAGTATAAACGGTACCTATAAAAAAAATTTAGAAATGTTTGTCTGTATGTCTAGATGTTCCGGTTAATCTATGAAACAGATGGACTGATTTTGACGGCTTTCACTGGCAGATTGCTGATGTTATAAGGAGTAACTTAGGCATTTTTTTTCTTTTTTAGGGTGCCGCGAGAAGAAATTCCACGCCGTTGAAGTCGCGGGCACAGGACATAGCTAGCATATAGGAAATAAGTATAACAAAAAGATTTCTCTCTAACTTAATAATGGAATGGGAGCAGTCGAAAGTTGCAGATAAAGCAAATGGCCCGCGGCCGACAGTCCGACCAGATCGGACGAATGCAAAGAAATCTTGCGTTGCGATCTTCGCGCACAGTGCACTAATGGCGATTTATGTGCGTGTGGGGGTCGTAAATCAGGGCGCAAATCGCTCGCTGCCCCTAGAAGGGGGCGTTATCTGTGAAGTGAGCCGGACGACTGCGGCGCCCCCTAGGGGATGGCGGACGGCGTCGGCATTTCGCCGAATGCACCATCCGCCACTAACATACAACTAATCGACCTCCATATTAGTTCAAATGCTGTGTCTAGTGCTAAGTCATTAGAGAAGCTATGATTATATTTTCTTGATGTTTCAACGGAAAGTATCTGCTCTCCGAAGGCAAAGGACACGGAGGAAGAAACAAAAGGGAAGAAGCACTTGCCTCGCCACCAGTCCACAGCCAAACTTGACACCATTAGGATTAACCGTTGTGCGATATAATCATTGAAAGTAATTTAATTATGTATGGTTTTCTTATTTTCGTATATTCCAACCTTAATTCCAACTAACAACAAACCGCCACTTGTAACTTTGTTTCAACTTTTACTTGTTATACATAATTGCTTATTAAAAACCGACCTTTCAAAGGATCAAAATGGACATTTTTAAGGATGTTTATTTTACAACAACAACAACGTTTTATTTAAAAAAGTTATTTCCAGTATTTTACTTCAAGTTGAACTTGTAGGTATATTGGAGTTAGAGGTATCCCGAAAACAGTTTAAATATAAATACAATAGAAATCGTTTCAAATGATTTAACAATCTAAAGTGACAATTGTTTTGAGGGCAGCGGCGGCATGTAATAAGCGTCAGCCATGTCGCAACACTCGCGCCGCGCCGCGGGGAACTTCGCGAAACTATATTATGCACATCGGACACTGCGCTTGCCGGCCAACTAGGGTCGCCACATTCTCCTATTTTGCTCAATAATACGGCCTGTGACGACCAAATAATTACTAACGATGACTTTAAAACATGATAGTGATTTAGCTTGTCTGATGTTGAGTGGCAATGACTTCCATAAACAGATGTCCTTTGCCGTGAAGGAGTTACCAACGAAGGAAGAAGATATGATATGTCAAGTGATGATGTCTTGATAAAACCTACATGAATCTACTAGTTGCCGTATTTATTTTAAGATCGGTATACACACATTTTTATCGCCGTTCACTATGGTTCGGGTTTTTATTTTTCTAAATTGTTTTCATTCAAACGTCGCAAAACATTTGTAGCCATCCATTCCCATGGGAACTTCCGAATAAAACCAACAATCTTCTAAAGCTTATGTAAAAATTTCAAATCGATTCTGGGACTACTTTTTGAGTTTCGCGGACAAACATAATATATATTGTCAGTTTGATAAGAGTCGGTTATAGGAATTAAGGGACTTGGCGACACCATCGGCCGCTGGTCCCCTGAGGATGGCCAGAGGAGCTAATCCCCCTCCGCAATTATCGGCCCCTCATTCCTCGCTCGTGTCTCTGCGATGTCTCGCTGCACTCGGCTTACGACGAAGGGGAGGCACTCATTTGATTAGTGCTCTGACAGTTTCACATTGGAAATACATTAATAGTTCTAATGTCGCTTTTAACCCACTTCAAAAAAAGAGGAAGCTCTCTATTCATACTGTAATTTTTTTTTCTTTTATGTATGCTCCAATCATATTTTTTTTCTGAACCGATTTTGCTGATTCTAGAAAATTTTATAGTACTGTTACGAGTGTGTGACTCGAATTAAAATGCCGTTAGAATTACTACAGAATTTATTAGAACTATACAAACACGTATAACACAGGTACAAATATAACTGCAGGCAACCAGTAGAAACTGCATGATTCAATAACACGCGCAAAGTCCGCCACTATATAGCTTATCGAATGTACACGTCTTGCTTTGATCGTGGTTCTCGCTAGACTGCCGATCTCTCCATTGGACCATTGTTGCACCGATACAATATGGCTGCCAGCCCGCATAGATCGGATTTCTTAGAATCAGTTCGACACACCTGACTGCCACAAAAGATGACAATACACAATGGACTATTTTTCTAATTACGAATTTTACAAACACAAAGTAAACAAAAGAAATTCAAATGCGGGTAGGTGATAAACTGCGCTTTATGGCAGGCAGGTGTGCATTCCTTTTTGTCGGCATGTAACAGTACGTATTTACTATAACCTAACCTACCCGTTGGTTGGTATGTTTCAACCTTTGTGTAACGATGGGCCCAATTTATAATTTTACTGCAGCGTGTCCTTGATGGTAATTCTAGTTTTCACTCATTGTGTTGGTGCTACGTTTCCGGTTCAGACTAAGTGATAATCACTTAAAATATTGTATTTATTACTTATTACATATTTTTTCCTAACAATCGATTCATATTTCTGCTAATAAAGTGCAATTTTGTCGTTAAGAATTATTGGTTGCTGTAGCAATACGAAATGTCCTTACACTTAAGGCTCCTGTCGCCACAAAAGGTCGAAAGTGGGGTGGAAAATAAACAACCTTTACTGATCAATAATTTGCCAAAAAAATTAACATAAATCTTCACAATATGAGACGTAACGTGGTTTTTTCTTAGTAATATAGTTTTTTTTTAACTTAAGAAAATAATTCACCAAATCACCTCAATTTTTATCAAAACAGGAAAAAGTTATCTACATCTTTATATAAGAGAAACAAATAACTTGTTTTTTTTTTAATACTACTTTATTTTATTCATAATAAAATATTAATGCATCCGAGAAACATCCGCGGCTACGGAATCTCCGCCATCGGCAGAAAAATGTTCACAGACATCGGCGTTGATACAAGCCTTAACTTACCCGTACAGGAACGGATGAAAGAATGACTAAACAGATATACGATGCAAAAGTGGATGGATACAGAAGTCGTGGAAGGCCACGACACATCTTCCATGATCAAATTGATCGTGTACTAGCAGAAGGTAATGTCAGGAGCCTTAAGAACAGACCAACGTGCATGACGAGAGTTATGAATGTCAAAGAAGCAAATGAGATGTGTAAGAATAAGCCTGAATGGCGCTCTGTTGATCGTGCCTACCCCGCAAGGGAACTAGGGAACAGGTGCTAGGATATTTGCCCGTCTGGATGACTACCACTCCTGGTCTAAAGTATGCCGCCATAACAACTTTGAGTTTTGTTTTAGCATTAGTGCCCAGGTTCCAGTCTCCCTTAAGAGAGCAGCAGCGCATTTGTAGCACATTTGGTGTTGCTAACCGCTTTCGTTCAGGTAGGCCGTCTGCCTGTCTGCTGAACTCATGCAATAAATAAAAATTAAGGAATAAAGAGTTTGAATCATAATGGAGATGACGCGTGGCGTTGTTTGAATCAAAGTAAACGATTGAGTAATAACAAGAAGGGGTCCGAATCGAGGGGACGCGACTCCCACGGGGCTGCGGGTGTATGGATGCAGCCAGTTAACACGGAGCCACTTGCGATTTAGGCTACAGTATCATAAACCTTTTAAGCATTTTGAACACCTTAATCCTGTGGCCTATGCTTATTAATTCATTATAGGTGATCGTGATTTGGCGGCTCTGCGGAAACCACAAAACAGTACCTAATATTCTGAGGTTGGATCACTTTTCACAAGAGCTGAACTATCATGCTCGTCAGACGCTCCAGGTTCCATTCCTAGTATGGTAAAGTTCGCGGGATTGTGCAATGTGTGGTTTGTTTGCCGATTCTGCCGACTGTCACACATTTGCCCGAGTTTATTAAAAATTTTAGTCGTTTCATACGTCCTAATATAAAATACAAGGGACAGATAAACTGTGAAAATGTTTCACTGTTCTGGCTACAAGGCGTGTGAATTCATCTGTCGTACGGTCCAAGGGAGCCGTCTTCCGAAGTGGGCGGACAGGAGTTGACAAGTTGTAATAAGTTTTCAGCTCAGCCGCGGATTCAGTGCTCAACTATGTGGCGAGTGAGCGGTGAAGGCTTGTGCACCTTCCACATTCTCGGGGAAGCGCCACGAGAACGCGAGCGAAGACACGAAAGAAAGAAAGAATTTGACTTTAGTTGGAGATATAGCAAAGGTCCTACATTGCTTACTAAAGGGTATTGATTTTTTTTTCTAAACTGGTACGTAGCATTTTTAAGATTTGAAATTATGTAAACAACAATACAATAATATGTATGTAATAACAATGTAAACCGTTCTTTTGTCATGATACCAAAAAGGTCCTGAATAAAATAAATTTAACTATATAATTCATAAACGATAATATAGCAGTATGTATGAGTAAATCATTAAATTTCTCGTTATCGTTATAATTAAAATAAATAAAAACAACTAATGCTTATACGAGTATTGTCCGATAATGTCCGATATATCAATATAGCACGAGGCAACGTACCGCATACTCGTTGAGCGACTTTGCACGCGGCCTACCGCTATTGTACCCTACAAGGTTCTCGCGAGAGTTTGGAAGTCCTTTTGGCATTATGCGGTCACTCCGTCGCACCCGATCAGGGAACGCTCGCTACGGCTCACTGGCTTCCAGCCACCTAATCTCGCAGCTCCAACGTCCAATCAAATTGTGACAGATAATAATATGATTGTCAGAAGATTACAATTTTTGTTATTGTCCATTATTGTAATAATGCCTCTGTTATTCTGTTACATCTGGGTAATGTTAGAGACCGTTTCACGCAGATGTATCGGGGTGAACCTCCCGAGCACATCATTGTCCGCAACTACCTTTATTTTAAAGACCCTGTATCTTTTTAAGAATTTCTTTTACGCAAAGGCCTTGTTGAAGACAATAATGAGCAATAATTTATGATTTTGTAGCCAAAGATGAACGATGCTATTCATATTCTTTAAAGTTCTTAAAGAATCTTACAAACTTACTCTGAATCAATATGAATAAAACCGGAATAATCTAGCACGAGTTGTAGAAAAAGTAGCTGCGGACAATGATGCACACAAGAGAATTGCCTTAATTTTGATGCGATATTGTTATTAATTGTTAATGACGTTAAACATGGACAGATTACATACATACATACACTAACAGCTATTCATACCTGTTATTTTGTAACGTAAAATTATTTCTAGGAATTTTTAGCAAAAAGGGAAGTTTCGTAGTTGTCGCCATTTCATGGTCGGGACATAGGCCGACCGGACTTGTGCAAGGAAAGAGTAGACAAAACAGAAGTTGCTCCACAAGAAATAAATTCAATCATTTATTTTAATTTACTCCGTCTTAGAAGCAGGAACGAGTGACAAAAGCGATTGTATTGTTGGTGCTTCTGTCTGTTTATCTTATATATAAAATTCTCGTGTCACAGTTTTCGTTGCCATACTCCTCCGAAACGGCTTGACCGATTTTGATGAAATTTTTTGTGCTTATCCGGTATCTATGAGAATCGGCCAACATCTATTTTTCATCCCCCTAAATGTTAGGAGTAGTCCACCCCTAAATTTTTATTTTCATTTTTTAGACAAAATTTTTAATTTCTATTTTTTTGTGATACACCATTAAAAAATACATACAACCCTAAATTTTCACCCCTCTACGATCAACCCCTATTTTTATTTGTTAATTATAAACTTAAATATTTTTGTCAAGATTTTTAATCTTATTTTGTCATGACTTAGAATAAAAAAAATATATTACTCTTTTAGATTCACAATTAGAACCGGTGGGTGGCGCTGAGATCGGGTTCTGGGATCCTCCTAATCGCCTGGAGCGATTTTGGTGATTTTGTTTTAGTGTGTTCGAGTGGGTACCCGGATGGTTTAGATTCGCAATTAGAACCGGTATGTGGCTCTGGGATCGGGTTCTAGAATTTTATTTTTTAAAGGCAGGACAACGTCTGCCGGGGCCGCTAGTTATTGTATATATGTTACAAACGTTTCTCTCAAAAAATTCTAGGCCAATAAGAATTTTATTTTTTTGCTAATTTGTAAAGTGGGTGTAGTCAACATGACGCTATGATGCGATCCGAAATTTAATTCGACTTCCTATCCCAGTGGAGTAGTCATAGGTGCCGTCGTTACGCAAGTACCACAATCAAATTAATTCGGTTGTAATTTGGCGAACAACGCCGACTTATTGCTTTAGTAAATTAAACGGGTGATAGCCGACGACTTTGTGCCGCTTACGGGTCTTCCTGCCCCCTCCCGCCCCTCGGCTGTTGCCGGGATTACCTACAGTTATTTAGCTCGCCCAAGCTTCAATCCATGGGATTAAACCAGTGTCGTTGTATTCCTATGACGTCAAGACAAGTAAACACCTATGCAATTCCTGGCTGGGTAAATTTCGTGAAAGGAATTTCCGCTATTTACGCTGGTCTGAATATCTATATAATGTGCTTTGTATAATATTTGAAACACAATTTTTAATTGCACCCATTTCTGTGATTTCTCACACGCCTGCAAAACACCTTCACAACAGAGCTAATACTATATTATTATATCATTGCTCCCGTGGTGTGGTAACTGCCATCACCGCCATCAGCGCCACAGTTGCTTTTAAAGTTTCGAATAAATCCTTCTTTGATGGCTCAAATGACAGTGAAATGACCAATATGGTAGAAGTTAGCCTCGTCCACAGGGATGTCAAAGGCCATTTGTTCAATTTGTGTCCATATGAGTGTCAAAAACTAAATAATAAACTGATAACATGTAATTGTGAATTCCCTTTAACGTAATCGAAATTAAAACAATGTTAAGTATAGTGTAGTGAGGAGTAA
The DNA here is from genome assembly GCA_019925095.2 of Dendrolimus kikuchii. Taxonomy (NCBI): domain Eukaryota; kingdom Metazoa; phylum Arthropoda; class Insecta; order Lepidoptera; family Lasiocampidae; genus Dendrolimus; species Dendrolimus kikuchii. The sequence continues at coordinate 14,269,013 of CM034413.1, forward strand.
TAGTTGTTGGTGTGGTTCCGTTGTTTATTTACCGCCCTCCGCCCTTCGGGTCCAATTTGGCCGCGTAACCTAATTTGCTTGGCCCTTACCACTTGTCACTCCATACATTACTAAACGCGCCCATTCTCGCCCTTATCGCCCTTATCGCCGCGAGTCTTTTTCTTCTCATTATACTCTTAATCCACAGGCGAATCATTTATTGAAAGGCGATGCAAACGTCGTGGGTCTTCTACATTCTCGCGAGAAGTCTTAATTAGAGAAACTTTGCAAAAAGCTAGCGAGAACTCCACATTCCCGATTGACGCGCCTTTCTCGCGAGAATCTGGAAGACTTTTTAATGTTTCGTCGGTCGATGACAAACATTCGCAGCGACAGGCGCGCGACTCGCGACGCCCTCTGCCATCGCCTCCGAGGTCTCAAACAAATTTGAAATTTATCACTTTACTTTCGCTCATATTTTTTGTTTTGCGCAAAACTTTCGCCGAATTCATAAGGGGCCCGAGTTCGCACAAATAAGTGGAGGCTAATTCCCCTTCCCTCGTCCCGATACAGTTTCCAAAGACATCGTTCATCACAACTTTGAAACAAATAGCTCCCTTAACGTACTCGCTTCCGGTTTCACTTCAGAATTAATTTTCATTTTCTAAAGACTTCAAATGTTGATATCTAAGTCAATGTGGACAGTCTCCGATAGGCAAATGGTAAAACAAATATTACTTCATACTTCAGGCAACTGAAAGCAATGTATTATGAATTTATTTGAGCAAAATATAAATATATATTTTTTTTAAATATGCTTTTATTTAACCCATAAAATGGGCCAAATTTAATATTATTTGTCGATAATCTGCCAGTTGCCATCAAAATTGCCGCGCCAAAACCGAGAGAATTATATTGTGTCTTTTATTCTAATACAAATTCTATGTAGTTAGAGAGAGAAAGCATCAGTTCAACGTTCGTTTCAATTATCTGTATTTGACTACAAATTTGTGGTGCTTCCCAATTAGCCGTGTGTGACAGTTCGGCAACAAATTTGTTATGGTTCCGACTTAAAAGGTTAAAGAACAAAGTAAACTTTAAATTAAATTGAATCCATCAATTTATTTTATTACACAATTTATATGATACAAAAGCATATCGCGATATTTACTTGTGTAAATAAACAAGAATATCTACAATAACTATGTAAGTTAATTTCGACATAAGTAAATGTATGTGTTTTATAAAATAAGTAAATACTTAAACATAGACGTAAACCTCGCGACAAACTTTTATATCATATAAATTATTTGATGTAATAAATTGATGGATTTGATGTAATTTAAAGTTTTTTTTGAGTTTTAAATAAAAGTTTTTTTTAATATTTTTTTTATTTTTTAGTTATTCGTATTCTTTTCAGCAAATCGATTAATTTGATACCCATATCATATGCGAGCACAAAAAATAATTAATTTGCGATCTTGCGCCGTCCGCCCTATTGGATTTAGAATGATGTCATTTAGCTAACCATGCATTGTCATCCAAACTAAATGTCTATTCAAAATTTCATCTCAATCGTTTGACAATAACTGCTTTGAAATTCAGTTACAAGATTTCACGCGAACATACAAACATTGCAAGTTAAATAAAAGTAAAAAAATACAACACGTTGAGTCGACGATGATTCCCGACGAATAGTGAAATGTATCTAACGGCAGCCGATAATGTAACTAATGATGCATAAACATGTGCAGTGTTATTGTTGTGGCGAGGACGAAGCACACGACACGCCAGCGTCGCAGTTGCATCTTGACTTGCACAATTCGTACAACTTAAAATTAACATTAACACATGTATGGCCAGAGAGAGCGGGTGTTCGAGCCTCTTCATCCGCATGATGCTAACACAATAAGCTCGAATGGGACGAGCCACACAATCATTATGCAAATATGCAGACGACGATACGAACGCGGCCCCGAGTACTGAGGTCATATTGACCCATTGCGAACTTCCATGTTGTGCACAGAAACTGATAGCGCATTTGACCGCACAACGTCCTAATCAAAAGTATAGCGACATAGAAGTAGGCCTTGCGCTGTCACGTGTTAAAGATGTACTTCAGTGATTCACATACATCTTTTGCAACTAGTATTGGAGTGATCGCGCGGACTCCTTGTTGATTTATTCAAGTGGAGTCGGGCGATGGCTGTTCGGCCGTGTACTCCATCGACGCCCGCGGCCGCCATTTGCATATTTTCCCGAGATGTTTATGAGATATTATTCAATGTAGTCGTATCGGAATCAGCTTAAGACCATTCGTCATTACGTCGGATTTACATACATGAAATTCAGTTGGCACCATCACCAGCCGAAACTAATTCGCACATGGCCGGGTCCTACATCTTACTATTCATTCGCTTGCCTGACCATCGATTGGCTTTTGACATTACTCGTATGGAGCTAATGTCAATTTTAACCGATAATAAGGCCATTGGAAGCTCCGTAAGATATAGGAACCGAACATTAATTAATTACAGAGATGTTGTTCTCGTTATTGTGGATCTAAATGGTTGCAGCTTATTTTTTTTTATTTTTTTTTTATTGCGTGAGTTCAGCAGACAGGCAGACGGCCCACTTTATGGAAAGCGGTTACCATCGCCTATGGACATTTGCTACACCGAATGTGCTACAAATGCGCTGCTGCTCTATTAAGGGAGATTGGAACCTCGTCACCAATGCCGGAACACAACACAAGGTTGTTATAGCGGCATACTCTAGACCAGGGGTGGTCGCCATCCAGTCGGGAAAATACCCTACCACCTAGCTGTGGGTTGTTTTGTCGCCTCTTACGACAGGCCGCCCGGCCGCAGGGAATTGTATTCTTTCTCCGTTCCTGCACGGATAACTTATATCACCAAATTGTTCATAATTGTTACGCTGTTATTGTCATAAGTTAGCATACAAGAAAGTCTAACAATGAAATCCTCATTGATACAATTTCGCGCTTGTTATTGAGATAGATCGACTGGCCCTCGGTAAAACCTTCAATATTTTAACTACTCTTCCGCTCCAAAGGTAAAAAGAAGAAACGGATATCGCATACCGTCGATTGAAATGTAGGACAGTACTTCGCTAAACAGTGATTATGTTTATTCGGGGAATGCAACAAATCTAAACTCAGGTAACGCAATACAAACCCTCGAGTAACTGATGACGATAGACATCATAGTTCATATTGTTCGGAAAACATCAGTTCATGTGACTGAAATAAAGTAATAATAGTGTCTAAAAGTAAACAACAATAAATAATATACATTATAGAGCAAGTTTTATATTAAATTCAAAGCAAAAACATTCGGGTACAACGAAATATTTTTTTAAATCGCTTCCGACTCTTGACTTCCCGGTTTCTGATTGAGCTGAAATTTTGCACGTATGTGTATATCGCGTGACAATGCAATAATATGGTACCATGGAGCTGATCTGATGATGGAGTCGGAAGGTGGATATAGGAACTCCTGTACTAAACAAGATAGACCCGTCGTGTTTGGGCTCGTTTCACTTCTCTTGGCTAGCACTCTGCTGCTACATGATATGCAGGATCTCAAAAGCTTGTATTTATAAACCTTTTTAAAAAAGCTTATTTTTACATAACGTTCCATTTTATCATAAGAGTGTATTTAATTCTGTTTTTTTTCAAAGTTTCCACAAAGAAGGGAATTAAATCACTAAAAAATTAAAAATAAATAATAGTTAACAAAAAAAAGCTAAAAAAATACGCTTTTATAGAAAATCCAACTAAAAAATAATTTATTTTTTTTTAATAAATTTGAATTAAAAATAGTGTAAGAAAAAATGATTTTATTGTAAAAAAATGCGTGGTGTGCTTTTCAGGATATTATCAAATTAACCCTTCTAATCATATCTGTTCATAAAATATTTATAACTATTGATACCATGCACCCCACGCTTTTTTTTTTTTTACAATAAAATCATTTTTTTCTTACACTATTTTTAAGATAAATTTATTTTCAATTTTTTTAGTTGTTATTTATGTTGTTATTTATTTTATATACACATGATTAAGCATAACCAAGCCACGTACTCGTCTGCGAGCCGAGCGGATCCAATAACGATGTTCTAGTGCGGACATGTCTTGCGAGCGCACCGCGAGCAGCCCAACCCGCAGCGAGCGCACGGGTGTCGGTTTTTGCCGCGAAAAAGGACGCCTCGCAGATGAGTACGCGGCTTTAGAAGATCGGACGACTGATATGAAATAGAGCAAACACCAGCGAACTACCTATTGAAACAAAACCATAATTTAGGAGGTGTGAATGTGCCCATTCATCAGGTTGATGCAAACGACCCTCCTGAAGCACCCGCGTTGCCCCGGAATTAACAATAACACCGCACCGGGTGATAACGAATAATTCAATAGAATATCATTTGAATACAATCAGCCGGCGGAGGAAGGGACTCTCCTTCGCCAGCTGAAAACACATCGAGCGAAACCATAGGCAGCTGGATTATGGCGGGCGTCGGCCTCGAGCAGAGGGACTATTGTTTCGGCGCGTATCAGAAACACAACACGATGATGGGATCAAGACTCACGCACAAAAGCGCCCGATGTATTGGATTGTCTATTCCCGCTTTCCGCGCTATTCTTGCAGGGGTGACTCCGATTGGTCTTTCCCTTTGTTCAGGGCTATTTACGTTGCCACTCCAGAATGCAACGCAAACAAAAACAAATAGATCGAAATTCAAGTTCCGATGCCGACGTCTCGACGCACCGTAAGCTATTTCAAAGCGACCAAAGAAGTGTGTATTTATGGGAATACTTCTCTATATCGAGGAAAGTGTTGTCAGTTATGTGACCACTCACCGATGTCGAAGCACAGACCACGACACAAAGTAAACACGAGCGTGACAACGCGACTGCACCGATCGCCCTCCGCGACGAGACTGCCGCCCCTTGCGATTTCCAATTTCTCCTCGCCACCCCGTGCGCCCCCTCCCCCGCCGGCTCCCGACTGCGCATCCTCGTCCTCTTGCACGAGTGCCACAGTACAAAGAGGAGATCGACGGCCCGACCGCTCTACTTTCGCGACCACTCCATCGAATATTTCATCCACTAAATCTGGCCGCAATTAAGAGCTCACGGCACACGTGATATCTTCTAATGAATGAACGATTATATTAAATAGGTTCTTCTTGGACAAGTTGACGCTGAATCGACAGAAAAGAGTGTGTGGTATTTACTGTATTTGAGTTCAATTCAATTCCACCTAAGGACGCAACAGGAAGAGATTTCCAAAAATATTCAGACAGAATAGTATTTTCATTTAAAACGTTTGAAATGAAATACCTTGGGTTATTATTTGTAGCTCGTAGAGTAAACAATCACACAAAAGAAGCAGTGCACGATATTCAAATTCAACTACCATTGGAGTGCAAAATACGCGGGAAGATAATGAAAGTATAATAACCGTATTGTTGATGGAGTCGACACTGACCCTTTTCCCGTCAGTAGTGGATGGGCGCGTGATCTCCTGAGATTTGTCCGCGGCGCCCTTTCTCATGCAAATCGCCCTTCGTTATTAATAAGCCACCGAGTGCCGTCGGCTGGATATTGGAAAGCCGCTGACTGCATCGACGCCATGTCGCACAACACTCGTCGTTCTGCCGTCTGCCTTCTGTCGGCACTCGCTATGCTCGTGAGTTTTATTCAGGGCCATCTCAAGCGTATTGAGCGTATCAACAATCAGAATGCTATTTTAATTTAATAGCATTTAATTTTTATATTTCATTTGTTTAACCGACTTCTTTAACAATCCTTAGGCATTCGCGATGTCCGTCCATACGTCTGTGTGTCACAGCCATTTTTCTAAGAATATTGGGCAGATACAGATGAAATTTAACCTACATGTTGATCAGTGGGTTCGTCAACTCTACAAAAATCACGATATGCCTTATATAGTTTTTTTTTTTTTCTTGAAGTCAAACGCTTGTGTTGTTTAGGTCCCTGCGCCTTCGGGTAAAGACAGCCCCGGTTTATTCTTGTGACGAAGTACTTCGGTCGACCCTTACCAGTGGGCGAAGTGAATTTCTAGTCGTTTGGCCGATTGTGGGATCGATTCGCAAATTGGTTGTTTTTGGAAAGGGGCGCGCCGCGGATCGGAACGGCGGTAATAGGGGGCTTCCCGTAAGACTCCAAATCAAATATCCGCGGTTATCGATGGCTTTTATCTGATGGTGTTCGACTCCCCCCGACGCTTGTCTCCAGATATTTCATTCCGATCGATGCAATAAAAGTTTATGCGCTCGGATTGTTTGCACTCCAACTGCTTGCAAATAATTGGAATTCCTCGCCGGAGGGGTATCATCCACCTCGTATTATTAGCATCTAATAAATTCACATCGTGCTTCAGGTTGCCGTTGTTTAACTAGAAATAGAACTATGTAAAATGTGCCCATTTTTTTTTTAAACCGCGAAACCCTCAGACAGTTCGAAGAAAAAGTAGCCATAGTTACTCCTTAAAACATCAGTTACCTGCCGGTGATAGTCCCGTCAAAATCGGTCCAGAAGGGCGAGATAAAGAAATAGTACAAAGATAGGTATTTAAAATGTTGAATTAATGTTTGAAACGGTGGGAAAATGTGCCCTATAACATGTATTGTAAAAATGAGTACTAAAAATTTACCTAAAATATTGCTAATTTGCATAATGGGAAGCTCCTTCAAGTATCGGCACCCGGTACCTACCAGTTTTTCTCCAAGTACCGTATATACTTTAATATGCATTTAGTAAAAACTGTTATTTTGACATTACAAACACACTTCAATTTTATTTATCTGTATAGATTTTTTTTCTTTAACATGGATCGCCTGACGTGTTGTTTAAGAAGTGGACATTGAAAATCAGTGTTATGTCAGACTATACTTCGGCACAACAAAATGCTGAGTGCCAAGCTCATTTCGCAAACTCCGGCATACACTTTTTCTATGGTCCGCATAGCTGTCTGTGTGTTCTGTTGATTCGTGTGTGTGTCGCATTTTGGAAATAAATGTTTTCTTTCTTGCTTCTTAAGTATAATCTTTAGTCATATCATTAGCACCTTTTTTTTACCGACTTCAAAAAAAAGGAGGAGGTTGTAAATTCGTTGTTTTTTTTTTTTTTATGGCAGGAGATCAGCAGACAGGCAGACGGCCCACTTGATGGAAAGCGGTTACCATCGCCTATGGACATTTGCAACATTAAAGTTGCTACAAATGCGCTGCTGCTCTCTTAAGGGAGACTGGAACCTGGTCACTAATGAAAGAATTTTTCAAATCAGGCCAGTAGTTCCTGAGATTAGCGCGCTCAAACAAACAAACTCTAGCTTTATAATATATTAGTATAAGATAAGATATAAAGCTGAATAGTTTGTTTGCTGGTTTGTTTGATCGAGGAAGGCTATAGGCGATATATCATCACGCTAAGACCAATAGGAGCCAATGAATGTCTTTTTTTTTTTTTTTTTTTTTTTTTTTCACTCATAGTGTGTTTTATTTATTTATTTGTCGGCAGTGGTGGTGTGGGGACATCGCGGCATTCCCTATGTTCGGGCTCGCTTCGGGCGCGGCGGGGCTGCCCTTCCAGGAGCTGTTCCTGGGGCACCTCCAGCACAGGCTGTCCGCGCTGAGCACGCTGGGCGACCTGCTGCAGATCGGGCTCAACGACACCGCGTCGGCGGCGGACGCGCGTCAGTATACAAGTGTTCCGAATAGCTCCTTTCATTTTCACTATAGATTATATTTTCGAAACTAAACAAAGGATTTATAATTTAAAATAAAACACGTAACAACAGAGCGGCAGCAGAACAAAGCCTATATTATAGAACTGTCGTCATATAGGTAGGATCAAATATTTTAAATGTATGTATGAAATAAGTCGACTCATGCTAATTTCAAAACGTGTAACGCCATCTAGTTACTTCTGAACACAACTAATCAGTAGCACGAAATCAAAATTATAGTTATCTTATGAATCAGACGTTGTGATCGAACAACAAGTGGCCGTGTACGAGTCGGACTCATGCACGCCAGGTTCCTCCACAAATTCGTATGTATTGTGGTCTTATTCAATTTTGTTTTATGTTCCAGTGGGATGAGCCTACGAACGAAGTCCCTCCCGACGGAAAAGTCAATCACAATGTACCATGAAATGAATAACCGTAATTAAGTAATAAAGAACTTCAATATATATATACATTTTTTTTTTTTTTTACGTCTACAGTACGACAACACGTCGTCTTATTTTGTACCCTTCTCCCAAGCGGACAAGTCTAGCTCGCACGGCGAAGGAGCCATGGGCCTATTATAATAGTAGTGCGTTATCCCGTCCAAAAGTTACATACACAATTATAAAACAGTGGTGATGTACAAAGGCGAGCTTAACCCTAAAAGAGTTTTCTTCCAGCAAACCTATGAGTCTAGCGAGAAGGGGTGAAGCAAAAGGCAGGGTTGTGTACGCAAAAGATATTTTACGTTATAACGTATAATATAAATAAATTAACAAAAATAAATTATATACAAGATACTCATAAGATATATACATATATACATACATATATAGTGTAAAATACAGACATATAAGGATAATTTAGCATAGATAGTGTTCTTTGACTTTTTTTTTGAAACTGCTCCCCGTTGGCTATCTCGGATCGTATGTTGCAGGGCGTTCCATAATCTAACTGCGTGGACGGAGAAAGAACCACTATAACATGCCGAAGAGTGTGTGGGTGCCTTGAGAAGAAGGGATTTAGAAGTTCTACAATGTTTGTCAGAAGGAACAAGAAATTCAAAACGTTGACGAAGATAGGAAGGAGAAATGGGGTTATGTAAGATTTTATACAAAAATGTAACTACGTGAAGGTCGCGACGAAGACGAATTGGCAGCCACTTAAGTTGCGATCTAAATGCAGAAACATGATCGAACTTTCGCAGACCAAAAATGAAGCAAATACACAAATTTTTAAGACGTTCGAGTTTATTTAGAAGTTCTTCAGACGTCCCACAATATTTAACATGTAGTGACTACCAATAATCAATGCCTGAGATTTAGATGGATTTACAAGAAGACCAAAATTGTTTGCCCATATACTGATATTGTATAGATCTTTATTAATTTTAATTATAGCATTGTGTATGTCATTTGCTTTGAAATGGTGATAAAGTTGCAGATCATCAGCGTATAGATGACAATGAGAAGAAATTAATTGAGTAATAGAGTCAATGAAGACAGAGAATAGAAGTGGAGAAAGAACTCCACCTTGCGGCACGCCTGCAGTAATGTCGCACCATTCAGAGAAGGTCTCATCCGACCGGACACACTGCACGCGACCAGACAAATACGAATTGAACCAAGAAATGACAGGGGGGGAGATGTTGAGAGAAGATAGAATAGAAAGAAGAATATCGAAATTGACAGAATTGAATGCACTGCTGAAATCTAAAAGTACCAATATAGTGAGGCACTTATCGTCTATGGCACAACGGATATCATCAGATACTTTTATTAGTGCACTAACTGTACTGTGTCCAGAACGAAACCCTGATTGATGCGGACTCAGCAGTTGGTAATGAGTGAGAAAGTAAGAAAGTTGTTTATGAACAATATTTTCTAAAATTTTAGATAAAACTGGTAAAATCGAAATCGGACGAAAATGTGAAGGATGTGTAGGATTACTGATTTTAGGAAGAGGCAGCACATAAGCTTTTTTCCAGGATGAGGGAAAGGAGCTCGAGGATAACGAATGGTTCAGGATATGGGTTATTAAAGGAACTAACTCGGAAGAGAGTAGCTGAATCATTTGAACATGAATACCATCTGCACCTGCAGCTTTGGTGGAAATGGATTGTAGAATAAGAATGACTTCTTTCACAGTAACTTCTTTGAATACAAAAGATGGACAAGAAGGTATGGCAAGGTTAGACAGTCTTTCTACAGTGGAATGCTTAAGTTGATCGCTTAGAGAAATCGGCGATTTAGAAAAGTGCGCATTGAGAGCATTTATATCGAAAGAGATATTATTATCAGAAGGAGATTTGCCCAATCCAAGGGTATTTAGAAATTTCCACATATTAGAAGAAGATTTGGAAAATTTGATGTATGTAGGATCTCTTAGCATCTCTGCACAGCTTAGTGCAACGATTACGAAGTTTTTTTTTTTTTTTTTTTTTTTTTTTTTTTTTTTTTTTTTTTTAATTGGTGCGGCCAAAGATTTAACCTATTCTGGAGGCACGCGCCAAGCAGCGTCGTGAGGTACGGAAGAAGAACTCTGCGACCACACAAGTTACGACGCACCCTAACGCACAAGTGTATTATTATTATTTATATTATATGTATTACACACAGATGGCGCTATCAGAAATTAAAACACGATATAGTTGAATAATCGTAGTTGCTTAAGACAGACCTACCATGGTCGGAAACGGGTTGGGTTGGGTTGGGTTGGGTTGGGTTGGGTTGGGTTGGGTTGGGTTGGGTTGGGTTGGGTTGGGTTGGGTTGGGTTAGGTTAGGTTTTTTTTTTTTTTTTTTTTTTTTTTTTCAGCTGCTTTAGCCCGGGCGAACAAGATATACCCGAGTCATGTACTACTTATTTTTTACCATTTTATATATATATACTATATTCAGGTGGATTTGTGGGATTTGGATGGGAGTTGGTGCTAGTTGGCTTATATTGGCCAACATATTATATACTACATATACTACTTACTAAATATTTCTTTACTAATATATATATACTACTTACATATACGTGAGCAACCGCGTTGCCTCTCCCAAGTCAAGACCCCCAACTCGATTTGTGTTTGAGTTGGTTGTCTTGGCTCGGGGGAGATGATCAGCGACTCACCTATATGGTTCCCTATTTCTAGCTAATACTTTGTTATATACTGCTTATACATACTTATATACTTTTTATATACTTATGTGGATATTAGGATGTTGGTTTATATTGGAAGTTGGTTGGGTTAGGTTGGGAGTTTTTGGATATATATTTTTATTTATTTATTTCATTTCTCTTATACCTATTACATTTGTTCTTATATTTAAGTATTACATTTTTATTCTTATTACTAAATTTTTACATGTTATACCTTTCATAATATTTCTGTTTTGTTTACTTATATGTTTAATGTTACATGTTTGTCTTATTTAAAAGTAGTACCACTCTTATTTACATTAATTGTTGTTATTTACTCTTAAAGGTCGCACAGTATTAATCTAGTACATTCCCTAATAGTAGGTAACCTAAAGTTTTTTATTACATATATTTACTATTTATTACTTGTTTACATTATATATATTTATTTTACGTAATTGCTGACGCTGTATGTAAATATACTGTAGTATATTTCTGCAGTGTCACATCATATACACTAGTTTTTTACTATTAGTCTATTGCTGGTTAATATATATTGTGTTGCATTCCTACGTTTTAATTTGTAAATACTTTTATTTGTTCTAGGTACCACTATCCCCCGGTGCCTGCAGTGTGGTGAGTTGTTATTTATTTGTTTTTCCAGTTTCTAGCTGTTCCGTGTATCTGTGTGTGTTGCGGAGATGGATTTGTGCTGATTGTGTTTTGCTTGTGTATGTGTTTATTTCAAATTTACAACTTTTACATTAAAAGTTGCTCATTTTCTTGTTGCTGTGTTTGTGGTGCTTGTGTGTTGTTAGTGTTTATGCTTATGTGTTATGCTTGTCCGTGTTAGCGCATGTGTAGTTTTGCTTTATGTGTGTTGTGTTTCTCCACTGCAGGTTCCCAAGGCCCTTCTTGAAGCAAAGGTCGCTAATTCTTCTTGGTGTGGTCCCCACACCAGCTGTTGTCCTAGTGCTAGAAGTGGGTACCAGTTCCACGCACGATAGCGGAACCGTAGGCCGTACCTTGCTGACTGGCCTGTTGTTGCTTTACTGACACCAGTGTCTAAATCCATTTTTCTGCAGCAAGGTACGACTTCCGGTCCATTACTATTGTGTTGTCCTTGGTATCCCTTCTAGCAGTAGGCTACGGTTGCGCGCACTATCGCGTCCCACCTTGCTCTTACGGGACACGCCTCGCTAAAGGCATTATGGTCCGCTTCTGCCTTTTTCTCACGTACGCAGTTTTTGCACTTTGGTGGTGCGCCCACCGTATACTCCTCGCATTCGTTGCGAGTATGAGGTCCACCACAGTGACTACACATCACCTGGGTCTCCGTACACAGCTTCTTGCCGTGTCCGAAGCCCAGGCAGATGGTGCATTGTGTCAATGGCGACCTATCCGTCACCTGCAGAGTTTGCAGGTCGATTCTTACAATGCCTGCCTCAGTCAGTCTCCTCCAGATGGGCGGCGTCACCTTTAGGACCACTTTGTGTGTGTTCGGGTTTCTTCCACGTATCTTGTACGCAATCTCCATCCCTTCGTCGACACCCTCAAGGCCCTCAAAAACCAGTTTATTCTGGTTCTTAAGGGCCCTGAAGAAGTCTTCGTCGGTATGGATCCTGAGTACCCCCGTTACCATTACCATAGGTTGTTTATTGGCAATGTCCTCTGCTGTTAGGTCCTCTCTCTCGTTTCTCAGTTTGCATTTCAGCTTCTCCCTTTCCTCTGCCGTCCTGCAGCTGATGATGACCCGCCCATCTCTGGCCTTTCTTACTCGCTCAACCTCCACCCCCCCCTCCTTGGCGTTTAGCGCCGTCCGTATCTCCCTGAGGGTTTCATCGGCTGTGCTGTCTTCTTTTTTACTGGTTATGGCTACGGAGTGTAGCGTACGGTAGACCAGCGGCTTACCCGCCGGCCTTGCCGCCGCTACACTCGCGTAGCTCATTTTTGGAGTGCTTTCCTTGCTCGATTCAGACCCGTACTTCTGAATAACCTGCTCTAGGTTATTCATTCTCTCCAGGCTTTTCTGTATGAGCGCAGTCTGCTCCTCTATTTTGCCCATTATCTTCGACTGACCTTCTTCCATTTTTCTGATTTTTTCTTCCTCTTCTGTGCTTCTTCCCCGGTCCGGTTCCTGCATTTGAGCTTCTGTCTGCACTTCTTTGCAGCTGCTTTCTCGTTCGCCCGGGCCTCCCCTATTTTTCACCAAAGCTCTGCCCAACTCCTCCTCTGTTTCCTTGTACAAGGCGTACAACCTCTCCACCGCTGTTTGCACGCCTTGTTTGATCTCCGTTTTCAAGTTTCGAGAGTCGTTAAGGTGGAGTTTGGCCATGGTGATACAGTTTTTCGCCTCTGTCTCTCTGCTTGTCTCTTTCCCTCCTTTCGGTGGTGTCTTTGTGAAGGTCTTATTCACAACCCTTGCAGTAGGAGGGGAGAAAGTCAGGGTCACCTTCTTTCTTAACTGGGTTCCTATACTTAGGGGGCTCTTATTTATGTTGACTTCCAGTCTTGCTTCTTCTTTTGCGGGAGGGGATTCCGCCACCGTCTCTTCCACGTCATCTGTCACTGGGGACCAGTCCCTGTTGATCTGGTTCCTAATCCTCTCCCTTCTCACCGTGTCGGGTCCCACGACGGGGATTAACCCCGGAGGTAGTGGTACCTTTTCCGGCGGCGTCAAAACTACCTTCGCTGGTGCGCGGGGTCTTATTGGTGTTCTATGCATCTTCCCAGTGAAAGGAGATCACTAGTTCACTGGGAAGGTAACTTACTTTCTATCTATACTATTCGCCTGGCGCAATAACACCAGGTGAAAGGTCAATTAATAAGAGATAAGCAATATATATTGAACCAGTCAAATATCTAATATAAGGTCAATTAAAACAAAATGCAACTTTGTTGCGGTCAACTTAACTAAAATATTTTTATTTATTTACAGGAGGCGTCGGCGCGCCAGCTACTATACACTAGGTAAGTACTGTCCTATATCTATTTATTATGTGTACAATTTCTAATTTTCTTTTTTGTTGCAGGTCTGGTGGAGCGGAGAGGAGAGGAGCAGGGAGCGTTCCAACAGTGCCAACGGGTCCGCCGCGTCGCGAGGAGCACGATGACACCAAGAACGAGGAAATTGGAACACAGGTAAGTAAAATAGGAAGGTTTGAAAAATAGGGGTGGGGATAGAGGGGTGGGGGGGATGTAGGATGGTAGGTCTCGTCGAGCCGAGTTGTCCAACCCCAAGCACGCCCCACCTATCTGCCTTATTGAGGGAGCAGTGGTGTCCGAAGTTTTACCGAAATAAAACTTCCCAAACTTCGACCCTTCACTGCTCACGCAATATTGCAGCCAGACGACCGTGCTTGGGCTTATTCTTCTCGCCTCCACGAGCTCTATCGGATGGGGGGTAAAAATGGGGGGGTTGATCATGCAACTCCGATTTGATCCTGAAGGGATCTAATCGGTAACTAGAGTCCTGGGTGTCTCCCTAGTGGAAACCCGGTCTTCCTAAGCCTAATAGGGCCCGAGATATAGGCCTTACAAAAATTTCAAGATGGCGGCCGACTGAACTTTGACACTCTCTATCTTGGGGGTTTTTGGTCATAAGCTACCCAAGATTGGGCTTGTACAATTTCCCCAAGTGAGATCTAAGTCCCTACGTGCACAGAATTTTGTAAAAATTTTTGTCAATTTTTTAGGCTCATACGACAGAATAGCCCTAAAGAATCACCCTAGTCGAAATCCCAGTCCCGTACGCCCAATAGTTACGGAACTATCGGGGTTTGAAGATTTTCCAATATGGCGGACAACTGTCAGATTTCGGCGAGAAACTGCTGTAACTCGGCCAAAAATCGTCACAGCGCCGCCGGACTTCGACTAGGGTTAGACCCCTTACCTACCCTACCCGTTTCCGGGGGGGGTTCACGTCAAAAATTTTTTGCCGTTTTTATCTCCGGACACTGTCCGCTAAGTCAAGCACTCCGTCCCAGTCAAAACCGCGTCAAAATCGGAGCAGTATATCCGGAGATATCGGCAAAACAAAAAATCCAAAATGGCGGCGGCCCTTAGCCAAAATCCAGTAAACACCTGGTTCTCAGGCCTGGTTTGGGCTAGGACAGCCGAGTTTGGGGTCAGGACGTAGGTCTTGAGGAGACCTATCCAATGCTATATCTATCCTAATTGTAACTATTATATTTATTTATATATTTACAAAAAACTGTTCGAAAGTCAATATCTCCGAAAGTATTGGAGATAAAAATACCGAAAAATATCCGAAATGTCCGCTAATGGGTGCTCTAATTTATAATTATTTTTAATAAATTTGCCCTAATAATAAAAAAATTTTTAACTTAGTAAATTTTGAAAAATCTAGTTTTTTGAAAAATTTTCGGATTTTTTCTATTGTAACCCTATGGGATTTGGGTGCGGCTAGGTAGAGCTTCTTAGCGCGCACAAACTGGTAGTCTCAAATCCCGCGCGCCTCCAATAATTTCGGAGATATAGGGGGTCAAAGTTTAATATTCTAATTAAAAATAACTTAAAACTACTTATCATAAAATTCTGCTGGAACCGGTTTTGCGCCGTCCTCCAGATGGTCTTCAATCCTCCCTAACCTCAAGTCGATTGCTCCAGTAGTTCCGGAGCAATTTTGAGGTTAGGAAGTTGTTTTTTTGATCCTGGCAGCTCCGGGTTTCATCCGATTCCCAAGAGTGGGGTGTCGGACGACGCGTCTCGGCAGGCTCTTGCTGGCTACCGTGGCCGAATTTTAAGTCCTGAAGGGATTTTTCGACTTGTGGCCGAAAAACAAAAAAGTTCGAAATTTTTACCCACTTTTTAATTTTTTACACAAAAACTATCCAAAATCCTAAGGTCGTTTCTGGCCAATATGTCTTAGTTTTCGACGCTCTATCCACTAGTAATTTTGAATTTAGAATAAGTCCAAAAACGGCCAACTTGGGTCCACGTTTTTCCACTTTTTACACTCTAACTTTTTGGGTCGAGTTGGGAAACTGGTTTTTATATTTTTGGGGGATGGGGGCAATAGGGCCCCACAAAAGCCGCCCTTAAAAATCGGGTGTCACCGATTTGGTTTCGGAGATATGAATTTTTAAAATTTTGAATTTTGATTTTTTCCGAATAACTTTTTTGTCCGAATAGGTATGGATTTACTTTTTGCACAGGCACCTGCGCCTCACTTTCCCGCACAAAATGACACTATGCACAACACTGTAGCTATCAAAAAACCTATTATTTTGAATTTTTTCCCGAGGAGCTCTGAGAAAATCGACCGTTTCCGAGCGCGAACATTCATTTCAACGGAAAGCCGTACCACGATGCGCACTGGGAGTTCACGGCACTACCTTAACCGGAGTGACGTAGGGAGTCAATTCGTGGCGTTTTCCGTGTCCATGAGTTGATATAACTTACCCGGGGAAGCCCGGGCCCGGACAACCGTGCCAGGAGTTGAAGATTCATTGCACGGACACGGAACGTGGTGGAGTAATTCGACTTACCTTTTCTGAGCGGCTAGTTGGCACAGTGGAACGTGCATTAGCTAGTCGATCATGATTGTTAAGCGTCGCTTGGTGCGGTCAGTACTTGGATGGGTGTGCAAACATTCATTTCAACGGAAAGCCGTACCACGATGCGCACTGGGAGTTCACGGCACTACCTTAACCGGAGTGACGTAGGGAGTCAATTCGTGGCGTTTTCCGTGTCCATGAGTTGATATAACTTACCCGGGGAAGCCCGGGCCCGGACAACCGTGCCAGGAGTTGAAGATTCATTGCACGGACACGGAACGTGGTGGAGTAATTCGACTTACCTTTTGAGCGGCTAGTTGGCACAGTGGAACGTGCATTAGCTAGTCGATCATGATTGTTAAGCGTCGCTTGGTGCGGTCAGTACTTGGATGGGTGTGCAAACATTTCATTCAACGGAAAGCCGTACCACGATGCGCACTGGGAGTCAACGGCACTACCTTAACCGGAGTGACGTAGGGAGTCAATTCGTGGCGTTTTCCGTGTCCATGAGTTGATATAACTTACCCGGGGAAGCCCGGGCCCGGACAACCGTGCCAGGAGTTGAAGATTCATTGCACGGACACGGAACGTGGTGGAGTAATTCGACTTACCTTTTAAGAGCGGCTAGTTGGCACAGTGGAACGTGCATTAGCTAGTCGATCATGATTGTTAAGCGTCGCTTGGTGCGGTCAGTACTTGGATGGGTGTGCAAACATTCATTTCAACGGAAAGCCGTACCACGATGCGCACTGGGAGTTCACGGCACTACCTTAACCGGAGTGACGTAGGGAGTCAATTCGTGGCGTTTTCCGTGTCCATGAGTTGATATAACTTACCCGGGGAAGCCCGGGCCCGGACAACCGTGCCAGGAGTTGAAGATTCATTGCACGGACACGGAACGTGGTGGAGTAATTCGACTTACCTTTTTGAGCGGCTAGTTGGCACAGTGGAACGTGCATTAGCTAGTCGATCATGATTGTTAAGCGTCGCTTGGTGCGGTCAGTACTTGGATGGGTGTGCAAACATTTCATTCAACGGAAAGCCGTACCACGATGCGCACTGGGAGTCAACGGCACTACCTTAACCGGAGTGACGTAGGGAGTCAATTCGTGGCGTTTTCCGTGTCCATGAGTTGATATAACTTACCCGGGGAAGCCCGGGCCCGGACAACCGTGCCAGGAGTTGAAGATTCATTGCACGGGCACGGAACGTGGTGGAGTAATTCGACTTACCTTTAGAGCGGCTAGTTGGCACAGTGGAACGTGCATTAGCTAGTCGATCATGATTGTTAAGCGTCGCTTGGTGCGGTCAGTACTTGGATGGGTGTGCAAACATTCATTTCAACGGAAAGCCGTACTACGATGCGCACTGGGAGTTCACGGCACTACCTTAACCGGGGTGACGTAGGGAGTCAATTCGTGGCGTTTTCCGTGTCCATGAGTTGATATAACTTACCCGGGGAAGCCCGGGCCCGGACAACCGTGCCAGGAGTTGAAGCCTCATTGCACGGGCACGGAACGTGGTGGAGTAATTCGACTTACCTTTTAAAAAAGAGCGGCTAGTTGGCACAGTGGAACGTGCATTAGCTAGTCGATCATGATTGTTAAGCGTCGCTTGGTGCGGTCAGTACTTGGATGGGTGTGCAAACATTTCATTCAACGGAAAGCCGTACCACGATGCGCACTGGGAGTCAACGGCACTACCTTAACCGGAGTGACGTAGGGAGTCAATTCGTGGCGTTTTCCGTGTCCATGAGTTGATATAACTTACCCGGGGAAGCCCGGGCCCGGACAACCGTGCCAGGAGTTGAAGATTCATTGCACGGACACGGAACGTGGTGGAGTAATTCGACTTACCTTTTGAGCGGCTAGTTGGCACAGTGGAACGTGCATTAGCTAGTCGATCATGATTGTTAAGCGTCGCTTGGTGCGGTCAGTACTTGGATGGGTGTGCAAACATTCATTTCAACGGAAAGCCGTACCACGATGCGCACTGGGAGTTCACGGCACTACCTTAACCGGAGTGACGTAGGGAGTCAATTCGTGGCGTTTTCCGTGTCCATGAGTTGATATAACTTACCCGGGGAAGCCCGGGCCCGGACAACCGTGCCAGGAGTTGAAGATTCATTGCACGGACACGGAACGTGGTGGAGTAATTCGACTTACCTTTTGATACAGAGTACACACGCTGGTAGTGGGCACAGTGGAACGTGCAATATTGAGTCGATCATAAATGTTAAGCGTCGCTTGGTGCGGTCAGTACTTGGATGGGTGTGCAAACATTCATTCGACGGAAAGCCGTGCCACGATGCGCACTGGGAGTCAACGGCACTACCTTAACCGGAGTGACGTAGGGAGTCAATTCGTGGCGTTTTCCGTGTCCATGAGTTGATATAACTTACCCGGGGAAGCCCGGGCCCGGACAACCGTGCCAGGAGTTGAAGATTCATTGCACGGACACGGAACGTGGTGGAGTAATTCGACTTACTTTCTATCTATTTATATATATATATTCTACTATAGGTAGGAATTTGGATTGGGTTGGTAATGGTTGGTTTGGGTTGGATGTTGTTGGTTTTATATTTACATATACTAAATATATTACATATGGATTATTATTACTAATATATACTAAATATCTTTATATATGAGAGCATCCGCGTTGCCTCCCCTAGGTCAAGACCCCCAACTCGGTTTGTGTTTGAGCTGTTTGTCTTGGCCCAGGGGAGATGATCGGAGACTTACATATATACTTCCCTATCTTGCCTATTGGGTATTTTAATATACTTACTTATATATCTACATATATATTTAGGATGGTTGGGGGTATAGGATATCTTATATTTCTTTATTGCTTTTAAGTAACTTAATTCTATTACATCTGGTGTCTTAACTATTACATCTGTTCATTTATACATATTTATATATTTATATAAAAAGATTTTACAATTTTTATAGCCTAATATTTTATTTATATTTGTATATATATATCTTTATATGTAATTTTTATAACAATTTTGTTTCCAGTTTAATTTTAACTATTATATGACATGTTTATTTCAAACAAATAGTATGAGCTTTTCTCATTTTTTATTATTATTTACAGGGTTTCTATTTCTAACTTTAGAGGATTTCTTCCTTCAACTTCCAGCAGATTTTTCCTTTACATATTTTACATATTTATTTGTTTTACAGACTTACTTATATTTAGACGCTAATGAATTATATATTCAAATATATATTCGCAGTGTCTTATTTTACACTTGTTTTATTACTATTTTTGTTGTGCTTATTCTATTTTGCCGATTCAACATTTATTGCTTTATCTTGCTTTCAACTTTTACAGGTCGTCTGCTACCGGGTACCTACTACTTCTTTGCCCCATGGGAGTAAGCCGCCGGGTCTACTCGAGACCAACATGCGTCGTGGGATCTATGTACAAGGTGAGTGTGTTGTTTTTTATTATTATGTATAGAGTTGCATGTATAGGAAGAAGTGATTGCTTGTGTGTCAACGATTGTGTGCATGTGTGTGTGTGTGTGTGCGAGTGTGTCTGTGTGCGCGTGTGTGTGTATATATGTGTGTGTGTGTGTGTGTATGTGTCTGTGTGTATATGTGTGTGTGTATGTGTGTGTGTGTGTGTGTGTGTGTGTGTGTGTGTGTGTGTGTGTGTGTGTGTGTGTGTGCGCGTGTGTGTGTGTGTGTATGATGTGTGTTTGTATATGTACACTGGTGTGTTTAAGTTTATGCTTATTGTAATTCTATTGTTGTGTGTTGTGCGTGTGTATGTTTTACTGAGAACAGCAATTTTTGACACCAAAAGTTACTTGTTTCTCTTGTGCCTGTGTGTGTTTCGCGTTCTTGTTATATTGTCTGTCTGTTTTGTGTTTTTGTGTTGTGATGGATAGTGTTACCCTGTGTGTGTTTTGTTGTTGTTCGGATACCCGGTTCCGTCTTCCAAAATACTTCGCCGCTAAGTGTCCCTCTTTTATGTACTCGCCGCCTATTGTTAGATACGTATCTGCAGGTTCCACGCACGATAGCGGGGTCGTAGGCCATGCATTGTTGCCTGGTAATAGTCCAAATGCTGCCAGTGTCGTAGTTGTAGTTTCACAGCAAGGCACGGCTTCCGACCCATTACTATTGTGTTGTCCCCTGCAGCGCATCTAACAGTAGGCGACGGTTGCACGCACTATCTTGTCCCAGCGTGCCCTCACTGGGCACGCCGCACTAAATGCGTTATGTTCCGCATTGTCCCTCTTCTCGCGGGTGCAATTTTTACAGACTGGTTGCGTGCCGACTGCGTACTCCTCGCATTCGGCACGCGTGTGAGGGCCTCCGCAATGACTGCACATAACCTGGGTCTCCCGGCACAGCTTTCTGCCGTGCCCGAAGCCCAGGCATGTCGTACATTGGGTCAGCGGCGACCTATCTGTGACCTGCAATGTTTGCAGGTCTATCCTTACTGTCCCTTCGTCGGTTAGCCTCTTCCATAAGGCCGGTGCTACTCGAAGTATCACCTTGTGGGTGTTCGGGTTTTTACCTCTTATCTTATACGCGACTTCCATACATTCGTCGCCCTCTTCCAGCCCCCCAAATACCAGAGGATTCTGGTTTCTGAGGGCCCGGAACAGGTCGTCGTCTGTATGGACCCTTAGGACGCCGGTTATCATCACTAACGGTTTTTTGTTAATGATGTCCTCTGCTGTTAGCGCTGCCTTTTTCTGCTTAAGCCTTTGCTTAAGCCTCTCTCGGTCTTCTACCGTTCTGCAGCTTACTATTACCCGTCCATCCCTGGCCTTCCGGACTCGCTCCACGTCCACCCCCCCGTCTTTGGCGTTCAACGCCTCCCTGAGATCTTTGAGGGTGTCGTCTCCGGAGCGGTTCTCCTGGGTGTTGGTTATCGCTATCGAGTGCAGCGTCCTATAAGTCGGCGGCTTAGCCCCCGCTTTTTTGGCCGCTACACTCGCGTAGCTCGCCTTCTGGATGCCAGCCTCGCTCATGCCTGCACTGGTCTTTTCAATAACTTGTTTCAAGTTATTGATTTCCTCCATGCTCTTCCGGATGAGCGAGGCATGCTCCTCCAACTTACCCACCAGAATATCCTTTTCCTTCTCCTTATCTTCCTGTCTCTCCTCCTGTACGAAACCCTGTGGGGGAAACTGCGTCTGCATATCCCTCACAATGCGCTCGCCCAGGGCCTTCCCCACTTTTGCCTCATAGGCCTCCCCAAGCTCCGCATCAGCTTGCTTCAGCAGGACGTACATTCGACCCACCGCGTACTGTACGCCCTGCTTTATCTCAGTTTTGAGATTCCTTGAATTGCCTATATGCTCATTGAATTTATCTAGGCATTCTTTGGCTTCCAGCATTCTCTCCTCACGCAGCGTCACTTTCTCTGTAGCCTTGGGTGACTTTTGTTTGGTGAAGGTGTTGTTCGTTCCTGCTTTGCTGGGGCCTGAGACTGGTTGCGTAGCCTTTGTGGGGGGCGGGGAGAATTTCAAGGAAATTCCCTTTTTCTTCGTCTTTTCCTTGGGAGGGCTGTAATGGGTAGGTGTGGATGGCTTAAGTGGTGGCATGCCCTTTAATGCCCTTCTTCTGTTTATTTCAACAAAACTCTGGGCTTCCCTCACCTTACGCTCAGCGTATGTTGTGTATGGTGGAAGTAGTTGTGGAGATGGAGAGGTGTCGATCCCTAGGTATTCCCTCATCTCCCTCCTTTCCTTCAGGAGTTCCTGCCTAGGGCTGCCCTCTTCCCCTTGCTCCGTCATCTCATCCTGCTTCCGCTGAATCTCCTCCCAAGTAGGATAGCGATTCCACTCCTCTTCCTCCTCTTCCGAATCTACTGTCACTACCCTTTCTTCCCTCTTCTTTGCCGGTTTCGATGGTGTTCGAAACATTTTGCCGCTAAAGGTGGTTTATTCCTTGATTCCTAAAACTACAAGTGGGTCCTACTCTAATCGCCTGGCGCAATAGCACACAGTCGAGGGGTCAATTTATAAAAATAAAGTAAAGTATAAGCAATATATATTGAACCGGTCAAATTCTTTATTAATACAAAATTATTTACGGGTAATCCCGTAACGTGTCAACGTCAAATACACCTTATACAATTTTATACAACTAATCTGCTTTTTGTTTACAGGTATACACCTGGGTCAGTGTCAACTCCACACAGGGAAGTCAGAAAATAAAATAGCAGATAAGTATATATCGTCTAAACTTAAATCCTACTTACGTACTAACTAATCGCTATAACTTACACTAATTGTTCGCTCGAATCACTATTTACACTAATTTTTGTTTTTTTTGTTTCAGGTCCAGGGGAGGAGCGGGATGGCGCCGGGAGCCGGGAGGTGGACAGATGGATGCGTCGCGTCACAACGAGTTCAACGACCCCTCGCACGCCGGGATTGGTCAAGAGGACAAGGATTTACAGGTAAGTGAAAAATGGGGGGGGAGATAGGGGGGAGGGGGACAGACAAGTCGATAGATCTCGTCGTCCCGAGTTGGATGATACCAAACTCGACTATGTTAGCTTTGAAATTGGCTGAGAAACAGGCTGCGAAGTTTTGTCCCTAAAAAACCGGATGAAACTTCGCAACTTTCAAATCGTTGCTTCTCACTCAATATCACTGCTAGAGACTCGAGCTTGGGCTCAAACCTCTCGCCCCGGTGAGATCTATCGATTGACGTGAAAAAAGAGACTGAAATTTTCAAAAAAAAATTTTAGGCCTAAAACTGGGTTCAGCGGGTACTACTGGAGCAGAGGATACCTCCTGTGGAAGCCCGAGCTTCCTCAGATAGATATTGGCCGAGTTATACGAAATTTAAAATTTTCAAAATGGCCGCCGGGAAAGTTTGTACTCCAATATCTCTGCTTCCAGAAGGCCTACTGCGCCCGTGTTTGGGTTCTATATGGTGCCCCTGGTCTGATCTAGGTCCTAATACTAATATTTCAATGTCAAAATTTTTTATTGATTTTTTAATGTACAATTGTAGTTTAAGATCTGGCATCAACTCCTGTCCAAACCCCGATTCTCTAGGATAAATATCTACTGAGAAAAACCACTTAGAAAATTTTCAAGATGGCGGCCGTAGTTTTTTAACCTTAAAAAACTCAGCCGTTATTTGTCCAAAACTAGTCGAGCTTGGGTTCTCCTGGATGGCCCTGAGAAGATCTATCCAGGCAGATTTTAAAATCCGGTCCAAAAAACGTGGTCCGGATTTTCGTCGGAACCGATGCTCTAAGTGGTGCTTATAACTACTATTGTTACCCCGATTTTCTAGGCCCAATACTTCCCGAGAAAAATCGGTTTAAAATTTTCCAAGATGGCGGTCGGAAAACTAAAAGTTTAGTTTTCTCGGGTCCTATTGAACCTAGTCCAGTCGAGTTTGGGTTCTACGTGTAGGGAATCTTGTCGCGCATTTGATAGTGAACCTAGTTTTTAATTTTTGACTATATTTACAAATTAATTCCCAAAAAATGATAAAAAATTCAATATTTCAAAAAATATTGAACCTAAAAATCCGAAAAAATATAAAAGCACTGTCAGATTTCCTGCTCTTTCGAACCCAATAATAAAACACTATGACCTTAATATTAAAATTTTAAAAAGAACAATTAAAACCAGAAAATCAGTTTTTTGGACCTACTGTAAAAAATTTAAAGGTGCGAAATTAATTAAAAATAGGTAAAAGATAGACCCAATGATACTACACAGGGCGGCGTTCTTAAAGTCCGCGCGCCTCGTATACTGGCTAAGATTTTGAATTTTGAAAGAAAATCCTTTTAATTGAATTTATTACAAAAGTATTGATCTTAAAAATCTAATGCTTACTGTTATCTAATCTGGAAACAGGTGTCTTCAATGGTAGATTATCGTCTTTCTTCTAGGTCCAAAATTCGCGGAGTTGGCAATTTTTGAAAAACTTGAAAAACTTCAATAACTCGGGAAATATAATTGGCGCGAGGGCGTGCTATACGTGTTAGGTTAGGTTTTTTTTTTTTTTTTTTTTTTTTTTTTTTTTGTAGACCCCGGTTTCTCCATCCTAGGACATGACGGAGATTATCTTTTCTATTTTTATTTTGCTAATATAGGTTTCTGTCTTTTCCTATCTTTTAGCTTTCTTTATTGCATGCAAACTCGACTACTCTGGGTTGTGTGTTTAGGTAGGTTCAGGGGAGGTGGATACGGGTATATTTGGTGCTGTTTTTATGTTTGTTGCCAGGATTGGGTAAAATTGGTGCTAGGAGTTGGTTAGGGTTGGGATAGGTTGGGAATGGTTGATTTTATTTATTTTTAATTATTGTTTACAAAAATGCCTTAGGTGCTATTTACATCTTTTCTTATGTTTATCTGTCCTTA
Organism: Dendrolimus kikuchii; assembly: GCA_019925095.2. Classification (NCBI taxonomy): domain Eukaryota; kingdom Metazoa; phylum Arthropoda; class Insecta; order Lepidoptera; family Lasiocampidae; genus Dendrolimus; species Dendrolimus kikuchii. Next base: position 14,293,784 of record CM034413.1, read on the forward strand.
TCTTACATGATTTTCTACAACTAAATTCTTTTATAACCTATTATTTATTTCGTTAAATTTGGAAAAATACATTTTTATTCTATAATAATACATTTGTAGTCACCGTTATTGCATACCTATTTATCTAAGTAACTATTAGCCTATTTCTTATATTTCTATTTATATTCTATTTTCTTTTATATGTTTGACGTGCAAATTCACATCTTGTGGTAGTATCTAGTCTAATTATTTTGCTTACAATATATATATACTAATTTTCTTGTGTGTGACGCTGACAGTAAATATACTTAAGTATATAACTGCAGTGTTCATTTTTTATACACTTTTATGTTACTTTACTATGTTACTGGTTCATATATATGTATTCCTCAATTTATGTACCACTATTTAACTTTGTTACAGGTTTGTCTACTACCTGCGGGCGGCTGCAACTGGTAAGTGTCTTTGTGTTTTATATGTGTTTATATATGTTTTATTTGCGTTGTTTATGTGTGCTTGTGTCTGCATGTGTCAAACCGTCTTTTAGTGCATGTTTATGTTGTGCATGGCTTTGTGTTACGTGAACCAACTGCTTTTACCACTAAAAGTAGTTTGTTACATCGTGTGTGTATCTTAGTGTCTATGTTTGCTTGTGTGTTTTCCTGTTATGAATAGTGAATGTTGGTTTATGTTGGTTGTGTTTTGTAGTTGTGTTTCTTGATGTATGTTTTGTGTATCTTATCGTGTCCTCTATGTGTCTCAGTTGCAGGTACCCGACTTGTGTTCTGTCTCCACCACAGAATCATGTGGTTCCCCATGCGAAGCATCCTACTGTCTAATTCAGCTTCCGGTTCCACGCAAAATAGTGGGACCGTAGGCAGCCCTCGTTGTCTGTTGCGGTATTACTACCGTGTTTACATGTGTCCCAATATTGTATCAGCGAGATGCTGCTTCCGGTCCATTGCTATTTTGTTGTCGCCGGTCACCGTTTTAGCAGTAAGCCACGGTTGTGCGCACTATCTCATCCCATCTTTTTCTTACTGGGCAGGCCTCGCTGAACGCGTTGTGTCCTGCCTCTGCCCTTTTCTCCTTAACACAGTTTTTACACTTGGGTGGCGCATCCACCGCGTACTCTTCACATTCCTTTCTTGTGTGGGGGCCACCGCAGTGGCTACACATCACCTGGGTCTCCGTGCATAGCTTCTTGCCATGCCCGAAGCCCAGGCAGATAGTGCACTGCGTTAGTGGCGACCTGTCTGTCACGTGCAGGTTCTGTAGGTCTACCCTCACCATACCTACTTCCGTGAGCCGCTTCCAAAGGGCCGGTGACACCTTGAACACTACTCTGTGCGTGTTCGGGTTTCGTCCTCGGATCTTATACGCGATTTCCATAAGGTCGTCTCCCTCCCCAAGGCCCTCAAATACCGCCTTGTTCTGGTTCCTGAGGGCTTTGTGGAGGTCGTCGTCCGTATGCGCTTTGAGGACACCCGTTATCATCACCATAGGTCTTTTGTTGGTGATGTCCTCTGCCACGAAGTCCGCCCTTTCTCTCTTCAACCTAGCCTTGAGCTTATCGCGCTCCTCCACTGTCCTACAGCTGACGATAACCCTACCGTCCTTGGCTTTCCTGACTCGCTCGACCTCAATCCCTCCTTCTTTGGCATTAAGCGCCACTCTGATTCCTTTGAGGGTCTCGTCGGCCGTGCAGTCACCCGACTCTGCGGTTATCGCCACTGAATGTAGTGTCCTATAGGTTTGCGGCCTCGCCCCAAACCCTTCGGACACTACTCTCGCGTAGCTCATTCTCGGCTCGCACTCCTCGCTCACACTTTCCCTGTGCTTTAGAATAACCCTTTCCAGGTTATTCGTACTCTCCAGGTTTTGTTTCAGGAGTTTGGAGTGCTCTTCCATACGTCCAGCGAGGATTTCCCATTTCCTGTTGAGCTCTTCCCTATCTTCTCTATCCGTAGGGAGCTTGCTCTGCACAGGGTCCTGCGTCGTTGCCTGTGTTTGCGCGTCTTTATGCTCCTTCTTAGATTCGCCGGGGTCCTTCCCCACCTTGGCCGCTAGGGCCCCTGTTGCCTCCTCGAGTTCCCTGTTGCAATGGGTTAGCAGGACGTATATACGACCCACCGCATACGATACGCCCTGCTTAATCTCCGTTTTGAGATTTCTCGAATTGGACAGATGTTCGTTGAATTTGTCCAAACATTCCCTGGCCTCCAGCATCCTGTCCTCTCTCTTTCCCCTGACTGCCACTTTCTTAGTCTCCTTCGGTGGCGTCCGCTTTGTGAAGGTTTTATTTATCGGTTCCTTGCTGGGGCCAGCGACTGCCTGGACGACCTTCTTAGAAGGCGGGGAGAATTTAAGTGATACCACCCTTTTGTTTTGTCCCGGCCTAGATGTAATTGGGCTGGGACTAGCGGATGAGCAGGATGGACTATCCTCAAACTCTACGTCTTCGAAAGCCACCGCTTCCGCCTGCTTCAGCTTTGCCGGTGTCCTAAACATCTTGTAGGATTATCAAAAGGGTGGTATAGTGTCCTAAAGATGTGTGTCCTACAACTATTGTGGGTCCTAATCTATTCGATTGGCGCGTAAAACACCAGTTCGAAGAGTCAATTGAGTAAAAATAGAATATAGTATATATTGAACCAGTCAACACGGTAAAATTGTATAAACAATAAATTATTTATTTGTCACTTATTAAATTTACAGCCTAAGATTAACCTATTCTAATTACAATTCTATTTTATTTACAGGTACCCCAAAGGAGGCGCCGAGCGTCAGTGTACAGGATATGGGTAAGTATTGGATAACAAGGTAAGTTTGGTAAATAAGGTAAGTATGAGGTAGGGAGGTAAGGTAAGGTTAAGGTATGGGTAGGGATCAGGTAAGGTTTGGTAAAGGTTAGGAGAAGGGTAACGGTTATAAAGGTAAGGTAAAAGGTAAAGGTAAGTATGAGGTAAGTTTTTTATTTTCGTTGTGTGAAAGGTAAGTGTATTAGGTGTGTTAGGGGAATGCTTGTGCGTGTGTTGTTGAAATTTGTGTGTGAGGTAAGTGAGGTGTGCAAGGTGAGTGTTTGATGTACCCAAGGTAAGTGCCTAGAGTACGTATATGTGTGTGTCTGAGCGTGAGAGTGGTGAATGTTCAGTAATTTTGTGAGGTAAGTGAGGTAAGTATGGGAGGATCGCTATTCTGTCAGGCCCAGATTGTTGGTCTCGGCGAGCCGGTTCCGGCAATACCAAACACGGCTATGCTAAGGCCAACAACAACCAGGTTACGGGCAGAATAGTTTTAGGGGGGAGGTAAGGGGTGGGAGGGGGTTCCTGTTAATAGAGCTCGAGTTGCCAAGCAAAACGAGCCCAAAGTCCACTACTCTAGGTAGTGTATAGCGCTGTCAGTGCAAGTTCAAAAATCCAGAAAAATTTCTGGATTTTGTGTCTAATATTTAAAAATCCTCCTGGATAGTCAAATATTGCCTTAAGAAAGGCGTGCTTGGGCTCGCTATGTCGGGCTCGTCGAGCTCTACCCGAATCCGGTTTCAGATGCGTTCAAAATTTTAGGCTGAAAAAGTCAAATTTTTTGAGCGCAGTCGGTAGCGGGAGGTCTGGGCTTGACTTCAAAACCAACCGCGATCTCGTGCGCCCAATACTTCGGGAGTTATTGCCCGTCAAAGTTTTTCAAGATGGCGGCCTAACTGTCAAAGTCAAACTTTGACCGCCAGTTTCTCCGGTT